>OX451739.1:372082188-372491143 GCA_948472305.1 Vicia faba
CTCATGAATCAGTGCGCCAAGTGGCCTCAAACCCACATCCAATGGCCTAGAGTGGATGACCACCATGTACCCAGTCAACACGTGCCATGGAGGAGTCAGAAAGTCAAACCAGGCTTGAGGAATTGGGCCACAAAATTACTTCTTCACCTCCTTCAGGGCCCAGAACCCCCCTTGGTTCATTCCTCTTTCTTATTTTATATTTTATATTTTGTTTATTAACTATTTTTTTCTAATTATCATTATTATCACTAAAATTAACATAATTAATTTTCCACAATAAAAATTCAGAAAACTAAAAAATGTAAATATTTTATTTATTATTAATTTCACTTTAGTTAATTATTTTGTAAATAAACACTAACTTAAATTAATTTAGTTTAATTAGGTTTAATTTTAATTTTCTTTTACAATAAATAAAAATGAATTAGATTTAGGGTTTTTCTTTTGACACTTTTAATTTCTTTTTTTTTTATTTTTATTTTATTAAAAACATAAAACCACAAAAATACTTTTTCTTTAATTAATTAATTAATTAGTTATTAGGTTTAATATTTCATTAATTGCAAAAAAGGACAAATTCAATTCTTTTCTCAAAAAAGGGTCAAAACCCTAAGGACGTCCCGATTCAATCTTTCGCGCGCATATTTATTTTAATTCATTATATTTATGTATATGCTCCGAGTATGTAATAGTTAATTAGGGCTTTTATCGCTTTATTTACTTTTCTCGCATTTGTTTTCCAAACGGGTTATGTTTTTGGCGATGTATATACCCGCGCCTTGTAATAGCGTAGATTTATCTTTTCGCAATTTACTTCCCGCACGATTATTAAACTGTTAATTATGCATGACAAGACTTGTATGAAAAATAAAATCAATCTGTAGCTCACAAATAACATGTGCAAGATAATCTTAACTGAAATTGGACACACATGCACATGCCACTCCTAGGGTACGCCTCACTTGGTTGCCTCGAGGTGGTCGTCAAGTATAGGGTGTTTTAGAGGTTGCCCTCCTGTCTAAAGATCCAGTTGCCTCGAAACGGTTGCCTCGGATAAAAAAGGATCTAGGACATTAGGGTTACCCCTAAGGCGTCCTAATATTGCTTTGGTGACCACACATGTCCCATATAATCGAATTGACCCGAATACCTCCAACGACGGTGCTACCTACTTCTCAATAGCGGGATAGTACTGTCCAAAGGACTCTTACACAGCCTAATTCCTCAGAGTAGGTAGATTTCTCCTGGGTACTTGCTCTTTCAAAAACAAAAACATCTTTTCGCACTTACACTTTCAAAAAGTTTTCAAACAAATACTTCATACACTCTTAAGGACTGATACAAGAGTTACCTAGAAGTTTTTTCAAACTAAACTTTTTCAAAACCCACAAACACTTGAAAAGCAAACAATTTTTGAAAACATAGAGCAAGTACCTAAGAGCCCGTGGATAACCACGGATAGAAAGGGTACTAACACCTTGCCTTTCTATAAATCTACCTCCCGAACCGAGAAGACATTCTCGAAAAGGAATTTTACTGTGCTTTTGTCCTTTCCTTGTTGGAGAACATAAAAGACGGTGGCGACTCTTGCTTACCGCCACATTTCGCGAACCAGCTTAAAAAACAGTCAGTTATATTTCCACCGATCACACTCTCATTCTCAAAGACAAGAAGAAAAAGACAAAGAAATTGGTGGGTGTCCTTAATATAGGAAGGAGACTCAGAGGACCAGCAAAGCGAGCTCTAGAATTCGCAACTCCGTCAAATGAGGGGAACAATCAAGAAGAGAAGACAAAAGAAGAGGACCACAGTCCAGGGTCTGATGAAGAAGAGGATGACTATGCTGAAGAACAATATCCTCCTGCTGATGACAACTACAAGCAGCTGGAGGATCGTCTCAACGCCATGGAAATTCAGAGGGTACCTGGTATGGATTTTGAAGATTTAGGGCTGGTTTCTGGAGTGGTCATTCCACAGAAGTTCAAGGTTCCCGCGTTTGCTAAATATGACCGAGTTTCATGTCCTAAGCTACATCTGAGGTGTTATGTCAGGAAGATCCAACCTCACACCGCTGATAGGAATTTGTGGGTGCATTTCTTCTAGGAAAGTTTATCGATGACTCAATTGGAATGGTTTTATTAGTTGGAGGGAACCAACATCTGCAACAGGGAGGATCAGGTTGCTACTTTCTACAGGCAGTACCAATATAATGTTGACCTTGCTCCAACCTGTACACAACTTCAAAGCATGTCTATAGGTTCCAGTGAGGGCTTCAAAGATTATGCCCAGAAGTGAAGAGATCTTGCAGGAAGAGTCCATCCTCCTCTGTTTGATAGTGAGCTAGTAGATATGTTCTTGGTACTTTGTTAGGCCCATTTTTCAACCATCTGATCGAAAGCTCTTCAGTTTGGTTCACCGAGCTGATATTGGCAGGTGAAAGAGTAGAAGTTGGTATCAAGAGCGGTAAGATTCAAAGGGATGCATCTTCAAGTGCAACTAAGAAGCCATTCATTGGAAAGAGAGAGTCTAATGTTGTATATAGATAGGAGGGACATGCTAGAGGTAACCACAACCAATATGTGGGAGCTGTGATAATCTATAATCCGACACATGTGCAACAACATCAATAGGGGAATCAACGTAAGGAGGTCGTGCCAAAAAGATAATTCACCAAGATCAACATGTCACTGGCTCAAGGGTTACGGAACATGTTAAAGGCATAGCTGATTATGTTAAAGGCTTCTCTCCGGAATCCCAATACTTCTTCTCCTAGTTACCATCCCAATGAAAGGTGTGTATATCATTCTGATAGTCCTGGACATGATACGAATGGCTGCTGGGCTCTGAAGAACAAAATTCAAGATATGATTGATGCCAAGGAGGTTGAATTTGACCCTCCTAAAACTCTCAACATGGTCATTGTCCCCATGTCAAATCGTTGAGAGCGTCCACTTCATTTTGAACTTTCAATTTTAATTTCCTTTGTTTCTTCGAACACTTACCCATTATGTCAAACTTTGTTTTCATTAATGCATTGCATATGTTTGTCTTGAATTAATCCATTCGTTTTCACTATATTCAAACTGTTCTTTTTATTCTTTTTTGTTATATTCAACTCTCGTTAAAAGTTGCAAGCCTTTAGAGGGAGGATGACGAAAACAATACCATAATCGCATACAGTATGCTTTTGGACAGACCTTGCTGACGATGTACGGGCGTTCTTTCAATTCCTAAATAGTGGAGTTATAAGAAAGATAATCCTTAGTCGACCCCTTTGAGCCAAAGAAGTAGGAGTTTCTTTTTCACACAAATTGAAACCTTTAATCATGACTTGGGCAAGGTAGTTTTCTCAGCTAATTCAAATGTGCGTTCAGTCGCAAGCTTTCACTTCGTATAGAACAAATGACATAAAAAACATCCATCTGAATCAAAAGATAGCGATGGTTCCTCGTAAAATGGGCAGTTATTATCTCTCAAAAGAAAAGCCCACTAAGTCAAAACCTGTGAAGGAGACTTAAGAAAAACTGGGGTATCCCGCTGGCTGTAATCTTAAAGTAAGAGCAGTCAGGAAAAAAATAAGGATAGTAGATCAAAAAGAGGTCACTACAAATCCTTGGCAACAGAAAAAATGTTGCAAAAATGACTACCTTCCTAAATAAACTTCCAAGTATCCGAACCATCACCAAAATATCATTCCAGATTTGATAGGAGTTCAAACACACAATTAACTGAGTTTAGGACTGGAGAATATCATAAAGAACGGGTGGGTACAAATAAACTTTGAGCCTTATCCTTTGTTTCTTAAACCGTGAACCAGGCCATGTTACAATCCTTTAAAACTCCTAATTGAAGCATGGGTTAGTTCAAAAGCATACTGTTATAAAAGGTATCCTGACTCTTGTAAGGCTCATTGTAAATCCTGAGTCGAGTTCATATTTTTACAAAAATTCTTTTATATGCTAAAAAATACATTTTCAAAACTTCAAGACAAACATAAACTTTGCATTGTTTGAATATCGTTATTTGGATATGGCTAATTGTTTGACAGCGGAGAAATTTGCACGGAGAATATCCAATGAACATAAATTATCAATGAACAAGACCACTTCCATTGACAAATCTTCCATAATTAAGGGGAATAACATGATTTTTGTCTAACCCATCCGGGGCAGTCAAGTCAAGATTCCAAGAAATCTCTCATAGCCGGGGGCAAGTCTCCATTCGAATCACTTGGGGCATTGAACATGAATTCCACCAAAGGGGAATGTATAATCAAGCAAAAAATTTCTGGCAGTAACTACAATACTTACTGCTGTGGACAATGAAAAATCCCCACAAAGTCCCTTTCACAAGGTGATCCCCGGTAAAGTCTTTAGAGTCACCTCTATAAGGTTATCCCCACAGAATAATCTTCACAAATAAGGGTCAAAACCCCACAAGGCCAAATTCACGGATATCTCCATAGAATTATCCCTACAAAGTTGGATTCATGCAATCCCCAGCCAGAGTTTCAATCTCCAGAAGATCCTCTCCCCAAGCTGAGTTGGTCTTAAAAGGGAGCCTTATGGAATTCTTCCTAAAAAATATCCTCCCCAGCAATTCGTCAAATATCCTCTTCAACAGGGTTTATTTCCCCAACAGACTACAGATTCCCTAGCTTGAGTTTGCCTCTCATACTATTACAAATCAAGGGACCGCAACCCCTAATCCCCAGTTGGAGTTGCCAACAGAGTCGTTACTATCCCCGAAAGTGACTGTGAAGCCTAGAACCCGACCAGATAACAGTTGACTCCATTCCTCTAAAGCAAGTTATTGCAAAGCCTGGACCCGACCAGATACCAATTAACCTCAAGTATAAATTGCTGAAACCTAGACCCGACCAGATAACAGTTGATCTCAAGTTCAAATTGCTGAAGACTGAACCCGACCGGATAACAGTAAATTTCAATTTCAAGTGGCTAGAGTCTGGACCCGACCAGATAGTAACTTAACTTTTCCATCTACTGCAAAGCCTAGACCCGACCAGTTAGCAGTTCGAGTTGCTGAAACCTGGACCCGACCAGATAATAGTTTAACTTCTTCAAATTTCTAACAAAACTCTTCTTCCCAGTAGATTTTGCCACTATTCCAGTGAGTTGCTGCAAAGCCTAGAAGCCGACCAGATAACAATTAACTTCTTTATCCCCAACAAGTTGTTAACTTTCATTCTCTCCAATCAAGAGATAACTCCCCAATAGAGCAATGGACAACTAAAACTCATGAACTTTTCCCCCAAGCAAAAATCAACACTGTCCATAGAGTTTCCCTCAAGAAAAATCAATGTTCCCCAGCGGATTTCTTCTCAAAACAACAAAATAGGAATTCCCAACGGAAACATTCTAAACAAGGTTTGAAGATGTACATAATCTTCATCCCCAACAACATTCTGGGATTTAACTCCCCAAAACTCCCAAACACTTGTCAAGGATTTATTTTCCAAGGAAAAGATGTACTTCAATAACATTTCACATTCATACATCATAGCATATGCATACGAAATACATATAGAATTCTCATTTCATTCCAAGAGCATCATTTCGCAATACATACATCATGCCCTTACATGAAACTAACTTTATCTTTTCAGATCGGTTCCCGAACAGGTAAATCTCGTCAATAGCCTATCATCTGTCAAATACGATCCGCCAAAGATTCTCTTTCAAAAACAGTTCAGATACAATCTAGAGACAGATGATATTCTGACACTTATTCCAGATTCTTTTCTCAAATACAATTCAGATACGATCCAGATGCGGATGTCATTCCGACACTCATTCAACACATTTCTCAAATATAATCCAGATATGATCCAGATACGGATGTTATTATGACACTCATTAAGCATATTTCTCAAATACAGTTCAGATATGATCCAGGTGTGGATGTCATTCTGACACTCATTTAGTACATCTTTCAAATACAGTCCAGATACGATCCAGATACAGATGTCAATAGGACACTCGCTCAATACATTTTTCAAATACAGTTCAAATACGATCCAGATACGGATGTCATTCTGACACTCATTCAACATATTTCTCAAATACAGTTCAGATACGATCTAGATGCGGATGTCATTCTGACACTCATTCAATACATCTTTCGAATACATTCCAGATACGATCCAGATATGGATGTCATTCTGACACTCATTCAATAATTTTTTCAAATATAATTCAGATACAATCCAGATACGGATGTCATTCTGACACTCATTCAACACATTTCTCAAATACAATTCAGATACAATCCAGATGCGAATGTCATTCTGACACTCATTCAGTACATTTCTCGAATACAGTCCAAATACGATCTAGATACGGATGTCATTTTGACACTTATTCAATACATTTTTCAAATATAGTTCAGATACGATCCAGATACAGATGTCATTCTGACACTCATTCAGCATATTTCTCAAATACAGTTCAGATATGATCCAGATGTGGATGTCATTCTGACACTCATTCAACACATTTCTCAAATACAATTCAGATACGATCCAGATGTGGATGTCATTCGGACACTTATTCAGTATATCTTTCAAATACAGTTCAGATACAATCCAGATGCGGATGTCATTCTGACACTCATTCAATACATCTTTCAAATACAGTCCAGAATACAATCCAGAGACGGGTGATATTCTGACACTTATTCTAGATTCTTTTCTCAAATACAATTCAGATACGATCTAGATGCAGATGTCATTCTGACACTCATTCAGCACATTTCTCAAATACAGTTCAGATATGAGTCAGATACGATCCATTTATGGATATTATTCTGATACTTATTCCACTACATCTTTTGACTCAGATTAAATTGGCCAAAGATTTATTCTGATACTTCTCCCAGTAGCAGTCAGGGATTTATTTTCCCTCATTTCAACGATGCTATAACGAACAAATGAACAAATCATATATTGCATTCATACATTATTTTACAAACATCATATCATATGCATACAAAATACATATAGCACAATCTCATTTATTTTGAGAACATCGTGCATCATGACATTGCATACAACTAAAATCTTTACCTTTTCAGGAAAGATCAACAAATAAATATCATCATCAATTTTCAACAAGTTCCAGATTAATACCTGAAACAAGACAAGACAACTATCTATGAATAACTGATTATAGATTAATACCTGAAACAAGACAGGACAACTATCTACATTAGCAGATTGAAGATTAACTCCTAAAATAGGACGGGGAAACTATCTTTCTTTCTCTAAGGTCATACATTAATTCCTGAAATAAGCCAGGGCAACTATCTCTACGACCAACAAAAACAAGTTCCAGATTAATACCTAAAACAAGACAGGATAACTATCTGTGAACAATTGATTGTAGATTAATACCTGAAATAAGACAGGATAACTATCTACATGAGCAGATTAAAGACTAACTCCCGAAACAGAACGGGGAAACTATCTTTCTTTATTTTTGGTTAGGTAAAGATCAATTCCCAAAATAGGACGGGGAGACTATGTTTATCACCAATGGTATTAACTCCCAAAACAGATTGGGTTTACCAACAAATTGATTGTAGATAAATTCCCGAAACAAGACAGGGCGATTATCTACATGACAAACACTTCCTTCAAGACATCTACTATTTCAGCATAAATCAACCAAAGATTTATTCTGATACTTCTTCCAATTTCTACCAACAGTCACTCTGGATGGCATCTGTAATCCCATCTCCGACAGACTCTTTATCACCTCTCCAAATGGCATCTTTAAGCCCACTCCCGACACAATCAATCACTACATCATCGAGTGCAAATTTCTAGGCACTCTAGTGTTCAATCATCTTCCAACTTTAAGTCATGAATGGAGGACTCGCCAATCTAACTCTTCAGGTTTAAGAAGATTAAACAAGGGCAACTGTTGTACCCCAAAATTTGCCCTCTCTTTTCTCAAGACATTTCTCACAAAGATTTCTAAAAAGCTCAAGTTGGCACAAGAACAATTGGACTTTTTAATGTCCCATATAGTTTCCATGGATCATATTGGACTTTCAAGCATCAGGTCAAAGATGGAACTTCTGAATCTTCGAAAGGAGGAAGAGTAAATTGTCGAAAGGGCAAAGCAGATAAAAGAAAAAGTGTGCAGCTGCAGATAACTATGTCGAATTCAAAACCTGGTTCAGATTTTTCGAACTACATGACTGATCTAAAGGAGTGGTTGGCAGATTTTGACAAGTCGAAGAAGAGAAAGCTTGCTTTGATCCCCAAGCTTCGACTGGGCAACGACTTCCTTCGAGCAACCTGCTTCGATCCACCTCTAAACCCTTCGACACACATAGTTTCGACATTATGAAATACAATTTAACACACCACCTAATTCATTGTGTCTAAACAATCTATATTCAACATGGTTCTTAGTCTTCAGAATACTTCGACCTGCACTACCTTCATCATGATGTCTGCAATCTGATTCTCAGTTCTGCAGTGTTCTAAATTCATCTTCCCATCTGCTACCTGCTCTCGGAGATAATGAAACCTCATTTCGATTGTGTTTGCTTCGACCATGTACTATTGGGTTCTTCGCCAAATTGATAGATAACATGTTGTCTATCTTCATGCTTGCTTCGATCTACAAGCTTCGACTGGGCAGTGGCTTCCTTCGAGCAACTTGCTTCGATACACCTCTAAACCCTTCGACACACATAGTTTCAACACTATGAATTACAATTTGAGGTTTGGACATTTGAACTTTCAACCACTTAATCAACTGATTACTCAAGATATGGTTATTGGTAGGAAAGCAATCCAGAAATTCTTTTGTTTCGACTATGCCAATGAGATCATCTTGCATACTTAAAGTGGTACATTCAGATGAATGTGGTCCATTCGAAGAACATACAATTGGTGGAAATAAATATTATTTTGTCTGTTGATGAGTTTGGTCGAAGGTTATGGATCTATGTGATCAAAGCAGAAGGACGAAGTAAGTGGTACATTCAGATGAATGTGGTCCATTCAAAGAACATACGATTGGTGGAAACAAATATTGTTTTGTCTGTTAACAAGTTTGGTCGAGTATTGTAGATCTATGTGATCAAAATGAAAGGATTAAGTATTCGACATCTTTTAGAGATTCAAGATGCTTGCTGAACAAAGTCCTATATGCTGTCAAGCCCAAGCTTGTTGTACTGTCCACATAACAGCCTAAAACCATGTCAAAAAACAGTATGTTGTACTGCTATGAAACAACCCTACACCAAGCTGCCACAACCCTCTAAAATTGGTGCAAAATAGTCCTACTATGCTACTCCTAAACCAGTCCAAGCCTGCATTATCTCAGTCCTATATTTGCACCAAATTAACATATAAGAGCTGCACCTCAAAAGTTATGAAAAGAGCATACCCAAACAGTTCAAATTTTATTTGTTCCCCCCACCCCCAAACCCAACAAGATTATACTATAAATAAGTTGTTTCACAACACACAAAGGGGGGCTTTTGGAAAGGAAAAAGGAGAAGAAGAAAAAAAAGAGAGCAGAGAGAACACAAATGCTGAAGCCTTAAAGCACTCTTAAACCCATAACCAAAAAAAACAACACCTCTATTTTTTATTTTTTTCGAACTCAAGAACATTCAAAGCAGCAACTCAAGTTCGAAACACAAATTCCAGCTTCAAGGTAAGTCTTCTTGACTTTAAACCCTTCAGTTCAAGCATCATTGATGGTTCATCTTCGAAGATAACATGTAATAACCATTTCCTTCGAAGCTAACCTTTTGTTTGTCTTCCTTTATTGTAAATTGTATGTTAAGAACTAACATGTACAGACCATAAAAACAATGTTGGAGTGAAAAATCACAGCATGATTCGACACAAAGCCTTAGGCTTCGACACATACTGCTTTACAGGCCTAAACAGAAGGGAAAAAAGGTGTGTGATTCGACACATAACATCATGCTGCGACTCATACTGAGTTCAATTTGGAATTACAGGGTCGAGATAAGGATATGTTCGATGCATATAAGCATGCTTCGACACATGCTTCGACATATGATGTAGAAAGATTTGTTTTTTCTCTCTTTTGTGCTGTTTTTTTACATGTTTCATATATTTGCTTCATAGCTATTCAATATGGTTTGTAATAGATAATTAGGCTTAATTTCTGTAAGGGTTTAGGTATTGGCTTGCATTTTTGGTAAATCCCAAGTGTATGTGTGAATGTCATGACTGATGTCATAACATTCTAGTTCAGTTTGTACTAACTCATTAGGTACCTTTGCAGAAAAATATTGTATATCAAGTACTGATGTTTATAAGTGTGTATCTGAGCATTTTGCAAAATGATCACATTTTGCTAAATCAGTAGACAGGTTTTCTCAGATGTCATAACAGATGTTATGACATCCTGTTCTGAACTAACAGGTTTGCAGGATGGATAAGTCTGAGTTTTTTCAGGAAATAACTCAGTCTTTCCTGAACAGAATCCTGCGTTTTCTGAGGGGTAACCTAGCTCAACCCTAACCTGGTTAATAAAGTCCTGTGACCTGGTCTTTAGGTCAAACGGAATTAACCCTAGGTTTTTGTGGAAACCCTAACTGAAGTTGCAGCTGCTATATATTCAACAGAGCTGCTGTTTTTCAAGGATCCCTCTTGACTGATCAGAAGATCATTTTTGTAATCTGAATAGATTTGATTATTGTACTCCAAGCAATTATCATTGTGATAAGTGCTTTGGAATAGGTTTCTAATTGTAAGGGTTGTGCAGCACTCAAAGCTTTGAAGCAAGAGTGTTTGAATGTTCCTTGACTAAAGCTGTGAAGCAGAGTCAAGTTAGTTGTGTGCATCACTCAAAGCTGTGAAGCACGAGTGATTGTGGTGCTTGATTAAAAAGCTGTGAAGCTTAATCAAGTGTTTGTTTATGAAGAGTATCTTCATCAATTCTCAAGTCAAATTGGTTTATGTATCACTGCTGTGATTGAGGGGGAGTGAGTAGGAACTCAGGTTTAAGTTGTACTTAGATTGGAATTGCATTGGGTAGGTCTTAAGTGAAGGAGATAAACTGGTTGGTTTATTCCTGAATTAAAATCTCTTATAGTGGATTTCCTCCCTGGCTTGGTAGCCCCCAGAGTAGGTGTTGTTGCACACTGAACTGGGTAAACAATTGACTGTGTTCTTTATTGCTTTTGTATTTACTGTCATATAGTAAGTCAGATACGGTGTCATAACATTGAACGTGACATTGAGTATCTGCAGCCAGAATTTCAATTGGTATCAGAGCAGGCACCCTGCCTATATTACTGGGTGAGATCTAGGGATATCACTTTCTGTCACTATGGACAAAGAAGGAGTTTTTGGAAATAGACCACCCATTCTGGATGGAACTAATTATGACTACTGGAAACCTCGTATGATTGCCTTCCTAAAATCTCTGGACAAAAAGGCTTGGAGAGCTGCTGACAAAGGATGAATTCATCCCACCATAACTGAGATAGATGGGACAACCAGTCTGAAGCCTGAGGAAGATTGGAGTAAAGAAGAAGATGAGTTAGCTCTGGGAAATTCAAAAGCTTTAAATGCCTTGTTCAATGGAATTGATAGAAACATTTTCAGACTAGTACATCAATATGAACTGGCCAAGGAAGTTTGGGACACTCTCAAAACTACTCATGAGGGCACTTCCAAAGTAAAGATGTCAAGGCTTCAGATGTTGACTACCAAATTTGAGAATCTAAAAATGATGGAAGATGAAACCATTCATGAGTTTCACATGAACATCTTGGAGATTGCCAACACCTCAGGAGCACTGGGAGAAAAGATGTCAGAAGAAAAATTGGTGAGGAAGATTCTCAGATCCTTGCCTAAAAGATTTGCAATGAAGGTAACTGCCATAGAGGAAGCCCAGGACATTAGCAAGTTGAAAGTGGATGAACTTATTGGGTCACTTCAGACTTTTGAGATGGGGATCACTGATAATGGTGACAAGAAGAACAAAAGCATAGCACTTGTATCCAACACTGATGTTGAATACAAGGAGGATGGAGAAGAAAACATATCAGAAGCTATTGCCATGCTTGGAAGACAGTTCAACAAGCTCATCAAAAGAATGGATCCAAAGTCAAGGTCTAATGTTCATAACATTCCCTCTGACATTGACAGTTCCAGCAGAAGACCAAGGTCAGAAGATAAGGGAAACCAAGGCAGAGGTATTCAATGCCATGGATGTGAAGGATATGGACATATTCGAGCTGAATGTCCTACCTTTCTTAAGAAACAAAAGAAAGGAATGACTGTTACTTGGTCTGACTATGATTCAGAAAGTAATTCTGAAGAAGAATCTGCCAAACTAGTTACTGCCCTAACTAGTGTTTGTACTTCTGAAAGTGACACTAGTGATGAAGAAGTGACATTTGAAGAACTGGCTGATACCTACAAGAAATTGTGTATCAGAAGTGCTGAAGTCTGTGTGCAGAATGAGAAACAATCAAAACTCATTATAAAGCTGGAGGCTGAAAAAAGGGCAAATCTTGAAACTATAAGTCATCTAGAAGGAGAAGTTCAATTGCTGAACTCACAACTGAATCAAATGACCAAATCTGTCAAGATGTTGACAAATGGAACAGACAAATTGGAAGAGATCCTTCAGGTTGGACAAAATGTGGGAAATAAATCTGGACTAGGATTTATGGAAGCAAAGAAATCTGGTACTGGTAAGCAAATGTCAAAACAGATGTCTCAACACAACTCTCAACATCAGGAACAGAGACATATGAAGAAAAGGTACCAAAGATGGAAATGTCATCATTGTGGGAGATATGGTCACATAAAGCCCTTCTGCTTCAGACTACATGGATATCCTAATCAGAACTCAGGTGTCAAACCTAAGTCTAAAAAGGTACCACATGCTCCTAAATGGAAGAAAAAGGCTACTGCACTGATAGCTCACACTTCCCTGAGGGTCTCTGCAAAGGAAGATTGGTACTTTGACAGTGGATGTTCCAGACACATGACTGGATTCAAAAATCTCCTCAATAATGTTATGCCTCACACCACCAGTTTTGTGACCTTTGGAGATGGTGCTAAAGGTGAAGTTAAAGGAGTTGGTAATTTGGACTGCCCTGGAGTTCCAAGTCTGAATAAAGTACTGCTGGTAAAAGGGTTGACTTCTAATCTCATTAGTATCAGTCAATTATGTGATCTAGGATTCAAGGTCAACTTCTCAAGATCTGAATGTCTAGTAATTAATGAAAAACTAGAAGTTGTAATGAGAGGAATCAGATCCAAAGATAACTGTTACGTGTGGCAGCCTGAGAACACTGATATCTCCACTATGTGTCAAATAATCAAAGAAGAAAAAGAGATGAAACTGTGGCAGCATAAGCTTGGTGTGATCGGTGGATCTGGAACTGACTGTTTAACGCTGGTTCGCGAAATGTCGCGGTAAGCAAGAGTCGCCACCGTCTTTTATTTTCTCCAAATGGAAAGGACAAAAGCACAGAAAAATTCCTTAAAGAGATTGCTCTCGGTTCGGGAGGTAGGTTATAGAAAGGGAAGGTGTTAACACCCTTTCTATCCATGGTTATCCATGGGCTCTTAGATACTTGCTCATTTGTGTTTTCAAAATTGGTTTGTTTGCTTTTCAAATGTGGGTTTTAAAAAAAGTTTCTTTGAAAATTTTCAGTTCGACTCTTGTATCGGTCCTCAAGAGTGTTTGAAAAATTGCTTTCGAAAGCTTTTGAAAAGGTGTCGGTGTGAAAAGTATTTTTTGATTTGTTTTTGAAATTAGAGCAAGTATCTAGAGTCGTCTACCTACCCTAAGGAATTCGTCTGTGTAGATGTCCTTTAAAGTAGTGCCATCCCACCATTGAGAGGTAGGTAGCACCACCGTTGGAGGTGTTCGGGTCAATTCGAGGTTCGGGACATGGTGATCACCAGAGCAATGGGAAGACACCTTAGAAGCTACCCTTATGCCAGGTTCCCGGATCATGAGGACTTACTAAGACATCCTCTACTCGACGATCACCTTTCGAGGCAAGGCAACAGTGAGGCGTACCCTAGGGGTGGTGTGTGCGATTTGTGTGTCGTTTTCATTTGCATTTATCTGGTCATGTTATCGGTGCTCTACACTTGCTTTTATTTTTGTCCATACAGTCTTTCATGCCATTATTTAACAGTTAAAAGTTTGCGGAAAGTAAAATTTCTAAGCTATTACAAACGGCGCGGGTCCACATCGCCAAAATTAACCAGGACCCGATTTGACAGGAAAATAAAGAAAGTAAAGAAAATAAGGAATTAAAAATGCGAGACGTTAATTACAAGGCTTCGGGAGAGATACATAAATATTTGAACGAAATAAATATGCGAATTAATAAGAAATTAAGAACGAGGGCGTTGGACCCTTTTGGCAAAAATTAAATTAATGAGGAATTAATTAAAATTAAAAGAAAGGGAGAACTTATTTTTTTTGGCATTTTTAGTATTTTAGGATTTAATGGAAAAGGAATTAATTGAAATTAAATACTAACCCTAATTCTATTTTATTTTTAATTTATTAAGAAAACATTGAATTTTAACCTAAATTAACCCTAATTTTTATATACAGATTTAATTATAAAAATAAATATTTAATTATTTAATTTTTTATGAAAGAAAAATAAAAAGGATGAAAAATTATTAATTAAACCTAATTCTATGTTTTTTTTAGATTTTATTATGAAAAGAATTAAAATTACAACCTAAATTAATAACTAAATTTAATTATACAATTTATTTATGAAAATACTAGAAATAAAAATATTTACTATTTTAATTCTTTTCTGATTTTTGTGGATTTTTTATAATTCGTGAAAGTAATAAATTAATTAAAACAATAACTTAAAAGGAAATAGAAAATAATAAAAAAAAAATAATATGGCAAACCTAGAGGGGTGTCAGTCCCCAATATGGAGGTATAGCCCAAGCAATTCAAGCCCATTTCAATTCCTGGCCTTGTGGACTTTTTTACTCACGTGCAGAGGCGTTGACTGGGATCTACTATGTTCCTCAATTCTTAGCCTTGTGATTGATGAAGCTGAACACGTGGACGCTTGATTAGGAAGATGTATGGTGCGCTCCAATCTTGAAACTGCATATGAACATGGATTGCAACATAATATGGGAAATAATGCAGACCTGGGGCTCGAACCCAGGTCATGTACGTTATCAACAAATGCACCTGCCACTGGACCAATTCATGCGCTTTGTATATAATGTAATAAACAAATAATATCAAACAAAGCCAAGGCGTTAGTGGGTTAAAGCGCGCAAAATTTAAACTGACCAACCAACAGATGCCACGATATCATCTTCCTCGCTGGTTTTATTTTTTCTAAAACAAGAACACATTAGCAACGGTTTTCAAGTGTTCTCTTAAGCTGGTTTTGGAAAAATAGCGACTAGCCCTAGGGGCTCCATAAATTAGGCGCGAGGGTATCCTTATAACCGTCTGAACGCCCTGAGTTGAATGGTGATGGTCTTGAGGGCCAATTTTTCCTCATTCAAAAACCCCTAATCCAAGGTCCTGTAAACCCTAGAAAACGATAATGGCATATTGGCACACAATGCATAAAAACGCAATTAAACACATGGGTTAGCTTCAGAATAGTATAAGGAATGTAAATCAACAATTAAAACTTGCAATAAACGCATGAGTGAAGATGCACGATTGTGAATTTTATTTGAAACAGTTTTACTCCATTGTACCAATTCCGGGCGTATGAAGGTTGGAAAGCGATCCAGTTAGCTTCAGGAGGCCACGAGGAAGCTTTTTCAATTGGTTTTATGCTTTGAATCAACCTAAAACCTGATTTTCAGTCTTGAGTTTTTTAACAAAATTTTCAGTTTATGAATGGAGTTTCTAGCGCAGCTCAATGATCATTGGCACTAGGTTTTCGTTCTCTACTTATGTGAGACTGAATTAGGTCAAGAAAAACAGAACAAATCAATTGCATTCATGGTTTTTGGAAATTTGATTTTCTAGGATCTTTTTCAATCTTTTCCATGTGTTTTTGTACCAATTAAGATCAATTCTCTCCAAATCCTTCCCTATTTGATTTCACACGAATTATTGAGTAGATTTTGTGCACAAAAAGATTGAAAAAATTAGGTTAAGCATTTTTCATATATTTAATTTGATTTAAATGAATTATTATAAATAAAAATTCAAATAAATAAATAAAAAATGAATAAAGACTTCCCTTTGGGCCAAGTGGTCGTGCACATGTCATGGATGATGAATTATGGAGGAAAAATGGGCCCATTAGCAATTTTAGGTCATTTGAATCAATGTTGACTTTTCAAAATATCCAAAAATTTCCCAACTTCCACAAGGCATAACTTGCTCAATTTTTAAGCTTTGCTCATGTTCTTGGACATTTTGGAAAGTTCTTTGAGTCCTCTAACCAATTCCTTTGGTCCCATGTCATTTTGATTTACCAATCTCAAGTTATGGCCTTTGACTTAAAGTCCCTTTTTGTTTACTTTTGAAAATGACCTATAATTTTGAAATTGATAACTTTTTGTGAGAGCATTTCTTGGACTTGAAGTATGAAGATGAGTTGTAGGAAATGTCTTTCTCTTCAAAATGTGATTTGGATGGAATTTTTCTGATAATCCATGTGAAAGTTATGCCCTGGTCAATTTACAGTTGACTTTTTCAACTGTCCAAATAAGGAAACTTTTGCATCTTGATGATTTTTGAGCCAAGCTTTGAGAATCATGATCAAGCATTGATCAAATGATGTTTGTGGATTCAAAATGATATGTTGACCAAAAATTTGAACTTTTGACTGTCAAATGACCATTTTTCCCCTGTAGTTGACTGTAGTGCAATTAGGGTTTTGATTGTGCAATTTTGTGCTGAAAGTCTTGAAACTTGATATGAGGATGCTTGACCATATTTGTAGGCATATGAGACTTGATTGGACCTTTGGAAACTTCATTTTCTTGATCAGAACACAAACCCTAATTTTGACTGCTTAAGAGGCCCTTGAACTATGCAACCCTTGGGGAATTTTGCAGCTTGACTTGGCAAATTCTTGAAGAATATGGGAGGGCAAATTTTGGGGTACAACAGTTGCCCCTGTTCAATCTTCTTAGACCTGAGGATGCAGATTGGCTGACGTGCCTTTCGTAATCCGAGGGTAGAAGATGATTGAACACTAGAGTGCCCAGAAATTTGCGCTCACATAGTAGCAGTGTAATGATGGGGGAATGGGCTTATAGATGCCATTTGGAGATTGATGAATAGGATGATGGGCTTCTAGATGCCATATGGATGTTGATCGCGTAAGATATTCCTTAGCGAGAACCTGCATACCTGCAAAAGAAAAAATGAGTACCTGACACGTTGCAAGAACTGGTTTTCAGATGCTTGGTATAGATATGTCCTGATTGGTTACAGGAGTTGGATCTGGAGCTTCAAACAGTGATGAATGAACCAGGGGTGGTTACTACTTTAGCATGAACGGTAAGAGAACCCTTGGGTGATTTTAACTTCAACAACGCTCGTTGAGAAAATCTTGGTGGGAAATATCATCTTCGCAGTATCGGGAAGAGGACCAAAGGAAATTATAACCTGAAAGGGAATTACATCTCACGCACCGTCGGGGAGAGGACCAAAGGAAATTATAACCTGAAAGGGAATTACATCTCACGCACCGTCGGGGAGAGGACCAAAGGAAATTATAACCTAAAAGGGAATTACATCTCACGCACCGTCGGGGAGAGGACCAAAGGAAATTATAATCTCAAAAGGAATTATCACCTCACGCACCGTCGGGGAGGGAACCATAGGAAATTATAACCTAAAAGGGAATTACATCTCACGCACCGTCGGGGAGAGGACCATAGGAAATTATAATCTGAAAGGGAATTACATCTCACGCACCGTCAGGGAGAGGACCAAAGGAAATTATAATCTCAAAAGGAATTATCACCTCACGCACCGTCGGGGAGGGAACCATAGGAAATTATAACCTAAAAGGGAATTACATCTCATGCACCGTCGGGGAGAGGACCATAGGAAATTATAATCTCAACAGGAATTATCACCTCACGCACCGTCGGGGAGGGAACCATAGGAAATTATAACCTGAAAGGGAATTACCACCTCACGCACCGTCGGGGAGGGAACCATAGGAAATTATAACCTGGATAACTTCTACTGAGTCTTCATCAGAAAAATCTGTTGGGAGTCGATTTAGCTGGACTAGAGAAGGCCTTGGACTGGATAAGAAATCTTTGGAGTTGATTAACTGAACCGGTCTAGGTTTTGAAAGATGATTGAGAATTTAACTGAATCTTTCCTGAAAGGTAAAAGTCAGTCATATGCAATGCATGATATGGATCAAGCAATGATGTTCTCAACATAAATGAGATTTGTATGATATGATGCGTCTATGCATGCTGTAATGATGTATGTGATGTTTATGTATGCTTTCGTCTAGGAATGTAAATCCTTTACGGGTGCCGGGAAGTCACTCCTGGGCTGATATTGGAGAATAGATTTTGCTTCCGCTGGGGATGATAATTGCAAGAATACCGGTAGGAGAAGATGACTCCGTTGAGGAATAAACTTAACAAATGGAAGATTCTGCGGGGAGAAAAATACTCTAGCGACCATGCTGGGGAGAAATACTCTGTGGGGAGAGAGATACTCTGTTGAATTGCTGATAATAACTTGCTGAGGATATCTTTGTTGTATTGGAAGTGTTGATAGACTTCGCTGGGGATAAGAAAGACTGTGTTGACGATGACCTTTCCAGGGCTTTTGGCTGAGGATAACCCAGTTATATCCTGTTAAGGAAATAACTCTTTAAATAAAGCCGGACGACGCGTTCGTGCTTTGCGAGGGATAAGCTTCCAGAATCTACTGGAGATAAGCTTACTGCTTGGGGAGATGAATTCTAACTTTCCTGGGGGAATTGGATTGGACTCTCTTAGGGAAGTTTTGAACTGCGGGGAAGTGATTCCTTCGAATATTTGATACGCCGCCGAGGAACAATCTTTAGACCAAGACTGCCGGGGATGCTTGTTAAGAATATGTATGCTGCTGGGGAATGTTGAGATCTGCTGGTAGGATACTCAACTTCCTTAAGGCCTGATAACTCTGTTTGGAGAAGGATGTACTGACTGCTGACTTACTCTCTGGGGAATTAAGATGTACTTGGTTATGTTCTTTAGTTGAACCTACCTTGGTACCTTGGAGGACAGAACAATTAGATTGCTTAGACCACTCTTTATTGCCCCTGTTTCTAGTGTTACCTGTAATCAATTCTTTGTTTCGTATACAAATATTTATGAGTTAGCAAATTATTGTCAATGCATATATCACAAATTGAACCTTGGACGTTCTTCGCAAAACAAAACAGAAAAAGAAAAACATTTGGCACATTTAACTGAAAAGTATATTTGTATTGATTTTGAATGGCCTGAAAATAGGCGTTTTGTGTACAAGAGGCTGACGTCCTAGTAAGAGAACGCCGCCGAACAAAGAGTTTATACAAATTTTGTACAAAAGAAAAATAAAACAGCTGTGTGAAATATGAATGATCCACTGGGTTTCAACTCTGCTATTGTCTTTATAACTCCGAGCGTCTCATCACTTGATGACCTAAACGAAGATGAAGCTGACTGATAGATGCCGTCTGAACTTGATGTAGATACCGGATTCTGGATGCAAAGTGGTCCAATGAGACATAGTATTACGCTTTATCCCTAATTTTTTCCTGGACCGCCCTTTCGGGTTTTCAGTCCACCGGGATACCCATTTTTGCCCAAGCCGCCTTTTCAGGTTTTCGACTTGCCGGGTGTACAGTTTTTTTTCATTTTCATCCCTTCATTTTGCCCGAACCCTTTTGGTTCGACGGGAAGCCCTAATTTTTGCCTAGGCATGTCAGCCTAGCGGGTCTTTTTTTTCATGCGTAGTATTTTTTTTACTATGTCTGCATTGGCGGGGTGAGGAAGGTCGTCACCATCCATATTGGTCAATATCATTGCTCCTCCTGAGAACACATGCTTGACCACAAATGGCCCTTCGTACGTAGGGGTCTATTTGCCCCTTGGATCACTCTGAGGAAGGATGATTCTCTTGATTACCAAATCCCCAACTTGATATTCCTGTGGTCTGACCTTTTTGTTAAATGCCCTGATCATCCGTTTCTGATACGTCTGACCATGACAGATAGCAGCAAGTCTCTTTTCATCAATGAGGTTGAGCTGATCAAGTCGTGTCTGGATCCAATCATCTTCGTTTAGATTTGCATCCTTCATTATCCGGAGAGAGGGTATTTGCACTTCAATCGGTAAGACTGCCTCCATACCATAAACCAGAGAGAAAGGGGTTGCCCCGGTTGACGTCCTAGCTGAGGTACGGTACCCATGTAGAGCGAACGGTAACATCTCGTGCCAATCTTTATAAGTCACTGTCATCTTCTGCACGATTTTCTTGATGTTCTTATTTGCTGCTTCTACAACCCCATTCATCTTCGGTCGGTAAGGAGAAGAATTGTGGTGCTGTATCTTGAACTGCTCGCAAAGCTCAGCGATCATCTTGTTATTCAGATTGGTACCGTTGTCTGTGATGATTCTCTCAGGGACGTCGTACCGACAGATCAGATTATGCCGAATGAACCGTGCCACAACAGTCTTGGTTACCGTAGCATAGGATGCTGCCTCGACCCACTTTGTAAAGTAATCAATCGCCACTAGAATGAAGCGATGCCCATTGGATGCCGTAGGTTTAATGTCACCGATCATGTTTATGCCCCACATTGCAAACGGCCAAGGCGCAGTCAGAACATTCAGGGGAACTGGAGGAACATGCACCTTGTCTGCATAAATCTGGCACTTATGGCATGTCCTAGAATGTTGATAGTAATCAGCTTCCATCGTGGACCAGTAATATCCTGCCCGGAGGATCTTTTTAGCCATAGTGTGCCCACTGGAATGTGTACCAAAGGTCCCTTCATGTAGTTCTTCCATGATCCTTTCTGCTTCCGTCTTATCCACACAACGCAGTAGGGTTGAATCATGGTTTCGCTTGTACAATATGTCGTTGCTAAGGAAGAACTTGGCTGCGAACCTTCTCAGGAACTTCTTATCATTGATAGAGGCACCTTCAGGGTACTCCTGAGTTTCCAGATATCTCTTCACCTCATGGTACCAAGGCTTCTCAGTCACCAATTCAGTCTCGAGATCGCAACAGTATGTCGGTTCGTCCAGTTTCCAAATGATGATCCGGGGAGCCTCATTATCCCATTTGACCTTGAACATAGAAGACATTGTAGCTAACGCGTCCGCCAGCTGATTCTCTTCTCTTGGAAAGTGCTCAAAGGTTATCTCTGTGAAGTGGGGGATCAGGGTCAACACACATTCTCTGTAAGGGATAAGATTCGGATGTTTCGTATCCCATTCTCCTTTGATCTGATTGATCACAAGAGCGGAATCTCCAAAGACACTTAGAAACTTGATCCTTAGGTCGATCGCAGCTTGAAGACCCATGATGCACGCCTCATACTCCGCCATGTTGTTGGTACAGTTGAAACACAGCCGGGCAGTGAGTGGAGTATGAGTACCTTGAGGAGATATGATGATGGCGCCGATACCATTTCCCAAAGCGTTGGAGGCTCCGTCAAAGTGCATAGACCATCGGGATCCTGGTTCAGGTCCTTCATCCGGCCCAGGTACTTCACAATCAGTTACAATCATGATGCTTTCATCCGGGAACTCGAAGTTCATTGACTGATAATCGTCTACAGCTTGATGTGCCAGGTGGTCTGCCAATACACTTCCCTTGATGGCTTTCTGGGTTGTGTACTGAATGTCGTATTCCGTCAAGATCATTTGCCATCTTGCAATTCTCCCAGACAGAGCAGGCTTTTCGAATATGTATTTTATAGGATCCATCTTTGAGATCAACAAGGTAGTGTGAGTCAGCATATACTGTCTCAGCCGGCGAGCAGCCCATACCAAAGCGCAGCAAGTCTTCTCAAGCAGTGAGTATCGGGTCTCACAGTCGGTAAACTTTTTGCTAAGGTAATAAATGGTGTGCTCTTTTTGGCCAGACTCGTCATGCTGCCCCAGCACACACCCCATTGAGTTGTCAAGCACTGTCAGGTATAGTATCAGAGGTCTCCCTTCAACCGGTGGCATAAGGATGGGTGGTTCTTGGAGATACTCTTTGATTTTGTCAAAAGCAGCCTGACATTCATCATTCCAACGTACTACCTGATCTTTCTTCAGTAGCTTGAAGATTGGTTCACAGGTGGCAGTCAGGTGTGAGATGAAGCGAGCAATGTAATTCAGGCGCCCTAAAAAGCCTCTGACTTCCTTCTCTGTCTTAGGAACTGACATCTCTTGAATAGCTTTGACCTTAGCAGGGTCCACTTGAATACCCTTGTCACTTACCACGAAGCCTAGAAACTTCCCAGATCTTACCCTGAAGGTGCACTTGTTCGGGTTCAATCTCAGCTTGTACAGTTTCAACCGGTCAAACAACTTCTGCAGATGATCTAGATGCTCTTCCTCAGTCTGGGACCTTGCGATCATGTCGTCAACATACACTTCTATCTCATGATGGATCATGTCATGAAGTAAAGCAACCATGGCACGTTGGTAGGTTGCCCCAGCATTCTTCAACCCGAATGGCATGACCTTGTAACAGAAGGTGCCCCACTGAGTAACAAATGTAGTCTTTTCCATGTCTTCAGGTGCCATCTTGATCTGATTGTAACCTGAGAAACCATCCATGAAAGAGAACACCTTGTGCTGAGTTGTATTATCAACAAGGACATCAATGTGGGGTAAGGGGAAGTCATCTTTGGGGCTGGCCCTATTCAGATCCCTGTAGTCGACACACATTCTGACCTTACCGTCTTTCTTTGGTACCGGCACCACATTAGCAACCCACTGAGGGTAAGAAGTCACTGCAAGGAACCCAACATCAAACTGTTTCATAACCTCGGCTTTGATCTTTTCAGACATCTCTGGGCGCATACGACGGACCTTTTGCTTAACTGGAGGGCAGTCTTCCTTAGTTGGCAAGTGATGGACCACAATATCGGTATCCAAACCGGGCATGTCTTCGTAGGACCAGGAAAAGATCTCCATATAATCATGCAGCATTTGAGTCAACCGTTGCTTCACGCTGAGCTCTAGGTTGGCACCAATCTTTACTTCTTTCCTGTCTGCCTCAGTACCCAGGTTTACTGTTTCCACTGGCTCTTCGTGTGGTTGAATTGCCCTCTCTTCCTGAAGCAACAGTCTTGCAAGCTCGCCAGGCACTTCGCAATCATCTTCACCTTCGTCTTCGGCTAAGTTGATCAGATTTTCGAAGTCATAACTGGCAGTAGCAGAGTTGTTGTCAGTGAGATCCAGAGTGGATTGAAACCTGTATGAGTGAGTGTGTGTGTAAATACAGCTGTTTTGAAATATATGTAAAAGAGAGAAAGACAGAAAAGGAGCATAAAATTTGCAATGCGAGAAAACGTCCAAGATTTTTATTTATGATATATGAAATGACAATTTATATGCCCTCATAAATGAAACCACGGTGCCTCGGGTAAGACACCGGGCCATAGAGTTTATTATTGTTTATTACAGATACCAAAAACATAAGAATTCATTACTTAGTAACAAGAGAAACAGATAAGTTGTCCTTTGCACTCCAATTGTTAAGTCCACTGTCGGTTGCCGGGTAGATCCAGCTATCAAACTCAACTTCATCCACTTCGCCTTCGTCCCCAATAGCATTTACTCCATGAGCAGGCAGGGGAGCTGTCACTACATTAGGCTTCTCAGATGCCTCAAACTGTACCTCCTTAGCGTCAATAAGGTCTTGCAGCTTGCTCCTTAACGCCCAACAGTCATCAGTGGAATGCCCCGGGCTATCAGAATGGTAAGCACAACGAGCATTCGGGTTGTACTTAGGAGATGCAGTATTTGGAAACTTTGGAGCCTCTCTGACAGTCACTAGGTTGGAGGATAGCAACTGTGGCAAGATCTGCGATAGGGTCATGCTTAACCGGGTGAATTCTCTCCGGGGTCTTTCAGCCCTTTGAGGATTGGTCGGCCGAGGAGCGGCAGCAGGCTTAGCAATCATTACCGCACTAACAGATTGGCGGCGCTCAGGTCTCTCTGATCTCTTGGAACCATACACGACACTAGCCTCCTTCTTGAAGGGTTTTTTCTCAGCACTAGACGATGCACCCTTCGAGATCTTACCAGACTTTAACCCAACCTCAATTCTCTCTCCAGTCAGAATCAGATCAGTGAACCCTGCAGACGAATTCCCGATAAGATGGTTGAAAAATGGCCCAGATAGGGTCCCCAAGAACATGTCTACCAACTCCCGATCAGTCAATGGTGGCTGCACCCTGCCAGCCAGGTCTCTCCACTTCTGAGCGTACTCCTTAAAACCTTCACTTGAACCTAATGACCTACCCTGGAGTTGGGTACGTGTAGGGGCAAGGTCGGCATTATATTGATACTGCTTATAGAAAGCAGTAGCCAACTCCTCCCAGTTACGAACCTTGGTCCCATCCAGCTGATAGAACCATTCGAGATGAGTCCCTGAAAGACTCTCCTGGAAGAAGTGGATCCACAAATTCTTATCCGCAGAGTACGGTTGAATTTTCCGAACATAGGACCTGAGATGTAGCTTGGGACAAGACGCCCCGTCATACTTAGAGAAAGATGGTGCTTTGAACTTCCGAGGAATAATCACACCAGTAGACAAACCCAGATCTCCGAAATCCAACCCAGGTACCTGTTGTATCTCCATAGCATTCAACCTATCCTCCAGTTGCTTGTATCTGTCTTCTGCAGGAGGGTACTGCTCTTCATCAAAATCAGTCTCGTTGTCGGAGACTACCGGACTAGGAACCCTTGCTTCTGCCTGAGGAGTACTCTTGCCAACAGAAGAACCAGCCTCTTCATGCTGCAGAGTATTTCCGAACCTTCGGCCTGAGTTGAACAGAACAATCCTTCTCTTCTTCTTCTTCTCCTTCTTCAGGAGCATAGCCTTCAGCTCTTCTTGGCCTTGAGCCAAACCCTTGATTAATTCCTGAAACTGCGCATTCTGCGCCTGAAGAGCCTTGATGGAGGTCTCAGTTGATGACGAGTCGGGATTCATGATGCTAAAATAAACAGCGAAGAACTATAAGCAACCTGAAAAGAGGAAAAACCTGCTATGCACATGATGTATGAAATGCGTATGAATCATGTTTTCAAAGACAATCGGGAATCAACTTTGTAAACAAAAAGGAACACACTTCATTAGATTCAACTTTGCAACTGAGATTATTCAACAAGTTGCCCTTAGGCGTTACATGAAAGGAAATACTGAAAAGGAAATAAAACTGTAAAAGCACATCTGGAGTTCCTTATTGATCCCATGGTCTCCTCTTCTCAGTACGGATGTAGGCATTCATAGCTCGCTCATTCTCCAACTGCTTCGTCAGCTTCTGGATCTTTGATTCCTGCTCGTTGAACTTTTCCCGGTAAGAATCCCGTTCTTCTTGCAGTTGCGACCAAGATCTCTTCAATGTCTCATAATCAGTAGGTATCTGAGGAGGAAGGACAGTTGGAGGAACACCATCTTTGTCAGGACACTCAAGAATGACGGGTCTGACAGCTTCATACGACATACCTAACTTCTGAGCACGGATGCGAACCCATTTGTAGTAGGCTTCCATAGGTAAAGAGGTCTTTGACCCTAACTCTTGTGGGTCAGCTTTATGAACTTTGTCCCAAGCCTTGATGAACCTACGACGCAGTTCGTCACTATCCACCTGAAACTCAAAACTGATGTGAGGCACCAACATCTCATGGGGACCTACTCTTCTTGCTCTTCCAAACTGACGGAGTGCTAGACATGGATTGTAAGAGATCCCTCCTTGGGTACCAATCAGAGGAACATTAGGGTATTCCCCGCATCGATCAATAATATCTATCTCATCCAAACCTCTGCAAGTCCAAATGATGTCTTTATCGGTGAGAGACATTAACCTATGAGCCCAACCTCTTCCTTCTTGATTCTTCAGTACGAACTTAGGGAGGTGCGAAATAAACCACCTCACCAACAAAGGGATACAACACCATAGGGTTCCTCGTCTTCGGGTAGTACGGGCATGAAGTTGTTGCAAGATGTCACCCAAGAGAGTGGGCACAGGATTCTGAGACATAAAGATCCTTATGGCAGTGACATTGATGAAGTTGTCAGGATTAGGAAACAGGACTAACCCATAGATTAGGAGAGCCAAGATGTCTTCATATGCCCTAAAGTCCAGGTCATTCCAGAAACTGTTAGCTTTACCAATCAGAAACTTGGCCAAGAAACCCTTAACTCCGCTTCTAGTCACCCAATTGTCTGTTACCTCTTGATGGGTCAAAGGAAGAACTGCAGCAATATCCTCAAGCCTGAGGGTCTTTTCCCAACCAGTAAAGGGAGTCTGATCCAAGATAGGGATACCAAGCAAATCAGAGAACTCTTCCAGGGTAGGGACCAGCTGGAAGTCTTGAAAGGTGAAGCACTGGTACAGAGGGTCATAGAACTGGGTCAGAACACTCATCAACTGTTGATCCCGCTTTGCAGTGACTAAACTGAGAAGAGAACCATGCCTCTGGATGAAGGAGGTGGTATTTGGAATTCTGCTAACCAACTCATCAAGCAACTCAGGTGAACGAACAAAGTTGAACCGGATAGTATTCCTTCGCACAGGCATCATGATGTCCTACAAAACAGAGCAAAGGTGAAACCCTCTTGTCTTTGAAATGGTCAGTCCTTATGCAGGATGCATGCAATGCTCATGATGCTATGATGTTATGATAAAGCACACCACATATAGATACAAAGGCAAACATGGTAAGGCACACAAGTCACACAAGGCAAGCCCCTAAAGTTTAGGCCAGCATGAGGTCTAGGTACTACCCTCTTTCAGTTTGTTGGTTCATACCTGTCCTAATCAAAAGTAACCGGGTTCTTAGAGGATCCCAATATCATTGACTACCCTCAATCGGTCATAACTCCAGCATCGCAATCTTTTCTTGCGGCCAGAACCATCACGAGAGTTTAGCCTCAATGGGCGTAGCGTACTGCTACAATTCTAAAGGCCAAGTTGTGTCAATTAAGGTTCTAAGGTTGTTGGTGCTTAATGACTCCTTAGAAGACCCATATTCTCCTCGTTGCGACACAAGGGATATCGGTACAGACCAAGGTGCCACACCAACGTAGCCACTGCTTCACCTGTGTCGGTCTACGCCGGACAGGTCCCTCACAGCTTATGCTACCTAAACAGGGTATCCCCAGATCCGGGTTAGGATCTATGTAACTCCGATGCAACCCATAATAGTAAAGCAAGCAAATCAATACAATTGAAAACACAGTTATGAACTAACCCTAAGGTACACCTCACTTTAAAAGTTCCCCCAGCAGAGTCGCCAGTTCTGTGATCGGTGGATCTGGAACTGACTGTTTAACGCTGGTTCGCGAAATGTCGCGGTAAGCAAGAGTCGCCACCGTCTTTTATTTTCTCCAAATGGAAAGGACAAAAGCACAGAAAAATTCCTTAAAGAGATTGCTCTCGGTTCGGGAGGTAGGTTATAGAAAGGGAAGGTGTTAGCACCCTTTCTATCCATGGTTATCCATGGGCTCTTAGATACTTGCTCATTTGTGTTTTCAAAATTGGTTTGTTTGCTTTTCAAATGTGGGTTTTAAAAAAAGTTTCTTTGAAAATTTTCAGTTCGACTCTTGTATCGGTCCTCAAGAGTGTTTGAAAAATTGCTTTCGAAAGCTTTTGAAAAGGTGTCGGTGTGAAAAGTATTTTTTGATTTGTTTTTGAAATTAGAGCAAGTATCTAGAGTCGTCTACCTACCCTAAGGAATTCGTCTGTGTAGATGTCCTTTAAAGTAGTGCCATCCCACCATTGAGAGGTAGGTAGCACCACCGTTGGAGGTGTTCGGGTCAATTCGAGGTTCGGGACATGGTGATCACCAGAGCAATGGGAAGACACCTTAGAAGCTACCCTCATGCCAGGTTCCCGGATCATGAGGACTTACTAAGACATCCTCTACTCGACGATCACCTTTCGAGGCAAGGCAACAGTGAGGCGTACCCTAGGGGTGGTGTGTGCGATTTGTGTGTCGTTTTCATTTGCATTTATCTGGTCATGTTATCGGTGCTCTACGCTTGCTTTTATTTTTGTCCATACAGTCTTTCATGCCATTATTTAACAGTTAAAAGTTTGCGGAAAGTAAAATTTCTAAGCTATTACAAACGGCGCGGGTCCACATCGCCAAAATTAACCAGGACCCGATTTGACAGGAAAATAAAGAAAGTAAAGAAAATAAGGAATTAAAAATGCGAGACGTTAATTACAAGGCTTCGGGAGAGATACATAAATATTTGAACGAAATAAATATGCGAATTAATAAGAAATTAAGAACGAGGGCGTTGGACCCTTTTGGCAAAAATTAAATTAATGAGGAATTAATTAAAATTAAAAGAAAGGGAGAACTTGTTTTTTTGGCATTTTTAGTATTTTAGGATTTAATGGAAAAGGAATTAATTGAAATTAAATACTAACCCTAATTCTATTTTATTTTTAATTTATTAAGAAAACATTGAATTTTAACCTAAATTAACCCTAATTTTTATATACAGATTTAATTATAAAAATAAATATTTAATTATTTAATTTTTTATGAAAGAAAAATAAAAAGGATGAAAAATTATTAATTAAACCTAATTCTATGTTTTTTTTAGATTTTATTATGAAAAGAATTAAAATTACAACCTAAATTAATAACTAAATTTAATTATACAATTTATTTATGAAAATACTAGAAATAAAAATATTTACTATTTTAATTCTTTTCTGATTTTTGTGGATTTTTTATAATTCGTGAAAGTAATAAATTAATTAAAACAATAACTTAAAAGGAAATAGAAAATAATAAAAAAAAAATAATATGGCAAACCTAGAGGGGTGTCAGTCCCCAATATGGAGGTATAGCCCAAGCAATTCAAGCCCATTTCAATTCCTGGCCTTGTGGACTTTTTTACTCACGTGCAGAGGCGTTGACTGGGATCTACTATGTTCCTCAATTCTTAGCCTTGTGATTGATGAAGCTGAACACGTGGACGCTTGATTAGGAAGATGTATGGTGCGCTCCAATCTTGAAACTGCATATGAACATGGATTGCAAAATAATATGGGAAATAATGCAGACCTGGGGCTCGAACCCAGGTCATGTACGTTATCAACAAATGCACCTGCCACTGGACCAATTCATGCGCTTTGTATATAATGTAATAAACAAATAATATCAAACAAAGCCAAGGCGTTAGTGGGTTAAAGCGCGCAAAATTTAAACTGACCAACCAACAGATGCCACGATATCGTCTTCCTCGCTGGTTTTATTTTTTCTAAAACAAGAACACATTAGCAACGGTTTTCAAGTGTTCTCTTAAGCTGGTTTTGGAAAAATAGCGACTAGCCCTAGGGGCTCCATAAATTAGGCGCGAGGGTATCCTTATAACCGTCTGAACGCCCTGAGTTGAATGGTGATGGTCTTGAGGGCCAATTTTTCCTCATTCAAAAACCCCTAATCCAAGGTCCTGTAAACCCTAGAAAACGATAATGGCATATTGGCACACAATGCATAAAAACGCAATTAAACACATGGGTTAGCTTCAGAATAGTATAAGGAATGTAAATCAACAATTAAAACTTGCAATAAACGCATGAGTGAAGATGCACGATTGTGAATTTTATTTGAAACAGTTTTACTCCATTGTACCAATTCCGGGCGTATGAAGGTTGGAAAGCGATCCAGTTAGCTTCAGGAGGCCACGAGGAAGCTTTTTCAATTGGTTTTATGCTTTGAATCAACCTAAAACCTGATTTTCAGTCTTGAGTTTTTTAACAAAATTTTCAGTTTATGAATGGAGTTTCTAGCGCAACTCAATGATCATTGGCACTAGGTTTTCGTTCTCTACTTATGTGAGACTGAATTAGGTCAAGAAAAACAGAACAAATCAATTGCATTCATGGTTTTTGGAAATTTGATTTTCTAGGATCTTTTTCAATCTTTTCCATGTGTTTTTGTACCAATTAAGATCAATTCTCTCCAAATCCTTCCCTATTTGATTTCACACGAATTATTGAGTAGATTTTGTGCACAAAAAGATTGAAAAAATTAGGTTAAGCATTTTTCATATATTTAATTTGATTTAAATGAATTATTATAAATAAAAATTCAAATAAATAAATAAAAAATGAATAAAGACTTCCCTTTGGGCCAAGTGGTCGTGCACATGTCATGGATGATGAATTATGGAGGAAAAATGGGCCCATTAGCAATTTTAGGTCATTTGAATCAATGTTGACTTTTCAAAATATCCAAAAATTTCCCAACTTCCACAAGGCATAACTTGCTCAATTTTTAAGCTTTGCTCATGTTCTTGGACATTTTGGAAAGTTCTTTGAGTCCTCTAACCAATGCCTTTGGTCCCATGTCATTTTGATTTACCAATATCAAGTTATGGCCTTTGACTTAAAGTCCCTTTTTGTTGACTTTTGAAAATGACCTATAATTTTGAAATTGATAACTTTTTGTGAGAGCATTTCTTGGACTTGAAGTATGAAGATGAGTTGTAGTAAATGTCTTTCTCTTCAAAATGAGCTTTGGATGGAATTTTTCTGATAATCCATGTGAAAGTTATGCCCTGGTCAATTTACAGTTGACTTTTTCAGCTGTCCAAATAAGGAAACTTTTGCATCTTGATGATTTTTGAGCCAAGCTTTGAGAATCATGATCAAGCATTGATAAAATGATGTTTGTGGCTTCAAAATGATATGTTGACCAAAAATTTGAACTTTTGACTGTCAAATGACCATTTTGCCCCTGTAGTTGACTGTAGTGCAATTAGGGTTTTGATTGTGCAATTTTGTGCTGAAAGTCTTGAAACTTGATATGAGGATGCTTGACCATATTTGTAGGCATATGAGACTTGATTGGACCTTTGGAAACTTCATTTTCTTGATCAGAACACAAACCCTAATTTTGACTGCTTAAGAGGCCCTTGAACTATGCAACCCTTGGGGAATTTTGCAGCTTGACTTGGCAAATTCTTGAAGAATATGGGAGGGCAAATTTTGGGGTACAACACTTGGTCCCCTTCATCTAAGAAGAATGAAGAGAGCTATTACTATGGAAGCTGTCAGAAGAACTCCAAAACTACAGGTTGATAATATCTGTGATGTGGCAAATAAACTTGAAGAAGGATGTGTTATCAGAACCTTAAGTCATCTTGACAAGGATGTTGGAAATAACAAGTTCTGTTCTCAAAACATCTGGTCAAAACAGATGCTCCCTGAGTACAATGTTACACAAGATGTTGTGACATTGTGTTGTGACAATCGGAAAACAATCAACATTTCCTTGAACCCTATTGACTTTGAAGAGAAGAAGTCATTTAAACTGGAACATAGTTTCTCTAAGCTTCAGCTGACTGATTCTTCTACCAAGGCTCTTGTTGGAAATAAACTTGAAAATTTGAGGGACAGGTTGGGTATTCACCAACATAAGAAATTATAGCAATTAATTTTGCTTAAAACAAAGGTTGAAGGAATTAACTTTATTAAGTCTATCATTAGTGGGTTAATCTTATACTTTCACAATTCTTTCAAAATCTTTAAGAAGTTGAAAAGACTCCCTTTTACCCTCTACCTCTCTCGTCCTTGCAACCTGTTTTCTCCTCCCAATCAAAGATCTTTCTCAAACTGCTACCATTACTCAAATTCAATCAAAATGTCTCAGACATCGGCTTCAACCATGGCAACTTCGTCATCCTCATCATCGTCTTCATCTGACCAAGATTCTAGGGCAATCACCACATGCATAGAATCTGAAGTTCTTGAGGTCACTCCTCTCAGAGAGATGTCAACTGACCCAGCCAAAGTCAAAAAGCTCAGAACCAGACATGCAGGAAGAGCTCAAGCTACAGCCTCTGGTAATTCTTCTCATCCTTCGTCTTTTGTACCTAATAGAGAAGGATCAGTTCAAGTTCACCAAGCTATTGCTAGGCTGGTTACCAGTATACTGAGTGGCAACCAATCTGTACCGGGGATTTCTGTCCCTTTAAATCAATCAGAAAGTCCAAATGTGGAAGCTTCTGAAAATGTAGATGTCACTGAGAATGTTGTGACACAAAAAGACAACATTCAGAACCCCTCAGATAAGGCTGATGATCCACCTATCATTGATGTGGATGAGGATTACTCAGATAATGATCTGATTGCTAATGTGAACCCTAGCATAGCTAGGAGATTGATGAAAAGAAAGAGTAGTCAGAATGATAAACCTAATGCTAAGAAATCCAAGGCTGAAGGCATGGCTGAGAAAAGTATTCAGACAAAAGGGAAGAAGGCCCAGGTGCATACTGCTAGACAACCAATCTCTAAGAAGAGTAAAAGACCTGAATCTTCTGATTCTGATGAGGAATCAGAATTTGAGATTGATATTGAAGAAACTCCCATCAGAAGGAAGCTTCCCTCCAGCAAAATTGCTAGAGTGCCTGAAGTGCCAACAGACAACATCTCTTTTCATCATCCTGACAATGCAAACAGATGGAAGTATGTTTGCTTAAAGAGAATAGCATTAGAGAGAGAACTCAACAATGATGCCTTGGAGTGCAAAGACATCATGGACCTGATCAAGAATGCTGGACTAATGAAGACAGTGATAAAGTTTAACAAATGTTATGAAAATCTGGTCAAGGAGTTTGTAGTGAACTTGTCTAATGATTGTGCTGATGGAAGGTCAGCTGACTTTGAAAGTGTGTTTGTTAGAGGAAGAAGGGTCAAGTTCTCTCCATCAGAAATCAACAAATTTCTTGGAAGAACAAATGAGGACTGTCCTGATCTAGAGGCAACTGACAATGAAGTTTGTCTAACCATCACAGCCAGGCAAGTAAAGTGCTGGCCTTTGAAAGAGAAGCTGAAGGCTAGTAAACTCAGCATGAAATTTGCCATCTTGCATAAAATAGGTGCAGCCAACTGGGTGCCTACAAATCACAAATCAACAATCTCCACAGGATTGGGGAGATTTATCTATGCTGTGGGAACCAAGACTGCTTTTGACTATGGGAGGTACATCTTTGAACAAACTTTAAAGCATGCTGGCAGTTATGCTGTCAAAGGACCAATTGCCTTTCCCTCCCTTCTTTGTGGAATCATCCTTGCACAATACCCTGATATCCTTGTGGCAAGAGATACAGTCTGCAAAAGAGCTCCCGCCCTTGGCCTGCACTACAAACTGTTTCAGGGATCTCATGCTCCAGACATTGTCATAACATCAGCTGAGACATCGTCTGTGAAGACCCAGTCCAAGACATCAGATGTCATAGCTGTTTTAAAAGAAACTTGCAAAGAGCTGGATGCTAGAAAAAGGACCCTAGAAATTCTAATTGCCAGGCTAGAAAAGGAGGAAGCTGAAGAAAACAGAAGGGAAGAAGGTAAAGGACATCTCAACATTGAAGAAACTAGCTCCTCTGAGTCTGATGACAGTGCTTGAAGGTTGATTGCTGTTTGGTGGTGTTGCTGGTTGGTGCTGATATCTGGTGGAGTTTGGAAGTTGTTTTCTGCTGCTGCTCTTATTATTTTGTTTTGGATAACTGTATAATTTTATGAACATGTTTCTTTGGCCCATTTGTGGCTAAAGAGGGGGAGAATATTTTGGTACTTACTTAATTAGTACTTGACATTCTATTTTTCTGCTGTCACTTATTTCTGCTGCTATCTATCTCTGATTGCTAAGGGTCTTTAGCCAAAAATCTGCCAAAGGGGGAGTTTGTAAGGGTTTAGGTATTGGCTTGCATTTTTGGTAAATCCCAAGTGTATGTGTGAATGTCATGACTGATGTCATAACATTCTAGTTCAGTTTGTACTAACTCATTAGGTACCTTTGCAGAAAAATATTGTATATCAAGTACTGATGTTTATAAGTGTGTATCTGAGCATTTTGCAAAATGATCACATTTTGCTAAATCAGTAGACAGGTTTTCTCAGATGTCATAACAGATGTTATGACATCCTGTTCTGAACTAACAGGTTTGCAGGATGGATAAGTCTGAGTTTTTTCAGGAAATAACTCAGTCTTTCCTGAACATAATCCTGCGTTTTCTGAGGGGTAACCTAGCTCAACCCTAACCTGGTTAATAAAGTCATGTGACCTGGTCTTTAGGTCAAACGGAATTAACCCTAGGTTTTTGTGGAAACCCTAACTGAAGTTGCAGCTGCTATATATTCAACAGAGCTGCTGTTTTTCAAGGATCCCTCTTGACTGATCAGAAGATCATTTTTGTAATCTGAATAGATTTGATTATTGTACTCCAAGCAATTATCATTGTGATAAGTGCTTTGGAATAGGTTTCTAATTGTAAGGGTTGTGCAGCACTCAAAGCTTTGAAGCAAGAGTGTTTGAATGTTCCTTGACTAAAGCTGTGAAGCAGAGTCAAGTTAGTTGTGTGCATCACTCAAAGCTGTGAAGCACGAGTGATTGTGGTGCTTGATTAAAAAGTTGTGAAGCTTAATCAAGTGTTTGTTTATGAAGAGTATCTTCATCAATTCTCAAGTCAAATTGGTTTATGTATCACTGCTGTGATTGAGGGGGAGTGAGTAGGAACTCAGGTTTAAGTTGTACTTAGATTGGAATTGCATTGGGTAGGTCTTAAGTGAAGGAGATAAACTGGTTGGTTTATTCCTGAATTAAAATCTCTTATAGTGGATTTCCTCCCTGGCTTGGTAGCCCCCAGAGTAGGTGTTGTTGCACACTGAACTGGGTAAACAATTGACTGTGTTCTTTATTGCTTTTGTATTTACTGTCATATAGTAAGTCAGATACGGTGTCATAACATTGAACGTGACATTGAGTATCTACAGCCAGAATTTCAATTTCTTGCAATCCCCATTCGTACATTTGTATCCCCTATCCCCCAAATGATGTAATAGCATAGAACATTTATTTTCCTCAATTTTATCGCTTTCATAAATGTTAGTAATTAGGGTGTGTATGGGAAGATAAAAAAAATCAACCTTAGAAAATCCTAATCCAAGACAAGGCAATGCATGAAAAATAAACACTTGCACACTTACACCTCTAGGGTTAACTCCACTTGTTGCCTTGAGAAAAATAGGTATGATGTGCATGTGAGCCATCTTAGCAAAAATAATCAAAATACAAGATCATAGTCCCTCGATGACGCTACGAATGTTGCCTTACAAATTATCTTAGTCCCTTAAGAGAAATGCTAAGATATCTCACAATATTGCCATTCATGACTATACGATGACCCACTCCTATCCCTTCACATCCAACGATAAGGCTTATTATCAAATCAATGGTAAGATAGCAACATCTAAAGGAGGAGGAAAAGAACATAGACCTTTTGAGTAGGTAGGACACTCGTAGTTGCTTTCTCACAAACTAAAACCATTTCCACACTTACACTTTCAAAAACATCTTCAAAAAACAAGCATCTCTTTGAACTATTTTCAAAATGAACACTTTGTATACATTCTTATAGAGACGAGAATCATTACAAAGTTTTCCGAAATAAAGGCGTTTTCAAAATATTTTCAAACTTACACCCATCACAAAACACATTTTCAAACAAAGCATTTTCAAGTGATCTAGAAAGAAATTAATAGCCCGTAGATAACTACGGATGAAAAGGGTGCTAACACCTTCCCTTTTCATAACCTACCCCTCGAACTCAAGAAAATATCTCAAAGGTCTTTCCTGTCCTTTTCACCATTTCCTTATTGAATAAAAGAAAATTCGGTGGCGACTCTTGCTATCCGCAATAATTATGATAAAATGGAAAACAACCAAGTCAGTTCTCCCGCTGTATGACAATAGGCTAAAAAATGTTCAAAACACTTGACAATCTCTGTGTAGGCAAAGCTCGAAGGTGAGAGATTAAAACCGACTGTATTTCGTGACCTTGACTTTTGTAGAAAATGCAAAAAATGAAAAACATGATCTTAGGTAAAAAATTAGAGTATGACAATAGGGATATCAACCTTTCCATGGACCATCCTCTTAGAACCATTGAAATCCCTTACTATAATGTTGCTAGGTTTTAATACCAGTCCATCACAGTCTAGTCTATCCAAAGCTCCTTTAGGTAAGACATTGAGAGAAGATCCAATATCCACTAATAAATGTGTCATGGTAGTGCCCTTGCACTCTATGGAGACGTGGAGAGCTTTGTTATGATTCTTCCCCATTGGGGTCAGATCTGTATCAGAGAACCCTAAACCATTGTCGATAGTCAATCTTGCTACACGGTTTTTAAATTGGTCAACCTTAGTTTCTTGTGGGACATGTGCATTTTTCAAGAACTTTATCAGTGCTTGAGCATGCGCCTCGGAACATAGCAACAAAGACAACATGTAAATCTTTGAGGGTGTTTTCCCAATTGTTCCACTATCTTATAATCACTTTTCCTGATAATTTTTAAAATCTCCTCCATCTCTTGGGTAGATGGGTCCTTAATGGTAATATCTTTTGCGGGCGCCTCCATCCTGGCAGGCTCAGTCATTTTTTCCTTTCTTCGAGTATCAGTAACAGGTTTAAAAGTAGTAATACGAATGGGTGTAGTTGTGGTTGTCGAAGGTGAAATCTCTGGAGAGAAGATCCTCCCTGTCCTAGTAACTTTAATTGATCCAGTAATGTTTGTAATGTCAGCAGTTTCATCTTCATTAATCCATGAGTCTTGTTTGATACCATGGTAATACACTTCCGCCCCATAATTCCAGGGCACCACCTTATCAGAAGAGTAGGGGACTGGCCCTGGTATGATGATATTTAGTGGAACTATTCTTGGTTCAATGGGGATCCTAATAGGACCTTTGGAGGTGATCCTAACAGGTTTGTTTGAGATAGTAATGATGGACATATCTTCAAACTCTTGAGATACAACCTCGGTCAAACTTTTCGCAGATGGTGTTCTTTCAAATAGAACCTAATGGCTATCCATCAGGTGTTGGACACATTTCTTAAGCTATTCGCAACCATTAATTTATACAGCACAACAACAACAATCTTCAAGGCAGCCATGGAATACCCCGACTTTCAACAAATTATTTTTAACAATCTTCAAAGGAGTGGTTAAATTTTCGAAGGAGGCAAAAAAAGAGGCATCTTCAATAGCATTGACACCCTTACCATGATTTGGCATGGCTGCAGTGATCACATTTGGAGTTGGCGGAGGGTTGAATTCAATTTTCTTATTATTAACCAGGTCTTGGATTTTATTCTTTAGAGACCAACAATCATTGGTATCGTGTCTGGGGCTGTTTGAATGGTTAGCACATTTGGCATCAGGGTTGTATTTTGGAGAAGCAGTGTTAGGGTTGGAAGGAGGATCTCGCAAGGTTACCAAATCAGCTTTCAATAGGTGTTGCAGAGCTTGAGATAGTTGCATATTGATTTTAGTAAACTGTCTTCTTTGGAAATCCGGTCTTTGTTGATTATTTTGTTGACGCGGTCGTTGAGTTGGAGTTGGATTGGAGACCAGTATAACCCCTACTGAATGATGACGGTCATTCTTAGTATGACTTCTTGACCCATACACAAAATTAGTCTCTTTTTTTCTTCTAATAAATGGCTTTTTCACAGCATTTGAGGTGGAGGCCATGGGTATCTTCCCCCTTTTAATCTCTCTTTCAACCCTCTCACCAGTCAAGATCAATTCAGTGAATCCGGATGATGAACTTCCAATTAGTAAGTTGAAAAATGGTCCAGTCAATGTTCCCATAAACATGTCTATCAACTCTTTATCAGTTAAAGGTGGCTGCACCTTGCCAGCCAAGTCTCTCCATTTTTTAGCGTATTCTTTAAAGCCCTCGTTGGTGCCCATGGTCATTCTTTGCAATTGCACCCTATTTGGCACAAGATCAGTGTTATATTGATATTGGCGGTAAAAAGCAGTGGCCAAATCCTCCCAAGTATGGATGTTAGTCCCTTCCAATTGGTAAAACCACTCAAACTGCATCCCAGCTAGACTTTCTTGAAACAAATTCACCCACCATTTCTTATCAGCGGTATACGGCTGAATTTTGTGGACGTAAGATCTTAGGCGAAGCTTCGGACATGAGACGCCACCGTACTTGACAAAAATGGGGATCTTGAATTTGTGGGGAATGATTACCCCGAGAACCAAACCCAAGTCACTGAATTCTAAGCCAGGCACAACTTGAGTTTCTACAACCTTCAATCTGTCTTCTAGTTGCTTATATTTGTCGTCGGTCGGTGGATATTTCTCATCAAAATAATATTCGTCTCAGAGATTTGATTGTTTCCAATCCCACCACGGGTGCTCCTAGCATCTTCATCTTGATTTTCATCTTCCTCGGAAGAGTCTTCTTCAACTTGAACTTGTCATACGGGGCCTTTGAATCTCTTCCCCATGTTGATTACGACTTTATCCTTTGTTTCTTCTTATTCATGACAAGAAGTGTCATCATTTATTGCTGCCCCTTTGCTAAGTTGAGCAGAGTCTCTTGGAATTGAGAGTGTTGAGTATGTAAGTCCTTGACAGTTTTCTCGAGATCCATCTTGTACTGAAATAAACAGTAAAAGGATGAGGAAACTTATGTCAGTAAACTTGTTTATGATATGATGTATGTTATGTGAATGCGATATTTTCAAGGATTTTAAGAAATTTAAATTTGCTAGACAAAGAGAAGACAACAAACATTAATTGCATTAATAAATTCAGGAATTACAAATGCCTCTCGGGCTTACAATGGAAGAAACAAAAATGATAGAAAATAAACTCCTAAAAAAAGACTCAAGCTTCCTATTGGCGCATCTTATTTGGTGCAATGTAGGAATTTAGGATTTACTCTTCATGAAGTTTCCTCGTGAGCTCCAAAACCTTCTTCTTGCTTGTGCAAAACTGTGCTTCAAAGGTATCTCGTTCCCCTTTGAGTTGAATCCACGATCTTTGCAATTCCTTGAAGTTGGTAGGAATGTCAGGATGAAGAAGAGTGTAAGGAGTGTCTCCCTCAGCAACGGGCTCCATAATCACATGTAGGATGGCTGGGTAAGGCATCACGAGACTTTGAGAACGAGTTTGTACCCAATTGAGGTAAGGATCAAGAGGGATGGAATTTTTATGCCCCAAAGTCTTGTTATCCACTTTATTTACCATTCTCTAAGCTCGTATGGACCTTTGACGATAGCCTTGGACGTTGCCCTCGTAGCCGAATACCAAACCTTGGACGAGCGCATCATAAGGACCATCTCTTTGTGCATACCCAAACTGTCATAGTGCAAGAGAAGGGTTATAGGTAATACCTCCCCTAATACCCTAGAGTGGAACATTAGGGAACTTCCCACAATGGTCAATGATGGTAATATTCTCCAAAGATCGGGAACACGAATGAATATTCGAGTGTGAGAGCGACATCATCCTTTGAGACCTTGTCAAACCTTATTCATTCTTCAATGTTGATCGAGGTAGGTGAGAAATAAACCACCTAGATAGTAATGGAATGCAACACAAAAGAGTCCCTATGTTCTTCATGGTGCGAGTGTGAAAACAATGTAGGATGTCTCCAAGTAGCGTAGGCACAAGATTACGAGAGAGAAAAATCTTGACGGCATTCGCATCTATTAGTTGGTCCGGATTGGAGAATAGAACCAACCCATAAATTAGAAGGGCCAAGACATCCTCAAAATCTTGAAAATCCATATCTTCCCAAAATAATCGAGCCTTCTCCAACAGAAACTTGACTAGGAAACCCTTAACTCCACTCCTTGTTTCACAATTTTCCACATTGTCGGATCTCTTCAAATGCAAGGCTTTGGCAATAACCTCAGGCTTTGGAGTTTCCTCTAAACCGATGAATGGTATTTGATCAAGCACAAGCACCTCTAGAATTTGAGAGAATTCTTATAATGTTGGCACCAACTAGTAGTCGGGAAATGTGAAGCAATGATATATAAGATAGAAGAATTGGAAGAGCACACACATCATTTCTTCTTGGAAGTTTAAGGTAGCCAAGTGGAAAAGTCGACCATATTTCTTGGTGAAGGGAGAATCTCCAGGCACCCTTGATGCTAACTCTTGAAGTTGAGGAAGCACTTTCACGAAGTTGACTCGGATGGTAATTCTACGAGTGGAAGCCATGTCCTACAAAATAGAACAAAGATAAATTCCTAAATCCTTAAAATGGTTAGTGAGAATGATTATGATGTTATGATGTTTATGGTGTCATGAATAATTAATCACAAACAAAGCACACAAAGACCTTAGGTTTAGGCTTGCACGGGTTTCATAGGTAAGTACACTCTTGAAATTTAGTTGGTTCAACCTGTCCTAGAAAGAAACCGGTTCTAGGGAATCTCAATATCATTGATCTTTCTTCATTGGGCATTATTTTAGCACAATCAATCTTCTCTTGCGGCCAAAATATCCCAAAAGTCTGATCTTAATGAGTGTAGTATCGAGTATCAACCAATCTTCAGCTTTGCACCAAAGTCGGCTATCTCACTACTTCCTAATGGCCAAGTTGTTCAACTAAAGGTTCTATGGTCCGTTAGTGCTTCATGACACCACACAACAGCCCCGTATTCTCCTCGATTCAAGACAAGGGATACCAGTACCAATAAATGTGTCACACTAACGTAGCCATTGTTTCAACCATATCGATCTATACCGTACAATCTCCACAATCTATTGCTACTTACCTAATGGTGTTCCTAGATCCGCGTAGAGAATTTATACAAAAGCTAAACACCCTTTTAAGAGTAAAGCAAGCAAGTCAAACAATGAAAGCGTTTAAATGTGATATAGTCTCTAAGGTATCCCCACTTTTAAGTCTATTCCCCAGCAGAGTCGCCAGTTATGTAATACGGTGGGAGAACTGACTTGGGTGTTTTGCATTTTATCGCAATTGTTGCAGATAGCAAGAGTCGCCACCGACTTTTCTTTTATCCAATAAAGGAAAGGGTGAAAAGAACAGGAAAGACCTTTTGAGAATTTTCTTGAGTTCAGGGGGTAGGTTATGAAAAGAGAAGGTGTTATCACCCTTTTCATTCGTAGTTATCTACGGGCTCTTAGTTGCTAACTCACTTTGAAATGCTTTATTTGAATTGTGTTTGTGATTTGTTTGAAAGTATTTTTGAAAAGTGCCTTCGCTTAGGCGAATTTTGTAATGATTCTCGTCTCTATAAGAATGTATACAAAGTGTTGACTTAGAAAATAGTTCATGAAAAATGATGGTGTTTTTTGAAATATGTTTTGAAACATTGTGAGCAAGCAACTATGAACGTTCTACCTACTCAAAAAGTATTTATTCTATTCCTCCTCCTTTAGATAGTGTTGTCTCACCATTAGTTGGTAAGCAACCTTATCATTGGATGTGAAGGGACAATCGTGGGTCATCGTACAGTCATAGAAAACAACATTGTAGGATACCTTAGCAATTTTTCATAAGGGGCTAAGATCGTTTACCGAAGACAGCATCGAAGGGTCATTGAGGGACTATGATCTTGTATTCAAGGGTCATTGCTAAAGTATCCCATGTTCGAGGGACATGACTATTTTATTCTAAGGCAACAAGTGTGGGTTAACCCTAGAGGTGCGAGTGTGCAAGGTGTATTGTTTTTCAGGAATTTGTATTGAATTAGGGTTTTCTACTTGTTAATTTTAATTCTTGCCATACAAACCCTAGTTACTAACAATAATATTGAAAGCGATAAATTGCGGAATTTTAAAGTTCTACGCTATTACATCATTTAGGGATGGGGATACCATTTACATATGAGGATGGAAGCAATTAAGAACCCTAATTTACTATTACAACCATATTGAATATTGAAGAACAATAAAATATACAAGAGTATAATGGTAGTGTGAGAAGAAAAAGATGATTTTTTTTGTTTGAGTTTTTGATGAAAGGTTTTGATTTAATTAAACTAAAATGAAACGGAAAAAAAAGTTAATTAATTAAACTCTTAAATTCTAAATTAATTCAATTAAAATAAAACTAATTTTAATATTAGTTTGATTAAGAAGAGAAGATTAAAATAAATCTAAGTCTAAATTGATTTAAGAAATTTATTAAGAAAATGTTTTTGGTCTTTTGTTTTAAAAAAATAAATATCTAAATAACAAATATGATATATTTTGGTATTTTTTTATTAATAAAAGTAATAATAATAATAATAACAATAATAATAATAATAATAATAAATAAAATAAAATAAAATAAAATAAAAAATTAAAGTCAGGAGGGTATGAAAGTAAACTATGGGGTTAGTAAGCAAAAAAGAAGTTTTTTGTTATGTCAAGGCCCAAATCCTTTTTTTGTTCCAGTCTGAAAAAGAAAATAAAAAAAACAATGGGCCTGCACATCATGAAGTAAACAGGTTGTGAAGAAAAGCAAAAAAGTTAGGCCCATAGTGAGGAAGCCCAAACGTGCCTGAAACAAGTAAAGATGTTAGCAAAAATAACCGAAGGCATCCCTGGGGCTCGAACCCAGGACCCTTAGCAATAAGACCTTACGCACGCGCTCTCTACCACTGAGGTGACTATACATCCGGTCTTTAAAACAAAACCAATGCATTATATTACAAAATAAACCCTGAATACATTTCATCTTCAACCTCGCACCAGGCCTGAACCTCCATTTTTGAATTTTGTAACTTCTTCATCTCTCAACCATTTGCAAAAATATAAACATCAAACTTGTTCTAAATTTCATCACGATTTCAGAAATGTAAATAACTTAAGCTATAAATCAAAGATGATCATGAATTTTAAATGGTACCAAATCTAACCTAATTTTCCCAGAAAGTTCAACTCTAAAATTCTCACTACTCAAACAACATAAATGAATTCTAAGGACATGATCAGTTTCAGGGCTATGATGTCTACATATTATCTTTGAAAATGGAAAGCTAATAATGCCTATATGAAGAGTTCAAAAGTAAGAAAGCTTACCTTGAAAATGGAATTCGTGTTTTAAAAATGAGCTTGTTTCCAGATGCTGCAATGATCAAGTTAGCTTCCTTGGTCCTCTAGGAAGCTAATGCAATGGTTAGCTTGAGTTGAAAGTGGCTAAAATGGTCTGGAGAAGTCAAGTTGCAGACCTCTGTTTTTGAGTTTGGACAATGGTGGAAATGGAGTTACAGTTGGGAAACAGGGATTGGGATGAGTTATATTTGAGGTATATAAGCTTTGAGGATGGTTTAGAAGGAAAACGCATGAGTGGGTTATGAGTTTCAAGTTTCTTGGCCATAAGTGACAACAATGGAGGTTTGTGCATAACTCTTACTTTTAGGGAGTTTGAGTGAGTTTTAGGGATTGCTCATTCATTTGTTAGGTTGCAAATGAACTCTCTATTTATAGCCAAGAGGTTTGACATCTTGAAGTAACCATAATTTTGAGATAACATGTTATGGTTTGGTTGAAAACGAGAAATCAAGTTGAAATGGATTTTCATAGTTCCAAGGTTCAAGTACAAGCATGGTCTGAGTTTGTTGGGTGCAGGAAGGTTGCTTCTTCACTTTACAATGGAGTGTGATCAGAAGAAACAAGTGAGAGACTCAATGCATTGACTTATGCATAAAGCTTGCTTTACAAGAATGGAAATGGTAACTTTGTGCCAAAAATGGAAAATTGTCTTGGACAATGGCTCAAACACTTAAATAATAGCTCAGTCAATTGTGTAAACATTTAATTGTGGAGTGATTTGCAAGTTAAAAGGCTTGTAAAGAAAGATTATGTAGCATAGCTATGGGATTAGGTTATGTGTTATTCATGAAAATGCCTTGTAATTAAAGTTATCATGCCAACTTCTTCTCTTCGATTCTCCTAGCTCAAAGATGGTCTCTTTAAGTTCTTGGACATTTTTGAAAGCTTTAAACATACTATAAAACTTTCATGTTTTCCACTTTTGCAAAATACAATTTGAACTATGTGAAAAATGGCCAAGAAGTTGGGACAAAAATCTGCCAAAACTAGGTTAAAATTTCACTAAGTGTTTAAGAAAAAGTGCATGACTTCATGGGCTTATAACTCAAAATCTAAGCATTTTTTGTACATGAGCCCTCTAATACAAAGTTGTAGATCTCATAAAGATCTACAACTCTCATGTTGAAAATTTCCTCTGAATCATCTTGCATCTTGATGAAAAATTGACATGAAGTAATGAAATTGTCATGTATAAAACACTTAGAAAATTTCCAAGTCTTGAAAAGTTTGACTTTTCACATTGACTTTTGAATTTCTTGATTTCTTGATGATAAAGCTTCATATTTTTGAATGTCATGATGAATTGTGATCTTTAAAATCAAATCTTGATTAAAAAGTCAAAGTTTGACTTTTTGTACATTAGTTGACTTTTCATAAGTTGATCAAATTTCAACTATCAATTCAATAATCTTGAGAAATGTTTTGAGCCCTGAAATTAGGTCAAAATGTTATGTTTGAATCCTTGAGATCATGCTTCAAGCCATTAAGTCATGTACTAGGTCCAAAAGCCACTGATTAGTTAATTATAGTCAAAACCGTAATTTTGACCATTTTGCCCCTTTGGTAAATTGAGTGCTTTTCTTGAGGAATTATGATCCAAATTTGATCAATTGATGAATATGACTTCAAAATATTTATGTGGATCAAAAATCTTTAATTTTGACTGTATTTTGACCACAATTGACTTTTTACCCAATATAGTTGATTTTCAATAAACTGGACAATTGACTGAGGAAATTTGTGATTCAAGACTTGAAACTTGACATGAGTATTATTGGAGGTCTATAATGATCCATGAAAGTAATTTGAGGCATTATAAGTCCAATTATCCTTGTAAAAATCAAAACCCTAATTAGAGGCATCATTGTTTAGGAGATGGTTTGACCTAGCCAACACTTGTGCAAACTTGAGCTTTTGGAGATCTTGTGAGAAATGTCTTGAGAAAGGAGAGGGAAAATTTTGGGATACAACAAACTATTTGGGATTAAGGTATTTATTGTTGTATCTCGTGTATTCCATGAGTTTTTCCTTCCAGGACAAAGGAAAGAGACATGCACCATCTTCTATTACCACGACACGAGAGCCCTGTCACCCCTTCACTCAGGCAAACTTGTGCTTTTAATTCTTATAACAATTGGAGTGGGGTTTGAATAAGGATTTTCTCACCAAACCACCAAGAGTTACCAAACCTCTTTTGATGGAATAGTGGCGTAAAACAAAAAGAAAACCCCAACAATAGCGGAGACTTCCAGCCCTTCGCATAACTTTTCAAAGGCCCTAACGAAGCCCAAACTATTATGGACTAGCTGGGAAGGCGCGAGATTGATGACTCTTAGGACCCCTATTGTGAAAGAATAAAAGGGTATGTAACCCACATATCCATGACTAGACAAATATAAAAGTAGAAATATGGGGAAGGAGAGTCATAAGGGACAACAATCGTGAACCTCTCTGGTGGTAAACAAGCCTCTAAAATCACCACCTCTTTGTCTTGTGAAGAAGAGACATTCGTCGCTTCCTGCAAGGATAGGACATTGTTGTACCCCAAAATTTTCCCTCTCATATTTCTCAAAACATTGCAAGGAAAATCTCCAAGTGGCTCAAGATTGCTCAAGAGTTGGACAGTCAAGCTATCTCCTAAGGCAGTCAACCCCAAATTAGGGTTTTATGTTACATCAAGATACTTGAGTAAAAATGACCTAAAGTGATACCCAATGTCCTAATATGTTATCAAGGTCATCCATGTCAAGTTTCAAGCCTTGCAGAGGAAGTTTGCTCACTCAATTGCTCAAAGAGTCCAAAAATCGACTTTGCTAGGGCAAAAGTCAATTGTGACCTATAAACAGTCAAACTTCAAATTTTTTGTCAACATTCTCATTTTTAAGGATATTTAATCATTTGATCAAGGGTTGATCATGATTCATCAAGGATTGCTCAAAATTCATCAAGACTCAAAATTGCTAAATTAGGGTTTTGTAGGAAAAGTCAACTCAACTTTGACCAAGCATAACTTTCTCATACTTTATGATAAATTACCCATCCAAATCTCATTTTGAAGAGGATGAAATTTCCTACAATCCATCTTCATACGCCAAGATCATAAAATGCACTCACAAGAAGTTATAAATTTGGACATTCTAGGTCATTTTTGAAAGTCAACAAAAACACCTTTTTTGCCAAAGCTTATAACTTGAGAATGGAATGTAAAAATGAGATGAGACCAAAAGGGTTGGTTAGAGGACATCTCAAGCTTTCTAGAAAGTCCCAGAACACCTACAAAAGTTCAAAATTGAAGAAGTTATGCATTGTTGAAGTTGGACATTTTTGCAAAATTGCCAAAAGTCAACTATCCCTAAAACTTCAAATTTTGTCAAATGGGCCCATTCTTTTCCACTTGATTTGAACTTGCCACATTTCACACGTGTCCTAGCTTCAGCCATGAGCCCATATCTTATTTTTATAAATTTATTTGATTTTTTATTGAATTATTTCATTTTAAATCAAATTAAATCAAATAAAATCCAAACCTTAATTACCTAAGATCTTTTTGCTTGTTTCAGGTCTTTATTGTCATCAAGATCAGTATCAAATTTGTATCTCATCATGTCATGTACAAAATGATGGATTTTTTACAAATTAGGCAAGCTTTCAAATGGAAATCAAATCGAATATGCAAACCATAATGGGAGAAGATTTGGACCATAATTCTTGACCTAATGCATTCTATCATACATAAGCAAGAGAGGCACGCGAAATTGAGGGTTGGAGGATGCAAGAATCAACCAAACCAAACTTGAAAAAAGTGGTGAAAAATGTGAAATCAAAATCGTGTCTAGAGGTGATTTCAGAAGCCAAGAACGATCTCAATCGATTCCTTGGCAATCACTGAAGCAGAACCAACCCAAAGTCGGTCTTCATACACGCTCAAACGCACTGTAAGTGTCACAGAAAACCGTTCTTCTTTTGAATTCGCAAATCATTATTCCTGCATCTTTTGTGCAAATTATTTGCATATTCATAATCCTCATCAAATTTCCAAGCTTTTTGTATTATCCAATTTCGTTTATGTGGCCTATGCTGTGAGGTACCATAGCTAGGGTTTTGTGGCTTGTTTTTGGGTATTTCTTTTGCAGGGAAAATTGGTTGTCGAGAAGGGCATGGTTGTGACCGGAACGATGAGACGAGCACAACCCTACCCTTAGAATTTATTTCCATGGCCTATAACAGATTTGGGAGGAGGCGCGACTTGTAGCGATGACTGGTGTCTATAGCTATAAGTATTTACAGGCTTTTAGCTACGGATGGGGGTTGAAGATGATGCATGGCGAAGCATGATTCGCGCATTCAAACATGGCGCGCTTAATTTGTTTTTTTTCCTGGCATATTAATCCATTTTCTTTTATTATTATTATTTTATATCTAATGTACAAATGAAGCACAACGCCCTGGTGGTAAAGCGAGCTGGCAGTCATGTACAAGACCTGGGTTCGAATCCCAAGTCCTCCAAATTCCTCTTTGATTTTTTCTTGCAGGCGATTGTATGTGTACCCAAGCGTATATCCCACCATACTCCCTCACTCAATCAATTGAAAGATGGCATCTGGCCAGATCTGGTGGCCAAGAAGGGAACGTCCACCATGGAACCAAGTCAATGTGCACCCACTGGATCTCACATAGTCAATACAGGGCCAGCTCGTTTGGGCCATGGAATTTACTTCTCAAACACCTCCAATCAGGCCCATACCCCCTATCTCTCTCTATTTTATATTTTTTTGTTTTAATTATTTATTGTTATTATTTTATTATTTTATAACCAATCAAATTTTTTCCTTTTATAAAATTAAAACCAAAAAATATTTTCTTTATTAAATTAAATCTCAGTATTTTAATTTTTATTAACAAATATTAATTTAATTAATTTAGGCCATTAATTAGGAATAACTTTAATATATCTTTCAATAATTAAAATCAATTAGACTTAATTAGATTTTTACTAACATTAATTAATTTTTATTTCTTTCTTTAAATAACAAAAAACCCAAAAATATTTATTTTTATTAATTAGTTTAATTAATTTAATTTAATAATTAATTTAGGATAGTTTATTTCTTAAAATTCAAAAACAAACAAAAAAATCTTTTCTTTAAATAACAAAGGGTCAACACCCTACCTTGCGCTCAATTTAATTTTCCCGCACGCGATCCATTCATTCAATATTGTATTTGCCTCCAGAATGTAATAGATAATTAGGACCATTTAATTATTTTTATCGCTTTATTTATTTTTCCGCATTTAAATTTCAAAGGGTTGTTTTTGGCGATGTAAATACCCGACGCCTTGTAATTTAATTTCCACAATTTATTTTTCGCAAAATATAACTGTTAGATGTTTGATAATAGGGATGCATGACAAGATTGAATGTTTAAGTCTAAAATCAACTTAGATAACCATTAACATGTACAAAGATAAAATTAACTGAAAATGACACATTCGCAGATGCGCACTCTTAGGGTACACCCCACTTGGTTGCCTTTGTAACGCGGTCATTGAGTATAGGTCACTTTAGAGGTCACCCTCTTGTCCAAAGATCATAGTCGCCTCGAAACGGTTGCCTCAGATATTGTTGCCTCAAACAAATGATCTAAGACATTAGGGTTACCGCTAAGGCGTCCTAACATTGCTTTAGTGACCATAAATCCCTAAATTCGAATTGACCCTTAAACTCCGACGACGGTGCTACCTACTCATCAATAGTAGGATAGCATTGTCTAAGGGAAGATATCATAGAACGATTCCTTTTTCGAGTAGGTAGATGGTTCTTAAGTACTTGCTCCTTCAAAACAAAACAAACTTTTCACACTTACACTTTTCGAACAAAGTTTTCAAAAACACTTCATATACTCTTGAGGACAGAAGCAAGAGTTAAATCGAAGTTTCAAAACAAAAACTTTTTCAAACCCACAAGCACAAAGAAAGAAATTTTGAAAACAATATGAGCAAGTACCTAAGAGCCCGTGTGTTGTACCCCAAAATTTACCCTCGCATTTTTCCACGAGAAATCACAGCTTCAGGCGTTTCCTGATTTTTCAAACTGGCTCAAAAATCGGTCAAACGGACTTTTCTCGTCAGTCAGACACAATTAGGGTTTTATTGATTTTCAGGGCTCTAGAATGTTTCAAACAATTGGCTTAGGGTTTTGGTTGATTTTGGCTCAACTTCGATCAGGCGAACGCTTCTTTGGCATTTAATCAGGAATTAGGGTTTTTATGCGCGGTTCTTCAGAAAGATTTAATTCTACGGTGCTTTGCAAGATATTCCGAGATTTGGATTGAATTCGCATTTGTTTGACTGAATCAATAAAAGTTTGCATTGGGTTTGAATTTGCAATGTTTGATTAAAGTCAGTAAAGGGAAAAAGCGTTTGGGCAATTGCTGTGATTGACTGTTGTTTTGCTCTGGATGTTTGAAACGCCAAGTTTAACTGATCAAATGCTGAAGCATTGTTTATTTAATTATTTATTATTCTAAGATTAAATGATTGGAATTTATTTTCAATTATTATAATTAAAGAATTATAAATAATAAAACGAACAATTAAAAAAAAGAGGAAAAGAATTAATTGGATAAAGAAACTTTTTTATTTATTTTTAAATTATTTGTACAATTGTTTTGTTTACAAATTGTTTACAACAATGATTTTACATTTATTTAAATTTAAATAAAAACTATCCTAAAGTATGTTTCTAAATCTTCAATTCTTCATCTTCTATCCCTTGCTCCAGTACTCCATGGAATTTTATCTGCAAAACAAAGAACAGAAGAAAAGTTAGAAGCAGATAAATAAATAAAAGACAGACAGATAAAAAGTTCATCATTAAGGGCAACTGACTGGGATCAGTTAGCCCTCTCTGCAAATCACGGGATTTCTCCCGGTTCACAAAGAGGGATGAATATTTATTTGCTAATCATGAATGCACAAAGTTAAATTGCACGAAGTCAAAATTGTCAAACTGCATAGTTCAAGTCTTAAACAGCATGATGCAAAGTCCAAATCAAACTACAAAGTCCAAACTGAATCACAAATTCCAAGTTGTCCAACAAACTGTCAAAGATGTCAAACAAATACAAAGGGCCATCAAAATGCAGGGAAGCTGTCAAAAGAGATATGCAAATATGCAGAGAAGACATAAAGTGCAGAGTTAAACCACATGTGCAAGCAAGCTATTCATTTCATCATTTCCCAAGTGCTGCCCTTTCAGGCAAGAAAGTATAAAAAAACAAAACTGCAAATAACACAGTGGACAAGAGGCAAAGATGAAAAAAGGATAAAAGGTCTCAAAACTGTAACAAAAGGACAGAACTGCCTTCCACCAAAAAAATCCATCAAGCCTGAACAACCAGCAGAAGCCTCAAAAACCTGTCAAGTTTAAACCAAGCCAAGGCCATAACCTGCACAAAACCTGTTGCCCAGCCCAAGCATAACATCCAAGGCCAAAACATGTACAAGATGCCAAAACCCTGTCAACTAAAACCTGCAGCCTTAACCAGTAGAACCTGTACCAATTTCAAACCCAAACAAACTGTGTTCAAGCTTAACACATAACCTGTTAAAAACCTGTCAAGGCCTAACCTGAAGCAGAACCCCCAAGGCCATAACCTGTAAGTTCACATAAACCCCCAAAAAAGCCCCAACTTGTTATCAAGCCCTCAACCTTACCTGATGCAAACCTGAACCTGTCCAGCTCTAAAACTGAGCCACAAGGCTCTCACACCCATAACTTGTTTCCTAAGCTTTTCAAGGCAACATACAGAACCAACCCATCAAACCCTCAGAACTCAAGGAGTTCATCATAGGGTTAATCCACAAGCAATTAAACCAAGCATACTCAGGCAACCAAACCCTCAGAGCTTCCTCATCATTGGGCCTTTAAACAAACATACAAGGCAAATCAAATAGGCAACAGAAGCAAAGTATCGAGGCAACCAGAAGAGAAGTAAAAAGAAGCATCTCAGTACAACAAACTCTCTGATAATCATCATCAAAACAACTCAGCAAGCCCACAGAAAGGAGAAGGAAAAGAAGCATACAAAGGCTACCAAGAGGAAGAGGAGATAATAAAGGCATCCTAAAGCGACTCAAAGGCAAGAGGCAACATAAGCATGTAAGCCAAGTTAACAGAAGAAGAGAAAAAGAATGATATCACAAAAGGTTCAGTTCATCATCATCACCAAACAAAAGAAGTAAGACACAAATACAGAGTACCCGGGTCTCCAAGCAAGCCCAGCATCACGCATCCCCCCCCTTCGCCGTCAAAGCCTCCGGAGTGCCTCCACGTCCGCCTCCTCCTCCGTCAAGGTAGTATTTCTCCCTTCTTCTTTTCCTTCCAACACCTCAACAACAGCAATACAAAATCAAAACGCTTAATCAAAAAACAGTAAATCATAACATGCAAAGAGGAATGAAACCCTAAGCGCGCTAAAACAAAAGAGGGAACAAAGGGCAATTACCTCTTGATTGGCTTCACTGAACCAAGGAAGGAAGGAAGGCGAAGGAGGCAACTGGTGGCTAGGCGGAGGGGATCGCATTCAGAAGCTAATCGGAGAAGACAAAGTGAAACAAACGGCGCTGCAAACCCTAAGCCCTTTCATCCAAATGAAACAAAACGTTTAACCCTAAAACAAAGCTTACTGAAGCACTGGGCCTAACCCGTTCAAATGCCTAAGCCCGTTTCTGATCACACCCCCCCCCCCCCACGCTTGACACTCAGTTTGGGCTAGTAAACCCTTGGCCCATTCATTTAACATCTATTTGCTTCATTTTTTTATCATTTTAATTTTTTTACATAACTTAACTTTTTTTTCTCTTCTTAATAAAAATATAAACTAACACATTTTTTACATCAACCTTTTATTAAAATACCTTTTTATATACATAAATATTCTTTAATTTAATACATTTTTCTTTTCTTAAAAAAATATATTAATTTGTACATAAATACATAGTTATATAATTTTTCTTTTAAGATAAATACTTTTCTTTTTTTCAAGATATTATCCTTGTACCTTAATACATAAAAATACATTATTTAAAACACTTTTTTTTTCTTTTATTATTAAACTTATTTTAATTTATACATAAATTTTCACTAAGTTAATATATTTCCTTTTCTTAGAAATATTGGTACATAATCAATCAAAATACTCTTTTTAACATACATAATCCAATTAAAATTAAAACATTTTTCTTTTCTTTTAGTAAATATACCTTTGTACATATTAAAGAAAAAATACGAGATTACAAAGACAAATTAAATAAATAAACATTTAATTTTCTTCATTAGGTTAACAAAACTTAATAACACATTTAAATTCACATCTTAACCTGTAAATAAATTACATACACATATACACTTACACGTACACTTACACAATACATTTCACATTATACACTTGATACACATACAATTACTATTCTTATACCTTGCTATACATTGTTTACATTTTTATCGCAATTCGATTTGGTTGTAACTTATTGGACACTACATTCCTAAAGTCTCATCCCCATTTGTGAATTTGTACCCCACTCCCGGATACTATTTGTAATAGCGTAGACTCTAAATTCTTGCAATTTATCGCTTTCCAATTATACCATGGTTAGACCTAGGGTTTGCATGTACATAAAATCAAACGCTAGATAACCTAATACAAAGACAAATGCATGAAATCAATACACAATCACACTTGCACCCCCTAGGGTAATCCCACATGTTGCCTTCCAAAATGGGCCATGCTTGCACGTCGAGTTTCTTTTGGCAAAACAAATTCAAATGATCATAAGTCCCTCGATGACGCTTTCGAAAGTTGCCTAAATGGAATGATCATAGTCCCTTCAAAGCAAATTGCCAAAGACGCTTGGCACCATTGCATTCATGGTCCATACGATGACCCGCGCCCGTCCCGAACAAACTTCCTAAACGCAAGATTGTCCACCAAATTCAATGGTGGAACAAAATTGTTAAAAAGGGTTGAGAACATAGAGAAAACCTTTGAGTACAATAGGGGTAGACAAAACTCTTAGTTACTTGAGATCAACTTGCAAAAACACTTGCCTTCTTTTCAAAAACCACACTTCACCAACACTTTCAAAACAAACTTCTCAAAAACATTTTGAAACATCTTTTCGAAAAGATACACACTTTTGTAAAACACTCAAACACGAGTCAAATGCATTGGTTGCCTAAGACAAGGCATCTCTTCAAAAACATTTTCAAAACACACACACACCACAATTTCAAGCAATCGAAAATCAAGGCAAGTGATCTAAAAACCAAGTAACTAAGAGCCCATGGATAACCATGGATGAAAAGGGTGCTAATACCTTCCCTTTTCATAATCTACCCCCTGAACCCACGAAATATCTCAAAAGGTTTTTGCTGTGCTTTTTTTAACCTTTCCTTTAGGATAAAATAAAAAGTCGGTGGCGACTCTTGCTCAACCGAACAAGTGCAAATACAAACGTAAAACCTCAAGTCAGTTCTCCCACCGTATCACAGAACTGGCGACTCTGCTGGGGATTACTTAAAACTGGGGTTACCTTAGGGTTTAGATCACCTTTGTTTTCAATTGATTGCTTTGTTTGCTTTTACATTTGTGGGCTTTGCATCGGAGTTTCATAGATCCTAACCCGGATCTGGGGAATACCCTTTTTAGGTAGCATAATCTGCGAGGGACCTGTCCGGGGTATACCGACATGGGTGAAGCAGTGGCTACGTTGGTGTGGCACCTTGGTCTGTACCGATATCCCTTGTGTTGAAACGGGAAGAATATGGGTCTTCCAAGGAGTCATTAAGCACCAACCGACCTTAGAACCCTAAATTGACCCAACTTGGCCATTAGAACAGTAGCAGTATGCTACACTCATTGAGGCTAAACTCTCGCGATGGTTCCGGCCGCAAGAAAAGATAGCGATGCTGGAGTTATGACCGATTGAGGGTAGTCAGTGATATTAAGATCCTCTAGAACCCGGTTACTTTTGATAGGACAGGTTTTAACCAACGAAACTGAAAGAGGGTAGTACCTGAAACTCATGCAAGCCTAAACCTAAGGACTTGTTTGCTTTGTGTGAATATGTTTGCCTGTATATACACTTACTTGCTTGTGCATACATGTACATAACATCATAACATCATACCATAGCATTTTTAATAACCATTTCAAGGATCTCGAGGGTTCTTTTGATGCAGGGTTACGTTGAACCAGACGTCTACCAAGGGGCAAGAGGTTTCTCCTCTAACCAATGCAAATCAAAGATCAAGTACAACAACTTGAATCAGTGGCTATGACCCACTCGACATGGTGAGCTTGATTCTCGTGGAAAGACGTCCACCAGTGCACAGTTCTCCAGTCAAAGATCAAGTACAACAACTTGAATCAGTGGCTATGACCCACTTGACATGGTGAGCTTGATTCTCGTGGAAAGACATCCACCAGTGCATAGTTCTCCAATCAAAGATCAAGTGCAACAACTTGAATCAGTGGCGATGACCCACTTGACATGGTGAGCTTGATTCTAGTGGAAAGACATCCACCGGTGCAAAGTTCTCCAATCCAAGAACAAAGTTCAACCTCTAACATTTTCTTGTGTTTACCCCAAGAGATCCTTGAAAGTGTGCATCCACATATCATGCATTGCATTTTGACAGTTTTTCCTTTTTCAGGTTTCCTTACTCTCATACTGTTTATTTCAGTAAGAGATGGCTCTAGAAAGGTATGTCAAAGACATCCAAGACCAGACTGCTCAGCTGCAGGAAATGTTCCTGAACTTGTCTCTGGGGCAAGAAGAAATGAAAGCTCTCCTCACAAAGAGTTTGTAGAATTCAAACAATGCCAGGAGTGATCAGCTTGCGGAGCTGCAGTTTGATTTGACAACATTGAGGACCCAAGTGATGGGACAGTTAGTGGGCCAGATGGCTCTCATCCAAAACCTATCTCAAAGACAAGAGGAACTCAGGGTTCTTGTCCGCCAACTGCTCCCAAACAACCAATTGGGGAAAACATCTGAGGTTGAAGAGCAGGTCACCGCTCAACCTCCATCCACTCAAGAAGACAAGGGGAAGGCTCCTTCGCTTGCTTCAGGGTCACAAGCCCATCAACAACCTCGCCAGCGTCAACGGGGTATTCGACGTAAGCAAGAAACATCGGGAAGACAGTTCACGGAGACTGAGATACCATCATTCTTCATACTGAAGCGCCTGTTGGAGGTCAACCTGCTTACCTTAAGGGATCCTCCTCAGAAGATCAAGACCTCCTCTCCTAACTATCGTCCCGACGCATTTTGTGTTTACCACTCCTACAGCCCGGGACACGACACCAACGACTGTTGGGCCTTGAAGAACAAGATTCAAGATCTGATCGACATTGGAGTGCTGGAATTCATGCCAGACGGCGAGATGAAAATCTTCCGTTAAGGGGGTCTCCACCCGAAGTGACAAAGCTCAAGCTGAAAGACTTTTGCTTCATTTTGAATTTTCAAAGTTGTAATTTCTTTTGCTGTCAAACAATTATCTGTTGATGTTAAACTCTGTTTTCATTAATGCATTGCATATGTTTGTCTTGAATTCATCCATTCGTTTCACTACTCTCATGCTTTTCTTTATGATATATGACTCTTGATAAAAAGCTGCAAGCCTTTAGAGGGAGGATGACGAAACAATACCATGATCTTATACAATATGCTTTTGAACAGACCTTGCTGATGATGTACAGGCATTTCTTTCAAATCCCAAACACTGGAGTTATAAGGAAGATAATCCCTAGTCAACCCCTTCGAGCCAAAGAAGTAGGAGTTTTCTGTTCTAAACGATCAAAACCTTTGATATAAACCCGGGGCAGGGTAGTATCTCAGTTAATTCAAAAGAAAAACGCGCATTGAAGTCGCAAACTCTCAATTCGTAACACAACGAACGACGTCAAAAAAAAAAAGCGTTCCTTGGGAATCAAAAGACAAGGGTGGTTCCCTATCACATAGACAGTCAATCTCTCAAAAGAGAAAAAGCCCACCAAGCCAAAACCTATAAAGGAGGCTTAAGAAAGCTAGGGCATCCCGCTGATTGCAATCTCAAAAAACGGGAACAATCAGGCAAAAGTTAGGGATAACAAATCAAAATCAAAATAGTGAGGTCAATACAAGTCCTCAAACAACATGAAAAATGTTGCAAAAGGAGATGATGACTGTCTCCCCAAATTCAACTGGTGAACCATCGCCCAAAAGTCGTTCCAAACTCAAAACAGAGTGTGACGCACAATTAACTGAGCTTAGGTATGAAGAACATCACGAAGAGCGGGTGGGTACAAATACACTTTGAGCCTTTATCCTTTGTTTCTTAAACCGTGAACCAGGCCACGTTACAACCCTGCAAAAGTCCTAATTGAAGCATGGGTTAGTTCGAAAGCGCACTGTTACAAAAGGTATCCTGACTCCTGTAAGGCTTTGCTCTAAATCTTGTGTTGACTTGTCTTATAAAAAGTTTTCTGCTAAAAAACGCATTTTGCAAAACTTCAAGACAAACATAAACTTTGCATTGCTTGAATATCACTGTCTGCATTTGGCTTTTTGTTTGACAGCGAAGAATTTCATACAACGAATGTTCGGAGGAATGAAAACTCTCTCAGTGAGCAAAATCACTTCAAAAGGACGACACTTCCATTACAAATCTTCTATCAACAAGGGGCATGACATGTCACCATCCAATTAACCTGGGGCAGTCCAGTCAAGGTTTCAACAGATCTTTCAAAATTCAGTTAACTTGGGGCAGTCCAGTCAAGGTTTCAACAGATCTTTCAGAATTCAGTTAACCTGGGGCAGTCCAGTCAAGATTTCAAGAAATCTCTCAATCCGCAGAGTAATCTGATTCAAGACTCCTTCATCATCACTTGGGGCATTCAAATGTCAAAAGTATTCAATCATTCCTTCACCACCTGCTGGAAATTACAACCACCAACAAATCAACTATCACATTTCCAGACTCGATTCCTGTATCTAGCCAGGGCACGTCTGAAGAGTTTGAAGATTCGATTCCTGTATCCAGCCAGGGCATATCTGTTGACGACTATTTCCAGACTCGATTCCTGTATCTAGCCAGGGCACGTCTGAAGAGTTTGAAGATTCGATTCCTGTATCCAGCCAGGGCATATCTGTTGACGACTATTTCCAGACTCGATTCCTGTATCTAGCCAGGGCACGTCTGAAGAGTTTGAAGATTCGATTCCTGTATCCAGCCAGGGTGTATCTGTTGACGACTATTTCCAGACTCGATTCCTGTATCTAGCCAGGGCACATCTGAAGAGTTTGAAGATTCGATTCTTGTATCCAGCCAGGGCATATCTGTTGACGACTATTTCTAGACTCGATTCCTGTATCTAGCCAGGGCACGTCTGAAGAGTTTGAAGATTCGATTCCTGTATCCAGCCAGGGTATATCTGTTGATGACTATTTCCAGACTCGATTCCTGTATCTAGCCAGGGCACGTCTGAAGATTTTGAAGATTCGATTCCTGTATCTAGCCAGGGCATATCTGTTGACGACTAATTCCAGATTCAATTCCTGTATCTAGCCAGGGCATATCTGAAGAGATTGAAGATCAACACCTGTAACAAGCCAGGGAACCATCTTTCTTTCTCAGGTCAGAGATCAACACCTGTAACAAGCCAGGATAATATCTCCTTGACCAGTTTTTCTTAAGTTCCAGATCAACACCTGTATCCAGCCAGGAAAATATCTGTGAACGACCGATTGTGGATCAACACATGTAACAAGCCAGGAAATTATCTACATCACCACTTGGGGCATTCGAATGTCAAAAGTGTTCAAAAACCCGATGCAGTTTTACACTGACTCATCATCAGGAAATCCTACACAGATCTCCTCAAAACAGGAAGTCCCCAGTAGTTTGGCATACAACCCAAGCTTCTGATTCCCCCAACAGTGGTCCCAAGACTTCTCATTTTTCAACAATCAAGAGATTCTTGCCCTCCACAGCAGTAGCCCAAGAGTTGTTCTCCCCGGCAGCAGTCAAGATTCTTTTATCTTCAGTCATCCAGGATTCATATATCCTCAGCAAGACAGCTCATTAGCTTACATGCGCATTCATCACATTCATGTCATAAACATTAATGTCGCATACATTGCATCACGCATCATGACATTGCATACAACTAACTCTTTACCTTTTCAGGAAAGATCAGTCAACAAACGAAGACCATCATCTTCCGAGACTCTTTTCTAGAAATAGTTCAGATGTGACCCAGACACGGCGACATTCTGATACTTGTTCCAGATTCATCCAGATACAGTTTTACACGGACTCATCATCAGGAAACCCTACAATGGTTCCTCCTCAAGACTTCTGAAAACAGTTCACGGTTTCTCCAGTAACGGATGTTAACCTATCGCTTGTTCAGATTCTTCTCAAGACTTCTGAAAACAGTTCACGGGTTCTCTAGTAACGGATTTTAACCTATCACTTGTTCAGACTCTTCTCAAGTTTTGAAAACAGTTTACGGACGCTTCCCAATAACGGATGCTGCTCTATTGCTTATTCAACTTCAAGACTTCTGAAAACAGTTTACGGATTCTTCCCAACAACGGATGTTAATCTATCGCTTGTTCGGATACAACCTTTGAAAACAGTTTACGGACGCTTCCCAGAAACGGATGTTAATCTATTGCTTATTCAATCTCAACTCCTGAAAATAGTTCACGGATTCTCCAGACACGGATGTCAATCTATTGCTGGCTCAGACCCCCAGTTCAGGGATGTTCCAAAACATGGAGGCCTTTCTGATACTCGTCCACTCACCATTGACATGCAGTTCAATATTTCCAAATGGCATCTTTAAGCCCATTCTCAGATGGCATCTATAAGCCCATCCTCCTACCAGCAGTCACCAAATGACATCTTTAAGCCCATTCTCAGATGGCATCTCTAAGCCCATCCTCCGACAAGATTCTATCGCATCAAATGGCATCTTTAAGCCCATTCTCAGATGGCATCTCTAAGCCCATCCTCCGACAAGATTCTATCGCATCAGATGGCATCTTTAAGCCCATCACCAAATGGCATCTTTAAGCCCATTCCCTCTACCATCACATCACCGAGTGCAAATTTTAGGGCACTCTAGTGTCCAATCTTCTTTTACCTTCGAGTCACGAAAGGCAAACTTGCCAATCTAACTCTTCAGGTTCAAGAAGATTGAACAGGGGCAACTGTTGTACCCCAAAATTTGCCCTCTCATTTTTCCACGAGAAATCACAGCTTCAGACGTTTCCTGATTTTTCAAACTGGCTCAAGAATCGGTCAAACGGACTTTTCTCGTCAGTTAGACACAATTAGGGTTTTATTGATTTTCAGGGCTCTAGAATGTTTCAAACAGTTGGCTTAGGGTTTTGGTTTATTTTGGCTCAACTTCGATCAGGCGAACGCTTCTTTGGCATTTAATCAGGAATTAGGGTTTTTATGCGCGGTTCTTCAAAAAGATTTAATTCTACGGTGCTTTGCAAGATATTCCGAGATTTGGATTGAATTCGTATTTGTTTGACCTAATCAATAAAAGGTTGCATTGGGTTTGAATTTGCAATGTTTGATTAAAGTCAGTAAAGGGAAAAAGCGTTTGGGAAATTGCTGTGATTGACTGTTGTTTTGCTCTGGATGTTTGAAACGCCAGGTTTAACTGATCAAATGCTGAAGCATTGTTTATTTAATTATTTATTATTCTAAGATTAAATGATTGGAATTTATTTTCAATTATTATAATTAAAGAATTATAAATAATAAAACGAACAATTAAAAAAAAGAGGAAAAGAATTAATTGGATAAAGAAACTTTTTATTTATTTTTAAATTATTTGTACAATTGTTTTGTTTACAAATTGTTTACAACAATGATTTTACATTTATTTAAATTTAAATAAAAACTATCCTAAAGTATGTTTCTAAATCTTCAATTCTTCATCTTCTATCCCTTGCTCCAGTACTCCATGGAATTTTATCTGCAAAACAAAGAACAGAAGAAAAGTTAGAAGCAGATAAATAAATAAAAGACAGACAGATAAAAAGTTCATCATTAAGGGCAACTGACTGGGATCAGTTAGCCCTCTCTGCAAATCACGGGATTTCTCCCGGTTCACAAAGAGGGATGAATATTTATTTGCTAATCATGAATGCACAAAGTTAAATTGCACGAAGTCAAAATTGTCAAACTGCATAGTTCAAGTCACAAACAGCATGATGTAAAGTCCAAATCAAACTACAAAGTCCAAACTGAATCACAAATTCCAAGTTGTCCAACAAACTGTCAAAGATGTCAAACAAATACAAAGGGCCATCAAAATGCAGGGAAGCTGTCAAAAGAGATATGCAAATATGCAGAGAAGACATAAAGTGCAGAGTTAAACCACATGTGCAAGCAAGCTATTCATTTCATCATTTCCCAAGTGCTTCCCTTTCAGAAAAGTACAAAGCATAAACATTTTTTAATGCTAAAGTTGTACTAAAGAGAGAGAGAAGAGAAAAGAGTTTAGGCTTACAGGTTTGGCTTTAGGCAAGAAAGTATAAAAAAACAAAACTGCAAATAACACAGTGGATAAGAGGCAAAGATGAAAAAAGGATAAAAGGTCTCAAAACTGTAACAAAAGGACAGAACTGCCTTCCACCAAAAAAATCCATCAAGCTTGAACAACCAGCAGAAGCCTCAAAAACCTGTCAAGTTTAAACCAAGCCAAGGCCATAACCTGCACAAAACCTGTTGCCCAGCCCAAGCATAACATCCAAGGCCAAAACCTGTACCAGATGCCAAAACCCTGTCAACTAAAACCTGCAGCCTTAACCAGTAGAACCTGTACCAGTTTCAAACCCAAACAAACTGTGTTCAAGCTTAACACATAACCTGTTAAAAACCTGTCAAGGCCTAACCTGAAGCAGAACCCCCAAGGCCATAACCTGTAAGTTCACATAAACCCCCAAAAAAGCCCCAACTTGTTATCAAGCCCTCAACCTTACCTGATGCAAACCTGAACCTGTCCAGCTCTAAAACTGAGCCACAAGGCTCTCACACCCATAACTTGTTTCCTAAGCTTTTCAAGGAAACATACAGAACCAACCCATCAAACCCTCAGAACTCAAGGAGTTCATCATAGGGTTAATCCACAAGCAATTAAACCAAGCATACTCAGGCAACCAAACCCTCAGAGCTTCCTCATCATTGGGCCTTTAAACAAACATACAAGGCAAATCAAATAGGCAACAGAAGCAAAGTATCGAGGCAACCAGAAGAGAAGTAAAAAGAAGCATCTCAGTACAACAAACTCTCAGATAATCATCATCAAAACAACTCAGCAAGCCCACAGAAAGGAGAAGGAAAAGAAGCATACAAAGGCTACCAAGAGGAAGAGGAGATAATAAAGGCATCCTAAAGCGACTCAAAGGCAAGAGGAAACATAAGCATGTAAGCCAAGTTAACAGAAGAAGAGAAAAAGAATGATATCACAAAAGGTTCAGTTCATCATCATCACCAAACAAAAGAAGTAAGACACAAATACAGAGTACCCGGGTCTCCAAGCAAGCCCAGCATCACGCATCTCCCCCCTTCACCGTCAAAGACTCCGGAGTGCCTCCACGTCCGCCTCCTCCTCTGTCAAGGTAGTATTTCTCCCTTCTTCTTTTCCTTCCAACACCTCAACAACATCAATACAAAATTAAAACGCTTAATCAAAAAACAGTAAATCATAACATGCAAAGAGGAATGAAACCCTAAGCGCGCTAAAACAAAAGAGGGAACAAAGGGCAATTACCTCTTGATTGGCTTCACTGAACCAAGGAAGGAAGGAAGGCGAAGGAGGCAACTGGTGGCTAGGCGGAGGGGATCGCATTCAGAAGCTAATCGGAGAAGACAAAGTGAAACAAACGGCGCTGCAAACCCTAAGCCCTTTCATCCAAATGAAACAAAACGTTTAACCCTAAAACAAAGCTTACTGAAGCACTGGGCCTAACCCGTTCAAATGCCTAAGCCCGTTTCTGATCACACCCCCCCCCCCCACGCTTGACACTCAGTTTGGGCTAGTAAACCCTTGGCCCATTCATTTAACATCTATTTGCTTCATTTTTTTATCATTTTAATTTTTTTACATAACTTAACTTTTTTTTCTCTTCTTAATAAAAATATAAACTAACACATTTTTTACATCAACCTTTTATTAAAATACCTTTTTATATACATAAATATTCTTTAATTTAATACATTTTTCTTTTCTTAAAAAAATAATATTAATTTGTACATAAATACATAGTTATATAATTTTTCTTTTAAGATAAATACTTTTCTTTTTTTCAAGATATTATCCTTGTACCTTAATACATAAAAATACATTATTTAAAACACTTTTTTTTTCTTTTATTATTAAACTTATTTTAATTTATACATAAATTTTCACTAAGTTAATATATTTCCTTTTCTTAGAAATATTGGTACATAATCAATCAAAATACTCTTTTTAACATACATAATCCAATTAAAATTAAAACATTTTTCTTTTCTTTTAGTAAATATACCTTTGTACATATTAAAGAAAAAATACGAGATTACAAAGACAAATTAAATAAATAAACATTTAATTTTCTTCATTAGGTTAACAAAACTTAATAACACATTTAAATTCACATCTTAACCTGTAAATAAATTACATACACATATACACTTACACGTACACTTACACAATACATTTCACATTATACACTTGATACACATACAATTACTATTCTTATACCTTGCTATACATTGTTTACATTTTTATCGCAATTCGATTTGGTTGTAACTTATTGGACACTACATTCCTAAAGTCTCATCCCCATTTGTGAATTTGTACCCCACTCCCGGATACTATTTGTAATAGCGTAGACTCTAAATTCTTGCAATTTATCGCTTTCCAATTATACCATGGTTAGACCTAGGGTTTGCATGTACATAAAATCAAACGCTAGATAACCTAATACAAAGACAAATGCATGAAATCAATACACAATCACACTTGCACCCCCTAGGGTAATCCCACATGTTGCCTTCCAAAATGGGCCATGCTTGCACGTCGAGTTTCTTTTGGCAAAACAAATTCAAATGATCATAAGTCCCTCGATGACGCTTTCGAAAGTTGCCTAAATGGAATGATCATAGTCCCTTCAAAGCAAATTGCCAAAGACGCTTGGCACCATTGCATTCATGGTCCATACGATGACCCGCGCCCGTCCCGAACAAACTTCCTAAACGCAAGATTGTCCACCAAATTCAATGGTGGAACAAAATTGTTAAAAAGGGTTGAGAACATAGAGAAAACCTTTGAGTACAATAGGGGTAGACAAAACTCTTAGTTACTTGAGATCAACTTGCAAAAACACTTGCCTTCTTTTCAAAAACCACACTTCACCAACACTTTCAAAACAAACTTCTCAAAAACATTTTGAAACATCTTTTCGAAAAGATACACACTTTTGTAAAACACTCAAACACGAGTCAAATGCATTGGTTGCCTAAGACAAGGCATCTCTTCAAAAACATTTTCAAAACACACACACACACACCACAATTTCAAGCAATCGAAAATCAAGGCAAGTGATCTAAAAACCAAGTAACTAAGAGCCCATGGATAACCATGGATGAAAAGGGTGCTAATACCTTCCCTTTTCATAATCTACCCCCCGAACCCACGAAATATCTCAAAAGGTTTTTGCTGTGCTTTTTTTAACCTTTCCTTTAGGATAAAATAAAAAGTCGGTGGCGACTCTTGCTCAACCGAACAAGTGCAAATACAAACGTAAAACCTCAAGTCAGTTCTCCCACCGTATCACAGAACTGGCGACTCTGCTGGGGATTACTTAAAACTGGGGTTACCTTAGGGTTTAGATCACCTTTGTTTTCAATTGATTGCTTTGTTTGCTTTTACATTTGTGGGCTTTGCATCGGAGTTTCATAGATCCTAACCCGGATCTGGGGAATACCCTTTTTAGGTAGCATAATCTGCGAGGGACCTGTCCGGGGTATACCGACATGGGTGAAGCAGTGGCTACGTTGGTGTGGCACCTTGGTCTGTACCGATATCCCTTGTGTTGAAACGGGAAGAATATGGGTCTTCCAAGGAGTCATTAAGCACCAACCGACCTTAGAACCCTAAATTGACCCAACTTGGCCATTAAAACAGTAGCAGTATGCTACACTCATTGAGGCTAAACTCTCGCGATGGTTCCGGCCGCAAGAAAAGATAGCGATGCTGGAGTTATGACCGATTGAGGGTAGTCAGTGATATTAAGATCCTCTAGAACCCGGTTACTTTTGATAGGACAGGTTTTAACCAACGAAACTGAAAGAGGGTAGTACCTGAAACTCATGCAAGCCTAAACCTAAGGACTTGTTTGCTTTGTGTGAATATGTTTGCCTGTATATACACTTACTTGCTTGTGCATACATGTACATAACATCATAACATCATACCATAGCATTTTTAATAACCATTTCAAGGATCTCGAGGGTTCTTTTGATGCAGGGTTACGTTGAACCAGACGTCTACCAAGGGGCAAGAGGTTTCTCCTCTAACCAATGCAAATCAAAGATCAAGTACAACAACTTGAATCAGTGGCTATGACCCACTCGACATGGTGAGCTTGATTCTTGTGGAAAGACGTCCACCAGTGCACAGTTCTCCAGTCAAAGATCAAGTACAACAACTTGAATCAGTGGCTATGACCCACTTGACATGGTGAGCTTGATTCTCGTGGAAAGACATCCACCAGTGCATAGTTCTCCAATCAAAGATCAAGTGCAACAACTTGAATCAGTGGCGATGACCCACTTGACATGGTGAGCTTGATTCTAGTGGAAAGACATCCACCGGTGCAAAGTTCTCCAATCCAAGAACAAAGTTCAACCTCTAACATTTTCTTGTGTTTACCCCAAGAGATCCTTGAAAGCGTGCATCCACATATCATGCATTGCATTTTGACAGTTTTTCCTTTTTCAGGTTTCCTTACTCTCATACTGTTTATTTCAGTAAGAGATGGCTCTAGAAAGGTATGTCAAAGACATCCAAGACCAGACTGCTCAGCTGCAGGAAATGTTCCTGAACTTGTCTCTGGGGCAAGAAGAAATGAAAGCTCTCCTCACAAAGAGTTTGTAGAATTCAAACAATGCCAGGAGTGATCAGCTTGCGGAGCTGCAGTTTGATTTGACAACATTGAGGACCCAAGTGATGGGACAGTTAGTGGGCCAGATGGCTCTCATCCAAAACCTATCTCAAAGACAAGAGGAACTCAGGGTTCTTGTCCGCCAACTGCTCCCAAACAACCAATTGGGGAAAACATCTGAGGTTGAAGAGCAGGTCACCGCTCAACCTCCATCCACTCAAGAAGACAAGGGGAAGGCTCCTTCGCTTGCTTCAGGGTCACAAGCCCATCAACAACCTCGCCAGCGTCAACGGGGTATTCGGCGTAAGCAAGAAACATCGGGAAGACAGTTCACGGAGACTGAGATACCATCATTCTTCATACTGAAGCGCCTGTTGGAGGTCAACCTGCTTACCTTAAGGGATCCTCCTTAGAAGATCAAGACCTCCTCTCCTAACTATCGTCCCGACGCATTTTGTGTTTACCACTCCTACAGCCCGGGACACGACACCAACGACTGTTGGGCCTTGAAGAACAAGATTCAAGATCTGATCGACATTGGAGTGCTGGAATTCATGCCAGACGGCGAGATGAAAATCTTCCGTTAAGGGGGTCTCCACCCTAAGTGACAAAGCTCAAGCTGAAAGACTTTTGCTTCATTTTGAATTTTCAAAGTTGTAATTTCTTTTGCTGTCAAACAATTATCTGTTGATGTTAAACTCTGTTTTCATTAATGCATTGCATATGTTTGTCTTGAATTCATCCATTCGTTTCACTACTCTCATGCTTTTCTTTATGATATATGACTCTTGATAAAAAGCTGCAAGCCTTTAGAGGGAGGATGACGAAACAATACCATGATCTTATACAATATGCTTTTGAACAGACCTTGCTGATGATGTACAGGCATTTCTTTCAAATCCCAAACACTGGAGTTATAAGGAAGATAATCCCTAGTCAACCCCTTCGAGCCAAAGAAGTAGGAGTTTTCTGTTCTAAACGATCAAAACCTTTGATATAAACCCGGGGCAGGGTAGTATCTCAGTTAATTCAAAAGAAAAACGCGCATTGAAGTCGCAAACTCTCAATTCGTAACACAACGAACGACGTCAAAAAAAAAAAGCGTTCCTTGGGAATCAAAAGACAAGGGTGGTTCCCTATCACATAGACAGTCAATCTCTCAAAAGAGAAAAAGCCCACCAAGCCAAAACCTATAAAGGAGGCTTAAGAAAGCTAGGGCATCCCGCTGATTGCAATCTCAAAAAACGGGAACAATCAGGCAAAAGTTAGGGATAACAAATCAAAATCAAAATAGTGAGGTCAATACAAGTCCTCAAACAACATGAAAAATGTTGCAAAAGGAGATGATGACTGTCTCCCCAAATTCAACTGGTGAACCATCGCCCAAAAGTCGTTCCAAACTCAAAACAGAGTGTGACGCACAATTAACTGAGCTTAGGTATGAAGAACATCACGAAGAGCGGGTGGGTACAAATACACTTTGAGCCTTTATCCTTTGTTTCTTAAACCGTGAACCAGGCCACGTTACAACCCTGCAAAAGTCCTAATTGAAGCATGGGTTAGTTCGAAAGCGCACTGTTACAAAAGGTATCCTGACTCCTGTAAGGCTTTGCTCTAAATCTTGTGTTGACTTGTCTTATAAAAAGTTTTCTGCTAAAAAACGCATTTTGCAAAACTTCAAGACAAACATAAACTTTGCATTGCTTGAATATCACTGTCTGCATTTGGCTTTTTGTTTGACAGCGAAGAATTTCATACAACGAATGTTCGGAGGAATGAAAACTCTCTCAGTGAGCAAAATCACTTCAAAAGGACGACACTTCCATTACAAATCTTCTATCAACAAGGGGCATGACATGTCACCATCCAATTAACCTGGGGCAGTCCAGTCAAGGTTTCAACAGATCTTTCAAAATTCAGTTAACTTGGGGCAGTCCAGTCAAGGTTTCAACAGATCTTTCAGAATTCAGTTAACCTGGGGCAGTCCAGTCAAGATTTCAAGAAATCTCTCAATCCGCAGAGTAATCTGATTCAAGACTCCTTCATCATCACTTGGGGCATTCAAATGTCAAAAGTATTCAATCATTCCTTCACCACCTGCTGGAAATTACAACCACCAACAAATCAACTATCACATTTCCAGACTCGATTCCTGTATCTAGCCAGGGCACGTCTGAAGAGTTTGAAGATTCGATTCCTGTATCCAGCCAGGGCATATCTGTTGACGACTATTTCCAGACTCGATTCCTGTATCTAGCCAGGGCACGTCTGAAGAGTTTGAAGATTCGATTCCTGTATCCAGCCAGGGCATATCTGTTGACGACTATTTCCAGACTCGATTCCTGTATCTAGCCAGGGCACGTCTGAAGAGTTTGAAGATTCGATTCCTGTATCCAGCCAGGGTGTATCTGTTGACGACTATTTCCAGACTCGATTCCTGTATCTAGCCAGGGCACATCTGAAGAGTTTGAAGATTCGATTCTTGTATCCAGCCAGGGCATATCTGTTGACGACTATTTCTAGACTCGATTCCTGTATCTAGCCAGGGCACGTCTGAAGAGTTTGAAGATTCGATTCCTGTATCCAGCCAGGGTATATCTGTTGATGACTATTTCCAGACTCGATTCCTGTATCTAGCCAGGGCACGTCTGAAGATTTTGAAGATTCGATTCCTGTATCTAGCCAGGGCATATCTGTTGACGACTAATTCCAGATTCAATTCCTGTATCTAGCCAGGGCATATCTGAAGAGATTGAAGATCAACACCTGTAACAAGCCAGGGAACCATCTTTCTTTCTCAGGTCAGAGATCAACACCTGTAACAAGCCAGGATAATATCTCCTTGACCAGTTTTTCTTAAGTTCCAGATCAACACCTGTATCCAGCCAGGAAAATATCTGTGAACGACCGATTGTGGATCAACACATGTAACAAGCCAGGAAATTATCTACATCACCACTTGGGGCATTCGAATGTCAAAAGTGTTCAAAAACCCGATGCAGTTTTACACTGACTCATCATCAGGAAATCCTACACAGATCTCCTCAAAACAGGAAGTCCCCAGTAGTTTGGCATACAACCCAAGCTTCTGATTCCCCCAACAGTGGTCCCAAGACTTCTCATTTTTCAACAATCAAGAGATTCTTGCCCTCCACAGCAGTAGCCCAGGAGTTGTTCTCCCCGGCAGCAGTCAAGATTCTTTTATCTTCAGTCATCCAGGATTCATATATCCTCAGCAAGACAGCTCATTAGCTTACATGCGCATTCATCACATTCATGTCATAAACATTAATGTCGCATACATTGCATCACGCATCATGACATTGCATACAACTAACTCTTTACCTTTTCAGGAAAGATCAGTCAACAAACGAAGACCATCATCTTCCGAGACTCTTTTCTAGAAATAGTTCAGATGTGACCCAGACACGGCGACATTCTGATACTTGTTCCAGATTCATCCAGATACAGTTTTACACGGACTCATCATCAGGAAACCCTACAATGGTTCCTCCTCAAGACTTCTGAAAAAAGTTCACGGTTTCTCCAGTAACGGATGTTAACCTATCGCTTGTTCAGATTCTTCTCAAGACTTCTGAAAACAGTTCACGGGTTCTCTAGTAACGGATTTTAACCTATCACTTGTTCAGACTCTTCTCAAGTTTTGAAAACAGTTTACGGACGCTTCCCAATAACGGATGCTGCTCTATTGCTTATTCAACTTCAAGACTTCTGAAAACAGTTTACGGATTCTTCCCAACAACGGATGTTAATCTATCGCTTGTTCGGATACAACCTTTGAAAACAGTTTACGGACGCTTCCCAGAAACGGATGTTAATCTATTGCTTATTCAATCTCAACTCCTGAAAATAGTTCACGGATTCTCCAGACACGGATGTCAATCTATTGCTGGCTCAGACCCCCAGTTCAGGGATGTTCCAAAACATGGAGGCCTTTCTGATACTCGTCCACTCACCATTGACATGCAGTTCAATATTTCCAAATGGCATCTTTAAGCCCATTCTCAGATGGCATCTATAAGCCCATCCTCCTACCAGCAGTCACCAAATGACATCTTTAAGCCCATTCTCAGATGGCATCTCTAAGCCCATCCTCCGACAAGATTCTATCGCATCAAATGGCATCTTTAAGCCCATTCTCAGATGGCATCTCTAAGCCCATCCTCCGACAAGATTCTATCGCATCAGATGGCATCTTTAAGCCCATCACCAAATGGCATCTTTAAGCCCATTCCCTCTACCATCACATCACCGAGTGCAAATTTTAGGGCACTCTAGTGTCCAATCTTCTTTTACCTTCGAGTCACGAAAGGCAAACTTGCCAATCTAACTCTTCAGGTTCAAGAAGATTGAACAGGGGCAACTGTTGTACCCCCAAATTTGCCCTCTCATTTTTCCACGAGAAATCACAGCTTCAGACGTTTCCTGATTTTTCAAACTGGCTCAAGAATCGGTCAAACGGACTTTTCTCGTCAGTCAGACACAATTAGGGTTTTATTGATTTTCAGGGCTCTAGAATGTTTCAAACAGTTGGCTTAGGGTTTTGGTTGATTTTGGCTCAACTTCGATCAGGCGAACGCTTCTTTGGCATTTAATCAGGAATTAGGGTTTTTATGCGCGGTTCTTCAAAAAGATTTAATTCTACGGTGCTTTGCAAGATATTCCGAGATTTGGATTGAATTCGCATTTGTTTGACCTAATCAATAAAAGGTTGCATTGGGTTTGAATTTGCAATGTTTGATTAAAGTCAGTAAAGGGAAAAAGCGTTTGGGAAATTGCTGTGATTGACTGTTGTTTTGCTCTGGATGTTTGAAACGCCAGGTTTAACTGATCAAATGCTGAAGCATTGTTTATTTAATTATTTATTATTCTAAGATTAAATGATTGGAATTTATTTTCAATTATTATAATTAAAGAATTATAAATAATAAAACGAACAATTAAAAAAAAGAGGAAAATAATTAATTGGATAAAGAAACTTTTTATTTATTTTTAAATTATTTGTACAATTGCTTTGTTTACAAATTGTTTACAACAATGATTTTACATTTATTTAAATTTAAATAAAAACTATCCTAAAGTATGTTTCTAAATCTTCAATTCTTCATCTTCTATCCCTTGCTCCAGTACTCCATGGAATTTTATCTGCAAAACAAAGAACAGAAGAAAAGTTAGAAGCAGATAAATAAATAAAAGACAGACAGATAAAAAGTTCATCATTAAGGGCAACTGACTGGGATCAGTTAGCCCTCTCTGCAAATCACGGGATTTCTCCCGGTTCACAAAGAGGGGTGAATATTTATTTGCTAATCATGAATGCACAAAGTTAAATTGCACGAAGTCAAAATTGTCAAACTGCATAGTTCAAGTCACAAACAGCATGATGCAAAGTCCAAATCAAACTACAAAGTCCAAACTGAATCACAAATTCCAAGTTGTCCAACAAACTGTCAAAGATGTCAAACAAATACAAAGGGCCATCAAAATGCAGGGAAGCTGTCAAAAGAGATATGCAAATATGCAGAGAAGACATAAAGTGCAGAGTTAAACCACATGTGCAAGCAAGCTATTCATTTCATCATTTCCCAAGTGCTTCCCTTTCAGAAAAGTACAAAGCATAAACATTTTTTAATGCTAAAGCTGTACTAAAGAGAGAGAGAAGAGAAAAGAGTTTAGGCTTACAGGTTTGGCTTTAGGCAAGAAAGTATAAAAAAACAAAACTGCAAATAACACAGTGGATAAGAGGCAAAGATGAAAAAAGGATAAAAGGTCTCAAAACTGTAACAAAAGGACAGAACTGCCTTCCACCAAAAAAATCCATCAAGCCTGAACAACCAGCAGAAGCCTCAAAAACCTGTCAAGTTTAAACCAAGCCAAGGCCATAACCTGCACAAAACCTGTTGCCCAGCCCAAGCATAACATCCAAGGCCAAAACCTGTACCAGATGCCAAAACCCTGTCAACTAAAACCTGCAGCCTTAACCAGTAGAACCTGTACCAGTTTCAAACCCAAACAAACTGTGTTCAAGCTTAACACATAACCTGTTAAAAACCTGTCAAGGCCTAACCTGAAGCAGAACCCCCAAGGCCATAACCTGTAAGTTCACATAAACCCCCAAAAAAGCCCCAACTTGTTATCAAGCCCTCAACCTTACCTGATGCAAACCTGAACCTGTCCAGCTCTAAAACTGAGCCACAAGGCTCTCACACCCATAACTTGTTTCCTAAGCTTTTCAAGGAAACATACAGAACCAACCCATCAAACCCTCAGAACTCAAGGAGTTCATCATAGGGTTAATCCACAAGCAATTAAACCAAGCATACTCAGGCAACCAAACCCTCAGAGCTTCCTCATCATTGGGCCTTTAAACAAACATACAAGGCAAATCAAATAGGCAACAGAAGCAAAGTATCGAGGCAACCAGAAGAGAAGTAAAAAGAAGCATCTCAGTACAACAAACTCTCAGATAATCATCATCAAAACAACTCAGCAAGCCCACAGAAAGGAGAAGGAAAAGAAGCATACAAAGGCTACCAAGAGGAAGAGGAGATAATAAAGGCATCCTAAAGCGACTCAAAGGCAAGAGGAAACATAAGCATGTAAGCCAAGTTAACAGAAGAAGAGAAAAAGAATGATATCACAAAAGGTTCAGTTCATCATCATCACCAAACAAAAGAAGTAAGACACAAATACAGAGTACCGGGTCTCCAAGCAAGCCCAGCATCACGCATCTCCCCCCTTCACCGTCAAAGACTCCGGAGTGCCTCCACGTCCGCCTCCTCCTCTGTCAAGGTAGTATTTCTCCCTTCTTCTTTTCCTTCCAACACCTCAACAACATCAATACAAAATTAAAACGCTTAATCAAAAAACAGTAAATCATAACATGCAAAGAGGAATGAAACCCTAAGCGCGCTAAAACAAAAGAGGGAACAAAGGGCAATTACCTCTTGATTGGCTTCACTGAACCAAGGAAGGAAGGAAGGCGAAGGAGGCAACTGGTGGCTAGGCGGATGGGATCGTATTCAGAAGCTAATCGGAGAAGACAAAGTGAAACAAACGGCGCTGCAAACCCTAAGCCCTTTCATCCAAATGAAACAAAACGTTTAACCCTAAAACAAAGCTTACTGAAGCACTGGGCCTAACCCGTTCAAATGCCTAAGCCCGTTTCTGATCACACCCCCCCCCCCCCCCCACGCTTGACACTCAGTTTGGGCTAGTAAACCCTTGGCCCATTCATTTAACATCTATTTGCTTCATTTTTTTATCATTTTAATTTTTTTACATAACTTAACTTTTTTTTCTCTTCTTAATAAAAATATAAACTAACACATTTTTTACATCAACCTTTTATTAAAATACCTTTTTATATACATAAATATTCTTTAATTTAATACATTTTTCTTTTCTTAAAAAAATAATATTAATTTGTACATAAATACATAGTTATATAATTTTTCTTTTAAGATAAATACTTTTCTTTTTTTCAAGATATTATCCTTGTACCTTAATACATAAAAATACATTATTTAAAACACTTTTTTTTTCTTTTATTATTAAACTTATTTTAATTTATACATAAATTTTCACTAAGTTAATATATTTCCTTTTCTTAGAAATATTGGTACATAATCAATCAAAATACTCTTTTTAACATACATAATCCAATTAAAATTAAAACATTTTTCTTTTCTTTTAGTAAATATACCTTTGTACATATTAAAGAAAAAATACGAGATTACAAAGACAAATTAAATAAATAAACATTTAATTTTCTTCATTAGGTTAACAAAACTTAATAACACATTTAAATTCACATCTTAACCTGTAAATAAATTACATACACATATACACTTACACGTACACTTACACAATACATTTCACATTATACACTTGATACACATACAATTACTATTCTTATACCTTGCTATACATTGTTTACATTTTTATCGCAATTCGATTTGGTTGTAACTTATTGGACACTACATTCCTAAAGTCTCATCCCCATTTGTGAATTTGTACCCCACTCCCGGATACTATTTGTAATAGCGTAGACTCTAAATTCTTGCAATTTATCGCTTTCCAATTATACCATGGTTAGACCTAGGGTTTGCATGTACATAAAATCAAACGCTAGATAACCTAATACAAAGACAAATGCATGAAATCAATACACAATCACACTTGCACCCCCTAGGGTAATCCCACATGTTGCCTTCCAAAATGGGCCATGCTTGCACGTCGAGTTTCTTTTGGCAAAACAAATTCAAATGATCATAAGTCCCTCGATGACGCTTTCGAAAGTTGCCTAAATGGAATGATCATAGTCCCTTCAAAGCAAATTGCCAAAGACGCTTGGCACCATTGCATTCATGGTCCATACGATGACCCGCGCCCGTCCCGAACAAACTTCCTAAACGCAAGATTGTCCACCAAATTCAATGGTGGAACAAAATTGTTAAAAAGGGTTGAGAACATAGAGAAAACCTTTGAGTACAATAGGGGTAGACAAAACTCTTAGTTACTTGAGATCAACTTGCAAAAACACTTGCCTTCTTTTCAAAAACCACACTTCACCAACACTTTCAAAACAAACTTCTCAAAAACATTTTGAAACATCTTTTCGAAAAGATACACACTTTTGTAAAACACTCAAACACGAGTCAAATGCATTGGTTGCCTAAGACAAGGCATCTCTTCAAAAACATTTTCAAAACACACACACACCACAATTTCAAGCAATCGAAAATCAAGGCAAGTGATCTAAAAACCAAGTAACTAAGAGCCCATGGATAACCATGGATGAAAAGGGTGCTAATACCTTCCCTTTTCATAATCTACCCCCCGAACCCACGAAATATCTCAAAAGGTTTTTGCTGTGCTTTTTTTAACCTTTCCTTTAGGATAAAATAAAAAGTCGGTGGCGACTCTTGCTCAACCGAACAAGTGCGAATACAAACGCAAAACCTCAAGTCAGTTCTCCCACCGTATCACACCGTGGATAACCACGGATAGAAAGGGTGCTAACACCTTCCCTTTCTATAATCTACCCCCCGAACCCGAGAAATATCTCGAAAAAGGAATTTTTCTGTGCTTTTTTCCTTTCCTTGTTGGATAAAATAAAAGTCAGTGGCGACTCGTGCTTACCGCGACATTTTGCGAACACAAACGCAAAACGCAAACCAGCACACCAAAAAACAGTCAGTTCTTTCCCACCGTAGCATAGAACTGGCGACTCTATTGGGGAGTTAATAAGTGGGGTGTACCTTAGGAATAGTTCATAATGTTTTCAATTGCTTGACTTATATGCTTTATCTTTGTGGGTTGAATCGAAGTTACTATAGATCCTAACCCGGATCTGGGGGATACCCTTTAGGTAAGTAGCAATAAACTGTGAGGGAACTGTACGGTGTAGACCGATACGGTTGAAGCAGTAGCTACATTGGTGTGGCACTTTAGTATGTATTGATATCCCTTGTGGTGCAACGAGGAGAATATGGGTCTACTAAGGGGTCATTAAGCACCAACTGACCTTAAAACCTTTAAATTGACCAACTTGGCCATAAAACAGTAGCAGTATGCTACACTCATTGAGACTAAACTCTCGCGATGATTCTGGCCGCAAGAAAAGGTTGCTAAACTGGAATTATGACCGATCGAGGGTAGTCAGTGATATTGAGATCCTCTAGAACCCAATTACTATTTTTAGGACATGTTTAAACCAACTGAACTGAAAGAGGGTAGTACCTAGACTCCTTGCCAGCCTGAAACCTAAGGGCTCTCTGTGTGACTTGTGTGCCTTTACCATGTTTGCTATTTGTGGATACTTGTGGTGTGCTTTATATCATGACATCATAACATTGCATAAATCTTGCATTGGACTAACCTATTTGAAAGACAAGAGGGATTCATCTTTGTTTTGTTTGATAGGTCATGGCACCTATGCGTAGTATTGTACCCCAAAATTTTCCCTCTCATGTTTTCAAAGGTCTTCCCTTACATGGTTGGTCACAAACACTTGCCTAACGAAAATAAAGTTTTTTTTGAAGATGAACAAAGTGTCTTTCGATTGGCATCTGGGAAAAGTCTTCGATTGGGTATCCAAAATCCTTTGATACAGGCTTGACTCACCAGTCTTCGATTGGGCATTTGGCACTCTTCGATCAGGCTTTGATTAGTAAGCTTCGATTAGGTGTTTGGAACCCTTCGATCAAGCTTTGGTTCGCAAGTCTTTGATTGAGCACTGGACCCCCTTCGATCAAGTCAATTTCACAATGCTTCGACTATGCATTAACTACTTCAGGCTTACCTTCGACTCACGAGGCAAGAATCTCCTACAAGTTTATTTCGATTCACAAAGGAAAAGGCCCCTCAACTTGCCAGCACACCAGGCAAGAGGATCATTCGAAGAACATGTAAATGACTCATTCGAAGAACATGTAAAGGTCCATTTGAAGAAGCATTCAAAGGGTCAATTCGAAGAACATTCAAAAGGTCCATTTGAAGAAGCATTCAGAAGGCCCATTCAAAGGGTACATAAGAAGTCCATTCGAAGGAGGCAACTCAAGACCAATCGAAGAGCATGGCCTGGAGGCATTCGAAAATCAAAGGTGTCCAGGTTCATTCAAGATTCCAAAGAGACATGAATATTTAAAAAAAGAAAATCTTTTAATATGTCTGATTCTTGTCTCATGGCTTTAAAGTCCTGGTTAAATGGTTGTCCCTTGCCATTTTCATGCACCTCCACACTCCTATAAATACGAGGTCAGTGACACATTATAGGGGGAACGAAAAAGGAGAACAAGAAAGAGACGAGGATTTGGAGATACGCTGCCCACAAACTCACCAAAGGTTATCAACATTTTCATAAGTAATCCAAGCCAAAGCAGCCATTCAGCAAACATTTCCACACCCAGAGCCACAGATCATACATCTTTAATTGGTAAGGGTTTGCAAAACCAAAATTGCACCTTCATGACATTTAAATACACATTGCATATGTATTCTTGTTATTACTGATTATGTTGCATGTAAGCTAAAGCGCAAAGATGAGATCGTGCCATTGCTTGGGCACGATTTAAGTTTCTCCTTCAAATCTCAGGATAAAACAAACCCAGACCCAGATTCAGCAGATTCAAATTGAGGAAGGATTCGAATGGGGAGGATATTCGAATCAGGGGGGTAAAGTCCCCCTGGATCTTTAACATTTGTCTCGTTTTGCAGGAAATATCTTCTTAGAATCTTGTTCAGAGCTTCGAAGCTTAGCAACTTAACTTCGAACTGGATCCAGGGTTCCCAGATCGAAGGATGACATATCCAGATCGAACACCCCCAAAGTGCAGCCCCTCATGCACCTTCGATCAAGCCTCTTCACTGGATCGAAAGACAGCCCACACCTCTTTTGATCCAGGCCTCCAGAATTATACCTTTCTTGATTTACTGCCTGTTCCTTCAATTTCATCTTTGTTTTAACTATTTTATTTCTTTTTTTTAATCAACATAAAATCAAATTAAAAAAATCACAAAAACATTAGGCTAGTTTTTTCTATTAAATTAACTTTGTTAATTAATCATTTAATTATCTTAACATTTTCTCAAAACTAAAATTAAGAAGATTTAGATCATTTTCCCAAAATAAAATAAAACAACAAAACGATTTTATTCTTAGGATTTTTAGAGGTTATTTTCAGATTCGCGCGCGTTTATTTTATTGTAACTGCCTACTGGTTTGTGATAGTTTAACTAAGACTTTTACACTTTACTGCTTTATTCCCCCAATTTTGGACATGTAAATAATCCCCCTCCCCGAAGCCTTGTAATAGCATAGGATTTACAATTCCCGCACTTTAAATTCCTATACATATATTAACTGTTTAGATGTATGCTAACTAGGATTGCATGACAAGATCTGGAAAAAAAATGGTAGAACACCTAAATATACAAAGATAATATAAACTGAAAATTGACACACTCGCACATGCCACTCTTAGGGTATGCCTCACTTGGTTGCCTCGAACGTGGTCATTGAGTATAGGAAGTCTTAGAGGTCGCCCTCCTGTCCAAAGATCAAAGTTGCCGCGAAACGGTTGCCTCGAAAAAATGATCTAAGACATTAGGGTTACCGCTAAGGCGTCCTAACATTGCTTTAGTGGCCACACGTCCCTTAAATCGAATTGACTCGAAAACTCCAACGACAGTGATACCTACTCCTCAATAGTGGGATAGCATTGTCTAAAGGACATTTGCACAGTTTAATTCCTTTTTGAGTAGGTAGAGGTTCTTAAGTACTTGCTTCTTTTAAAACAAAACAAAACTTTTCGCACTTACACTCTCTTCAAAACAAAAACTCTTTTCAAAACCCACAAACACAAAGAAAAGAAAATTTTTGAAAACACAGTGAGCAAGTACTTAAGAGCCCGTGGATAACCACAGATAGAGAGGGTGCTAACACCTTCCATTTCTATAATCTACCTCCTGAACCCGAGAAATATCTCGAAAAGGAATTTTTCTGTGCTTTTGTCCTTTCCTTGTTGGATAAAATAAAAGACGGTGGCGACTCTTGCTTACCGCGATATTTTGCGAAAATAAACGCAAACGCGAACCAGCATTCCAAAACAGTCAGTTCTGATTCTCACCGATCACAGAACTGGCGACTCTGCTAGGGATATCTTATAAGTGAGGTGTACCTTAGGATTAGATCACTTGTGTTTTCAATTCTATGCTTTGTATGCTTTAAATTTTGTGGGCTTGTATCGGAGTTCTATAGATCCTAACCCGGATCTGGGGATACCCTTTAGGTAAGTAGCAATAAACTGTGAGGGATTTGTCCGGCGTAGACCGACACAGATGAAGCAGTAGCTACGTTGGTGTGGCACCTTAGTCTGTACCAATATCCCTTGTGTTGGAACGAGGAGAATATGGGTCTTTTAAGGAGTCATTAAGCACCAACTGACCTTAGAACCTTAAATTGACCAACTTGGCCATAAAACAGTAGCAGTATGCTACACTCATTGAGACTAAACTCTCGCTATGATTCCGGCCGCAAGAAAAGGTTGCTAAACTGGAATTATGACCGATTGAGGGTAGTCAATGATATTGAGATCCTTTAGAACCCGGTTACTATTTTTTAGGACAAGTCTTAACCAACTGAAACTGAAAGAGGGTAATACCTAAACTCCATGCCAGCCTAAACTTAAGGCTGTTTGTGTGACTTGTGTGCCTTCAAACTTGAACTACTTACACATTCTTGTTATCTGATAACAGGAGTTCCTTGCAGGTTTTGTTTACAGTCCTTATCCGATAATTTGGATTTATTGCAGGGTTTACTTACATCACTTCACACTTATGCTTAAACACATAGCATACACATCATAACATCATGCCTTAACATTTCCTTAACCATTTCAAGGATCTCAAGGGTTTGTGATGCAAGTTATGGTAAATCAAATGTCTAGCAAGGGGCAAAGGGGATTTATTTTCCTCTAGCCAAGGTTGTCTAGAAATCAAAACACGATAACTTGAGTCAGGGGCTATGACCCACTCGATATGGTGAGCTTGACTCTTGAAGAAGGACTCTCAGCAACATGAAGTTCCTTCAATCAAGCTACCAGATTCAAATTCTAACAGTTTCTTGTTTACCCCGCGAGATCCTTGAAAACATTGCATACATATATCATACATATCATTGCATAACAGGTCATCCAATACAGGTCTCTCATGTTCCCGCTATTTATTTCAGCAATGGCTCTCCCACAAGACAACCAAGATCTCCAGGCTCAAAACACTCAACTTTAAGAAATGTTCCTGAACCTATCCCAGGGGCAGGAAGAAAAAAAAGCTCTCCTCACAAGGGGCGTAGTCCTAGGGAATCCAGGCGGCGTAAGGAATGATCAGTTGGAAGGGCTACAAATTGAGTTGGCAACAATGAAGATCCAGATGATGGGACAGCTGGTGGGCCAGATGGCTCTCATTCAAGACTTAGCTCAAAGACAAGAAGAGCTCAGGGTCCTCGTCAACAAGCTGCTTCAAAATAACCAAGTGGGGCAAACAACTAGGGTTGAAGATCAAGTCATCATTCAACCACCTTTGGGGCAAGAAGATAAGGGAAAATCTCCTCAGCTTGCTTCAGGGTCACAAGCCCAACAACAACCTTGCCATAAACAACGGGTTGATCAGAGTAAGCCAAATATGCCCAAGAGACAATTCACTAAGATCAACATGTCACTGGGTCAAGCGCTACAACACATGTTAAAGGCAGAGATGATTACGTTAAAGGCTCCTCTCCGGAACCCAAATACTTCTGCTCCTACCTATCATCCCAATGAAAGGTGTGCACTCTGACAGTCCGGGACATGACACAAACAGCTGTTGGGCTCTGAAGAACAAGGTCCAAGACATGATTGATGCCAAGGAGATCAAGTTTGACCCTCCGGAGACTCCAAACATAATCACTGCTCCTATGACGAATCATTGAAAGCTTTTGTTCATTTTAATTTTCAAGTTGTAATCTCTTTGTTATTCAAACAATTATCTATTAATGCCAAACTTTATTTCATTAATGCATTGCATATGTTTGTCTTGATTTGATCCAATCATTTTCATTACATTTAAACTATGCTTTTTACTCACTTTATGACATTCAACTCTTGCTAAAAGTTACAAGCCTTTAGAGGGAGGATGACGAAACAATGCCATAATCTCATACAGTATGCTTTTGGACAGACCTTGCTGACGATGTACAGGCGTTTCTTTCAAATCCTAAACACTGGAGTTATAAGGAAGATAATCCCTAGTCAACCCCTTCGAGCCAAAGAAGTAGGAGTTTTCTGTTTTAAACACAAATTGAAACCTTTAATTTAAACCTGGGGCAGGGTAGTCTCTCAGTTAATTCAAAAGATGCGCATTGAAGTCGCAAAACTCTCAGTTCATAATACAACGAACGACATCAAAAGCATTCCTCTGGAATAAAAAGACAGTGGTGGTTCCTTATTTCATAGGCAGTCAATCTCTCAAAAGAGAAAAGCCCACTGAACCAAAACCTATAAAGAAGGCTTAAGGAAGTTGGGGCATCCCGCTGACTGTAATCTCGAAAACAGGAACAGTCAGGCAAAAGTTAGGGATAACAAATCAAAAGAACGAGGTCGCTACAAATCCTCAACAACATGTTGCAAAAATGACTGCCTTCCAACAAATTCAACTTGTGTGAACCATCACCAAAAACATCATTCTAGACTCATTAGGAGTTCAAATGCACAATTAACTGAGTTTAGGATTGAAGAACATCACGAAGAGCGGGTGGGTACAAATACACTTTGAGCCTTTATCCTTTGCTTCTTAAACCGTGAACCAAGCCACGTTACAACCCTTCAAAAGTCCTAATTAAAGCATGGGTTAGTTCGAAAGCATACTGTTACAAAAGGTATCCTGACTCCTGTAGGGCTCGCTGCAAAATCCTGAGTTGACATCACATTTTACAAAAAATTCACTTGTTTTACTGGAAAAAGGCATTTTCAAAAATTTCAAAACAGACATAAGCTTTGCATTCTTAAAATAATATTGTTTGCATATGACTATTTGTTCAACAGCAGAGAAATTCGCACGACGAATATCTAGTGAACAAAAACCTTCTCAATAAAAAGGATCACATCAAGTGGAAAAACACTTCCAATCAAGGGGCACGGCATGATCATTGTCTATCATCTGGGGAAGTCAAGTCAAGATTCAAGGAATCTCTCAAAATGCCAAATAGCCAGGGGCAGATCTCCATCTGAATCAATTGGGGCATTGGACATGAATTCCAGCAACGAATCTTGCATGATCAAACGAAGATCTTCTGGTAGTATGGCAACACAACACTACCGACAGTGACACCTCCCTACATCCTGAGAGCGTGGACATAGTCAAAAAGTACTATGCATAATCAAAGACCCGCTAGGTTGACTGGCCTAGGCAAAAATAAGGGCTTCCCGGCGAACCAAAAGGGTTCGGGCAAAAATAAGGGATGAAAATGAAAAAATCTATACACCCGGCAAGTCGAAAACCTGAAAAGGCGGCTTGGGCAAAAAAGGGTATCCCGATGGACTGAAAACTCGAAAGGGCGGTCCAGGCAAAAATTAGGGATTAAAGCGTACGACTATGTCCCGTCATCTCGTCACTTGCCTACCAGAAGAAGACTTGTCATTTCAATCGAAAGATACCAAGCACCTCATAGGTTGGGATAATACTCGATCCATAGGGCCTCCGCAGGCACCTTCTCCCGCAGAAACAGGGGCAATAAAAATTGTCCAAACTGTACAGCTGCTCTGCTCACCAGGTACAAAGGTAGATTCAGCTGAAGAATATGACCAAGATACCGTCACTCCCCGTAGAGTAAAACAGTAATGGTAGCTCTCCTCACTAGGACTTGTAACTATGAACGAGTCAACAATACTCTCCCCCAAGCAGAGTTAGTCTACCATCAGCCCTAAAAAAGCTTGGTATCCCCAGAAGATCTTAATATTCCCTAGCGGAGTATAAAGATATTCCCCAGCAAGCATAAGAGCATCCCCGACAGTCTCAATATTCCCCAACAGAATATAAGAATGTTTCCTGGAGGAATACAAGATACCCTAATGGAGCCATTCCCCCAGCGCAACCTAAAAAAAAGCTTTCCCAACAGAGTTGAATCATCTTCCCCAGCAAATTCTGGAAGCTTATCCCCTACAGAGCGCAAATAAATCTCCCCAGCCAAATTCAGAAGGTTATCCTCACAAGAACCTAACTGGGTTATCCTCAGCAAGTTGCAACGAAAAGATTATCCCCAGCAAAGTTCTTTCTTTCCCCCCAGCAGGACTTCTATCCTCAACAGGTTCAATATCACCAGCAACGGTAATCTATCCCCAGCGGAGTTTATCATCAAAATCCCCAACAAAGCTTATCAATGGAATCCCCAACGGAGTTTATCGTTAAAATCCTCAGCAGAACATCTCTTCCCCACAGAGTAATTCCCCTCAGAGTAATCTCTTCATCAAGTTTATTCCCTAACGGAGTTCTTTTCTCCTGCAGGTTTATTCTCACAATCATCTTCGTTCATCATCCCCGGCGGAAACGAAGAACTCAACTCTATTCTCCAGCAGCTCCGGGATTTATTTTCCCCAGCTAAAACATCACATTCCCATACATCATGATACATGCATATACGCATCATACGAATTCAATCTCATTTATTTTGAGAATATCATTGCCTGATCCATATCATGCATTACATATGACTGACCTTTACCTTTCAGGAAAGATACAATTAAAGTTCTCAATTACGTCGAAGACCCAACCGGTTCTTAAATCTCAATTGAATTATCCTCGGTTGAATTTCAGATAAGGTTCTCAATCTCGACGGTTCCCCTACGTCATAGTGTGGACGAGTACTATAACCTCAATGGTATACTCCATTGAGCACGAGTCAGTTCCTATATCTTGATGTTCTCCTCCGTCATAGTGTGGACAAGTTCTATAACCTCAGCGGTATACTCCATTGAGCACGAGACAATTCCTAGATCTTGATGAAGATGTTTCCCTACGTCATAGTGTGGACGAGTACTATAACCTCAACGGTATACTCCATTGAGCACGAGTCAGTTCCTAGATCTTGATGTTCTCCTCCGTCATAGTATGGACAAGTTCTATAACCTCAGCGGTATACTCCATTGAGCACGAGACAGTTCCTAGATCTTGATGAAGATGTTTCCCTATGTAATAGTGTGGACGAGTAGTATAACCTCAACGATATAATCCATTGAGCACGAGTCAGTTCCTAGATCTTGATGTTCTCCTCCGTTATAGTATGGACAAGTTCTATAACCTCATCGGTATACTCCATTGAGCACGAGATAGTTCCTAGATCTTGATGAAGATGTTTCCCTACGTCATAGTGTGGACGAGTACTATAACCTCAACGGTATACTCCATTGAGCACGAGTCAGTTCCTAGATCTTGATGTTCTCCTCCGTCATAGTGTGGACAAGTTCTATAACCTCAGCGGTATACTCCATTGAGCACGAGACAGTTCCTAGATCTTGATGAAGATATTTCCATACGTCATAGTGTGGACGAGTACTATAACCTCAACGGTATACTCCATTGAGCACGAGTCAGTTCCTAGATCTTGATGTTATCCTCCGTCATAGTGTGGACAAGTTCTATAACCTCAGCGGTATACTCCATTGAGCACGAGACAGTTCCTAGATCTTGATGAAGATGTTTCCCTATGTCATAGTGTGGATGAGTACTATAACCTCAACAGTATACTCCATTGAGCACGAGTCAGTTCCTAGATCTTGATGTTTTCCTCCGTCATAGTGTGGGAAAGTTCTATAACCTCAGCGGTATACTCCCGGTGGGCACGAGACAGTTCCTAGATCTTGATGAAGATGTTTCTCCCCAATTGAATTATGAACATGTTCTTAAAACTCAGCTGAAGCATTATCTCAGTTGAAGTACAGGCAGGTTCCTAAATCTCAACAAAGTTAGACTTCCCCAGCGGAATCTTCTACAACAACAGGTATGCAAGTTCTCGATAAGGAATCTCTTATGCGATCGACACTCCTGCAGATGGCATCTATAAGCCCATCCTCCTACCAACAATCTCCAAATGGCATCTGTAAGCCCATTCCCGACGTCAAAATGTTGATACTACACCATGCGAGTGCAAATTTCTGGGCACTCTAGTGTTCAATTATCTTCCACCTTCAGATCACGAAAGGCTCGAAAGCCAATCTATATCCTCAGGTTTAAGAAAATTGAACAGGGGCAACTGTTGTATCCCAAAATTTGCCCTCTCATGTTTTCAAAGGTCTTCCCTTACATGGTTGGTCACAAACACTTGCCTAACGAAAATAAAGTTTTTTTTGAAGATGAACAAAGTGTCTTTCGATTGGCATCTGGGAAAAGTCTTCGATTGGGTATCCAAAATCCTTCGATACAGGCTTGACTCACCAGTCTTCGATTGGGCATTTGGCACTCTTCGATCAGGCTTTGATTAGTAAGCTTCGATTAGGTGTTTGGAACCCTTCAATCAAGCTTTGGTTCGCAAGTCTTCGATTGAGCACTGGACCCCCTTCGATCAAGTCAATTTCACAATGCTTCGACTATGCATTAACTACTTCAGGCTTACCTTCGACTCACGAGGCAAGAATCTCCTACAAGTTTGTTTTGATTCACAAAGGAAAAGGCCCCTTAACTTGCCAGCATACCAGGCAAGAGGATCATTCGAAGAACAGGTAAATGACTCATTCAAAGAACATGTAAAGGTCCATTTGAAGAAGCATTCAAAGGGTCAATTCGAAGAACATTCAAAAGGTCCATTTGAAGAAGCATTCAGAAGGCCCATTCGAAGGGTACATAAGAAGTCCATTCGAAGGAGGCAACTCAAGACCAATCGAAGAGCATGGCCTGGAGGCATTCGAAAATAAAAGGTGTCCAGGTTCATTCAAGATTCCAAAGAGACATGAATATTTCAAAAAAGGAAATCTTTTAATATGTCTGATTCTTGCCTCATGGCTTTAAAGGCCTGGTTAAATGGTTGTCCCTTGCCATTTTCATGCACCCCCACACTCCTATAAATACGAGGCCAGTGACACATTACAGGGGGAACGAAAAAGGAGAAAAAGAAAGAGACGGGGATTTGGAGATACGCTGCCCACAAACTCACCAAAGGTTATCAACATTTTCATAAGTAATCCAAGCCAAAGCAGCCATTCAGCAAACATCTACACACCCAGAGCCACAGATCATACATCTTTAATTGGTAAGGGTTTGCAAAACTAAAATTGCACCTTCATGACATTTAAATACACATTGCATATGTATTCTTGTTATTACTGATTATGTTGCATGTAAGCTAAAGCGCAAAGATGAGATCGTGCCATTGCTTGGGCACGATCTAAGTTTCTCATTCAAATCTCAGGATAAAACAAACCCAGACCCAGATTCAGCAGATTCAAATTGAGGAAGGATTCGAATTGGGAGGAGATTCGAATCAGGGGGGTAAAGTCCCCCCTGGATCTTTAACATTTGTCTCGTTTTGCAGGAAATATCTTCTCAGAATCTTGTTCAGAGCTTCGAAGCTTAGCAGCTTAGCTTCAAACTGGATCCAGGGTTCCCAGATCGAAGGATGACATATCCAGATCGAACACCCCCAAAGTGAATCCCCTCATGCACCTTCGATCAAGCCTCTTCACTGGATCGAAAGACAGCGCACACCTCTTTCGATCCAGGCCTCTAGAATTATACCTTTCTTGATTTACTGCATGTTCCTTCGATTTCATCTTTGTTTTGACTATTTTATTTCTTTTTTTTATTCAACATAAAATCAATTAAAAAAAAACCACAAAAACATTAGGCTAGTTTTTTCTATTAAATTAACTTTGTTAATTAATCATTTAATTATCTTAACATTTTCTCAAAACTAAAATTAAGAAGATTTAGATCATTTTCCCAAAATAAAATAAAACAACAAAAAGATTTTATTCTTAGGATTTTTAGAGGTTATTTTCAGATTCGTGCGCGTTTATTTTATTGTGACTGCCTACTGGTTTGTGATAGTTTAACTAAGACTTTTACACTTTACTGCTTTATTCCCCCAATTTTGGACATGTAAATAATCCCCCTCCCCGAAGCCTTGTAATAGCGTAGGATTTACAATTACCGCACTTTAAATTCATATACATATATTAACTGTTTAGATGTATGCTAACTAGGATTGCATGACAAGATCTGAAAACAAACGGTAGAACACCTAAATATACAAAGATAATATAAACTGAAAATTGACACACTCGCACATGCCACTCTTAGGGTACGCCTCACTTGGTTGCCTCGAACGTGGTCATTGAGTATAGGAAGTCTTAGAAGTCGCCCTCTTGTCCAAAGATCAAAGTTGCCGCGAAACGGTTGCCTCGAAAAAAATGATCTAAGACATTAGGGTTACCGCTAAGGCGTCCTAACATTGCTTTAGTGGCCACACGTCCCTTAAATCAAATTGACCCGAAAACTCCAACGACGGTGCTACCTACTCCTCAATAGTGGGATAGCATTGTCTAAAGGACATTTGCACAGTTTAATTCCTTTTTGAGTAGGTAGAGGTTCTTAAGTACTTGCTCCTTTTAAAACAAAACAAAACTTTTCTCACTTACACTCTCTTCAAAACAAAAACTCTTTTCAAAACCCACAAACACAAAGAAAAGCAAATTTTTGAAAACATAGTGAGAAAGTACCTAAGAGCCCGTGGATAACCACAGATAGAAAGGGTGCTAACACCTTCCTATTCTATAATCTACCTCCCGAACCCGAGAAATATCTCGAAAAGGAATTTTTCTGTGCTTTTGTCCTTTCCTTGTTGGATAAAATAAAAGACGGTGGCGACTCTTGCTTACCGCGACATTTTGCAAAAACAAACGCAAACGCGAACCAGCATTCCAAAACAGTCAGTTCTCATTCCCACCGATCACACATAGGAACACCATCTGGATCAACTTTGTCCAGGTTCCCACTATGCTTAAAGAGTTGGTTGCAAAGATGTCAGATACTACCTCCTTCATCAGAAGACATGGACATCTTCTTAGTTTGGTCACTTCCAAATTGGACGAGCAGATGATGAGTGTCCTAGTCCAGTTCTTTGATCCACTGTACCACTGCTTTACTTTTCAGGACTACCAGTTGGTCCCTACCTTGGAAGAGTTCTCTGATCTGCTCGGTATCTCTATTCTAGAGCAGACCCCGTTTATAGGTTGGGAGAAGATCCTTAGGCTGGAAGAGATTGCTTCAGCCCTTCATCTGACAAAGGCTGAGGTAATGGCTAATTGGGAAACTCGTAGTGGAGCAAAGGGATTTTTGACTAAATTCTTGGTTGGTAAACTAATCAGTTCTGGGACAGTCTAGACTTCCAGGCATTTGAAGACATTCTGGCTCTTCTGATATATGGCTTGGTATTGTTTCCTAACTCTGACTCCTTTGTTGATGTGAATGCGGTAAAAATCTTCATCTCTGGTAATCCTATACCCACTCTCTTGGGTGACATTCTTCATCAGCTTTATGCCCGTACTGCTCAGAAGCGGGGAACCCTGATGTGCTGTGCTCCATTGTTGGCGAGGTGGTTTATTTCTCACCTCCCCAAATCAATTTTGAAGAACAAAGAAGGCATGGGTTGGGCCTATCGGATTATGTCTCACTCTCACAATGACATCATTTGGACTATTAAGGGTATGGACGAGGTGGCTATTATTGATCGCTGTGGGGAATACCCCAATGTTCCACTGATAGGAACCAATGGAGGAATTACTTACAATCCATGCTTGGCCTTACGTTAGTTTGGGCGAGCCAGAAGGGAAGGACCTCATGAGTTGCTAATGCCTAGTATTATCTTTGATTTTCAAGGGGATAGTGACGAGCAACGCCGCAGATTCATAAGAGCTTGGGATAGAGTACATAAATCTGATCCACACGAGTTGGGTGCGAAGACTTCTCTACCAATGGAACCATATCTCCGATGGGTTCGCATACGTGCCCAAAAGCTGGGAATGCCCTATGAAGCCGTCTTGCCTATTATTGTTGAAGTTGCTGATGAGGAAGGGGTTCCTCCTACCATCCTTCACCCTTACATGCCTACTGACATTGGGGCATTTAAGAGGTCCTGGATGCAACTGAAAGAAGAACGGGATACTTACCGAGAAAAGTATCACGAGCAAGAGCAGAAGATTCAAAAGTTGACAAGGCAGCTGGAGAGGGAGCAGATCAACAACGACTATGTCAGCACTAAAGGCAAACGACCATGGGAGCGCTGATGTCCTTTGATTATTTCCTGTTTTTATTTACTTTTCAGTATTTCCTTTCTTGTAACGCCTTAAGGGCAATTTGTGGAACAATTAAATTTCAAGTTTATCTAGTAAAAGTGTGTTTCATGTTTGGTTTACGAATTTGAATCTCTCGATGTCTTTGAAATCATAGCATACGCATTTCATTCCATGCACCTCATAACAGGTACCCTTACAGGTTTTCTCATCTTCTTCGCTGTTTATTTCAGCATCATGTCTTCTGAACCATCAACTGAACAAGCAATCAAGGCTCTACAGGCTCAAAACGCCCAGTTCCAGGAATTGTTCATGAATTTGGCTAAGGGTCAGCAAGATCTGAAGGCCCTTATCTTGAAAGAGAAGAAGAAGAAGAAGAAGAAGAAGAAGAAGGTCCTGTTTAACATGGGCCACAGGTTTGGAAACAGGCTACGAGATGAAGTTGATTTGACCACCTCATCTGGAGGGAAAGATAGTCAGGAAGAAAGGAGGGCTCCTAGCCCTGTGGTTTCAGACAACGAGACGGACTTTGACGAAGACCAGTATCCTCCGGCTGAGGATAGATACAAGCAACTGGAAGATCGTTTGAGTGCGATGGAAGTTCAGAAGGTGTCGGGTCTGGACTTTGGTGATCTGGGTCTGTCATCTGGGGTGGTGATTCCCCACAAATTCAAAGCACTAGCTTTTTCTAAGTATGACGGAGTTTCTTGTCCGAAACTGCACCTCTGGTCGTATGTAAGGAAAATTCAGCCGTACACCGCTGACAAGAACCTATGGATCCACTTCTTTCAAGACAGTCTCTCAGGGACTCAGCTTGAATGGTTTTACCAGCTAGAAGGAGCCAGTATCCGTAGTTGGGAAGATTTGGCTGCTGCTTTCTACAAGCAGTACCAATACAATGCCGACCTCGCTCCCACGCGTACCCAACTCCAGGGTATGTCAATAGGTGCGGGCAGAGGTTTCAAAGATTATGCTCAGAAGTGGAGGGACCTCGCTGGAAGAGTGCAACCACCCTTGGATGATAGGGAGTTAGTTGATATGTTTCTGGGGACCTTATTTGGTCCGTATTTCAACCATCTGATTGGGAGTTCATCGTCCAGATTTACAGAGCTGATTATGACCGGGGAAAGGATTGAGGCTGGTATTAAGTCTGGTAAATAACAAAAGGGTGCTTCATCAGGCACCGAGAAGAAGCCTTTTAAGAAGGAGTCTAGTGTTGTTTACAGTTCGAAAAGCCAGAATAGACCTGAACACCGCCAAACTGTTAATGCGGTTGTTATTTCAAGACCTGTTGGTGCTCCTCAGCACAACAATCAGCCAAAGGCCGAGAGACCGCGAAGGCAATTCACTCAGCTCAACATGACATTATCTCAGATTCTGCCGCAGTTATTAAAAATCAACTTGGTGATTCCGAGGGAGGCCCCGAAGAATCCAAATACAACATCACTGAAGTACAACCCTAATGCCCGCTGTGCCTTTCACTCTGATAGCCCGGGGCATGATACGGATGATTGTTGGGTTTTGAAGAACAAGGTACAAGACTTGATTGATGCTAAGGAGATCGAGTTCGGAGCACCAGAAAAGCCTAAACAAGACGTAGGGGTGAATGCTATCGAGGATGACGATGATGAAGAGTTTGACATTGACAGCTGGATATACCCAACTGCCGATGGTGGATTAAGCAACTGGACAACGAAGGATTCTATGCATGTTTCAGTTATCACCCAGTAATGAGACTTTTTGTTTTGAATTTGTAACAGACAATGTTTTAAACTTTACAGCCTGGTGTCTCACCCGGGGCACCGTGGTTTCATTTGTGAGGGCTTTATGTGTGTCATCTACATATATCGTTAATAAAAGCATTGGACGTTTCTTGCATTTCAAATTTTGCGCTCCTTGTTTTTCTTTTATTACATATTGCAAAACAGCTATTTTACACACACTCACATATACAGGTCTACACCCACTCTGGATCTCACTGGTAACGACTCTGCTACTGCTAGTTATGACTTCAAAAGTCCGATCAACTTAGCCGAAGACGAAGGTGAAGATGATTGCAAAGTGCCTGTTGAACTTGCAAGACTGTTACTTCAGGAAGAGAGGGCTATACAGCCGCATGAAGAGCCGGTGGAAACGGTAAATCTGGGTACAGAGGTAGACAAGAAAGAGGTCAAGATCGGGACAAATCTGGAGCTTAGTGTGAAGCAACGGGTGATTCAGATGCTGCGTGACTATGTTGAGATCTTCGCCTGGTCTTATGAAGATATGCCTGGGTTGGATACTGATATTGTGGTTCACCGATTTCCTACCAAGGAAGACTGTCCTCCAGTGAAACAGAAAGTCCGTCGAATGCGCCCGGATATGTCTGAGAAAATTAAGGCTGAAGTTATGAAACAGTTTGACGCCGGTTTTCTAGCAATTACTTCTTACCCACAGTGGGTGGCCAACGTAGTTCCTATGCCGAAGAAGGATGGTAAAGTTTGAATGTGTGTTGACTATAGGGATCTGAACAGGGCAAGCCCCAAGGATGATTTCCCTCTACCTCATATCGATGTTCTAGTTGACAACACCGCACAACATAAGGTATTCTCCTTTATGGATGGTTTATCCGGTTATAATCAGATTAAAATGGCTCCTGAAGACATGGAGAAGACAACCTTTGTTACTCAATGGGGTACCTTTTGCTACAAAGTCATGCCTTTTGGATTGAAAAATGTCGGGGCAACGTATCAGCGTGCAATGGTTGCTTTGTTCCATGACATGGTCCATCATGAGATTGAGGTATACGTCGACGACATGATTGCAAGATCTCAGACTGAAGAAGAGCATCTTGACCACCTTCAAAAGTTATTTGACAGGTTGAAATTGTACAAGCTGAGGTTAAACCCGAACAAGTGCACCTTCGGGGTGAGATCTGGTAAGTTGCTGGGTTTCGTCGTAAGCGATAAGGGTATTCAAGTGGACCCTGCCAAGGTGAAGGCTATACAGGAAATGCCAGCTCCCAGAACAGAAAAAGAAGTCAGAGGCTTTCTGGGACGTTTGAACTATATTTCTCGATTCATCTCTCACCTGACTGCTACTTGTGAGCCAATCTTCAAGCTACTGAAGAAAGATCAAGTAGTACGTTGGAACGATGAATGTCAGACCGCTTTCGAAAGGATCAAAGAGTATCTCCAAGAGCCACCCATTCTGATGCCTCCAGTTGAAGGTAGACCTTTGATCTTATACATGACAGTACTCGACAATTCAATGGGGTGTGTGCTGGAGCAGCATGAAGATTCTGGCCGAAAAGAGCATGCTATTTATTACCTTAGCAAAAAGTTTACCGACTACGAGACCAGATACTCGTTGCTTGAGAAAACTTGTTGCGCTTTGGCATGGGATGCTCGCCGGCTGAGATAGTATATGCTGACTCACACTACTCTATTGATATCAAAGATGGATCCAATCAAGTATATCTTCGAAAAACCTGCTTTGTCCGGAAGAATAGCAAGATGGCAGATGATCTTGACTGAGTATGACATCCAGTATACGACCCAAAAGGCAATCAAGAGAAGTGTGTTGGCAGACCATTTGGCACATTAGGCAGTGGATGATTACCAGTCTATGAACTTTGAATTCCCGGACGAGAGTATCATGATAGTGACTGACTGCAAAGAACCTGGACCGGACGAAGGACCTGAGGAAGGATCCCGATGGTCTATGTACTTTGATGGAGCTTCAAACGCTTTGGGTAATGGCATTGGCGCTGTGATCATATCTCCTAAAGGCTCTCATACTCCATTCACCGCCCGACTATGTTTCAACAGCACCAACAACATGGCGGAGTATGAGGCATGCATTATAGGTCTTCGAGCAGCAATTGACCTAAGGATTAAGTTTCTAAGTGTCTTCGGAGATTCTGCTCTTATGATCAGTCAGATCAAAGGCGAGTGGGATACGAAACACCCAAATCTTATTCCTTACAAGGAGTATGTGTTGACTTTACTTCCGCACTTTGAGGAGATAACCTTTGAACACTTCCCGAGAGAGGAGTATCAGTTAGTGGACACGCTGGCTACGATGTCTTCTATGTTCAAAGTCAATTGGGACAACGAAGCTCCCCGGATTATCATTGAAAGACTGGACAAACCTGCACATTGCTGTGACATTGAGACTGAAGAGGTAGCAGATAAACCCTGGTTTCATGAGGTGAAGAGATACCTTGAGGCTCAGGAGTACCCCGAGGGTGCATCTGTTAATGACAAGAAGTTTCTGAGGAGGTTTGCGACAAAGTTCTTCATCAGCAATGGCATTCTTTAGAAGCGTAACCATGATTCGACCTTACTGCGTTGTGTGGATAAGAATGAAGTGGAAAAGATCATGGCGGAGTTACATGAAGGTACTTTCGGAACTCATTCCAGTGGACACACCATGGCAAAGAAGATTCTACGGGCATGATATTATTGGTCCACAATGGAAGCCGACTGTTATCAGCATTCTCGGACATGTCACAAGTGCCAAGTCTATGCTGATAAGGTGCACATACCTCCAGTTCCTCTAAACGTCTTGACGACACCTTGGCCTTTTGCAATGTGGGGCATTGATATGATTGGTGAGATCAGACCTACGGCATCCAACGGGCATCGTTTCATCCTGGTAGCGATTGATTACTTCACGAAGTGGGTTGAAGCAGCTTCCTTTGCTACAGTAACCAAGAACGTCGTGGCACAGTTCATTCGGCACAACCTGATCTATCGATATGGTGTACCATAGAGGATCATTACGGACAATGGTACCAATCTCAATAATAATATTATCACTGAGCTCTGCAAGCAGTTCAAGATACAACATCATAACTCTTCTCCCTACCAGCCGAAGATGAATGGGGCTGTTGAAGCGGCTAATAAGAACATTAAGAAGATCGTGCAGAAGATGATGGTGACGTACAAAGACTGGCACAAAATGTTACCGTTTGCTCTTCATGGGTACCGTACCTCAGCACAGACGTCAACAGGGGCAACACCCTATTCCTTGGTATATGGCATGGAGGCTGTATTACCCATTGAAGTTCAGATACCCTCTCTCCAGATCATGAAGGATGCAGGTTTAAGCGAAGATGACTGGATTCAGACCCGACTTCATCAGTTGAATTTAATCGACGAAAAGAGACTTATTGCTATTTGTCATGGTCAGACGTATCAAAAACGGATGATCAAGGCATTTAACAAAAAAGTTAGATGACAAGAGTATCAAGTTGGGGACCTGGTTATCAAGCGCATCATACTACCTCAAGGTGATCCCAGGGGAAAATGGACCCCTACTTATGAAGGGCCATTTGTGGTTAGGAACATTTTCTCAGGAGGAGCTGTGATTCTAACCACCATGGATGGTGACGACCTTCCTCACCCCGTCAATGCAGACATAGTGAAAAAATACTACGCATAATCAAAGACCCGCTAGGTTGACTGTCCTAGGCAAAAATAAGGGCTTCCCGGCGAACCAAAAGGGTTCGGGGCAAAATAAGGGATGAAAATGAAAAAAATTTGTACACCCGGCAAGTCGAAAACCTGAAAAGGCGGCTTGGGCAAAAAAGGGTATCCCGGTGGACTAAAAACCCGAAAGGGCGGTCCAGGCAAAATTTAGGGATTAAAGCATAACACTATGTCTCATTGGATCACCTTGCAACCAGACTTCGGTATCGACTATCAAGCTCGGACGGCACTAGTCAATCTGATCTACCTTCAACCAAGTAGCCAAGTGATGAGATGCTCGAGGACATAAGGGAAATAGCAGAGTTGGAACCCAGTGGGATTATTCACATAGCTGTTTTGTTTAGTTTTTCACAAATTGTATAAACTATATCTGTTTGGCGGCGTTCTCTTACTAGGACGTCAGCCTCTTGTACAAAAGCGCCTATTTACAGGCCAAACTTCAAAATCAATACAATTCATTTTCAAAGAAATTTCAAGCTATTTTTCCTTTATCTATTTTGTTTTGCAAAGAATGTCCAATGTTCATTTTTGATATATGCACTTGACATTAACTGTTGCTCATAAATATTTACATGCAAAACAAAAGACGATTATTGGTAATATCAGAAACAGGGGCAATGAGAATTGTCCAAACTGTACAGTTGCTCTGTCCACCAGGTATAAGGTAAATTCAGTTGAAGAATATGGCTAAGGTACTTTCACTCCCCGCAGAGTAAGACAGTAATGATAACGCTCCTCAGCCGAGACTTGCAATTGTGAATGAGTCGGTAATATTCTCCCCCCAAGCAGAGTTTATCTACCACCAACACTGAAAAGGCTTAATATCCCCGACAATCTTAATATTCCCTAGCAGAGTATAAGAATATTCCCCGGCAGAATACAAGATATCCCCAGTGGAGTTAAAATTTTCCCAGCACAGTCTGAAAAAGCTTCCCCAATAGAGTTGAAGAATCATCCCCAGTAGACTCTAGAAGTTCGTCCCCGGCGGAGTATAAAAATGAATATCCCCAGCCGAGTTCAAAGGAAGATTGTCCCCAACAAAGCTCAAAGGATTCTCCCCACAAGAGTCTAACAGGTTATCCCCAGTGAAGCCGCAACTGAAGATCGTCCCCAGCGGAGTTCTTTCCTTTCATAAACAAGAATTCAATCCCCAACAGGATTCAGTATCACCAGCAACGATAATTCATCCGAACGGAATTTATCAGTGGAATCCTCAGCAGAACATCTCTTCCCCACAGAGTAGTCTCCTCATCAGTTTATCCTCCAACAGAGTTATCTTCTCCTGTAGGTTTATTCTCGCAATCATCTTCGTTCACCATCCCCAGCGGAAACGAAGAATCCAACTCTATTTTCCAGCAGCTATCCGGGATTTATTTTCCCCAGTTAGAAACATTACATTTCCATACATCATGATACATGCATATACGCATCACACAACACGATCTCATTTATTTTGAGAACATCATTGCTTGATCCATATCATGTATTGCATATGACTGGCCTTTACCTTTCAGGAAAGATGCAGTTAAGTTCTCAGTAGTCAAAGACCTGATCGGTTCTTAAATCTAAACTGAATTATCCTCTGTTAAATTTCAGATAAGGTTCTCAATCTCGACAATTTTCCTCCGTCATAGTGTGGACGAGTTCTACAATCTCAACGGTATACTACGTTGAAGACCAGACAGTTCCTAGATCTTGATGAAGATGTTTCCCCTAGTTGAATTACGGACAAGATCTTAAAACTCAGCAAAGATGTTCTCTCAGCTGAGGTACAAGCAAGTTCCTGAACCTCAACAAAGATCAAGCTTCCCCAGCGGAATCTTCCATAACAACAGGTATGCAAGTTCTCGCTAAGGAATCTCTTATGCGATCGACACTCCTGCAGATGGAATCTTTAAGCCCATCCTCCCACCATCAATCTCCAAATGGCATCTGTAAGCCCATTCCCGACATCACCAGGATGATACCACTTCATGCGAGTGCAAATTTCTGGGCACTCTAGTGTTCAATCATCTTCTACCTTCGGATCACGAAAGGCACGAAAGCCAATCTACATCCTCAGGTTTAAGAAGATTGAACAGGGGCAGCTGTTGTACCCCAAAATTTTCCCTCACATATTTCTCAAAACATTGTAAGGAAAATCTCCAAGTGGCTCAAGATTGCTCAAGAGTTGGACAGTCAAGCTATCTCCTAAGGCAGTCAACCCCAAATTAGGGTTTTGTGTTGCATCAAGATCCTTGAGTACAAATGACCTTAAGTGCTCCCCAATGTCCTAATATGTTATCAAGGTCATCCATGTCAAGTTTCAAGCCTTGCAGAGGAAGTTTGCTCACTCAATTGCTCAAAGGGTCCAAAAATCGACTATGCTAGGGCAAAAGTCAATTGTGACCTATAAACAGTAAAACTTCAAAAAAATTTCTCAACATTATCATTTTGAAGGATATTTCATCATTTAATCAAGGGTTGATCATGATTCCTCAAGGATTGCTCAAAATTCATCAAGACTCAAAATTGCTAAATTAGGGTTTTGTAGGAAATGTCAACTCAACTTTGACCAAGCATAACTTTCTCATAATTTATGAGAAATGACCCATCCAAAGCTCATTTTGAAGAGGATGAAATTTCCTATAATCCATATTCATACCCCAAGATCAGAAAATGCACTCACAAGAAGTTATAAATTTGGACATTATAGGTCATTTTTGAAAGTCAACAAAAACACCTTTTTTTCCAAAGCTTATAACTTGAGCATGGAATGTCAAAATGAGATGAGACCAAAAGGGTTGGTTAGAGGACATCTCAAGCTTTCTAGAAAGTCCCAGAACACCTCCAAAAGTTAAAAATTGAAGAAGTTATGCATTGTTGAAGTTGGACATTTTTGCAAAATTGCCAAAAGTCAACTATCCCCAAAACTTCAAATTTTGTCAAATGGGCCCATTCTTTTCCACTTGATTTGAACTTGCCACATTGAACACGTGTCCTAGATTCAGCCACGAGCCCATATCTTATTTTTATTATTTTATTTGATTTTTTATTGAATTATTTCATTTTAAATCAAATTAAATCAAATAAAATCCAAACCTTAATTACCTAAGATCTTTTTGGTTGTTTCAGGTATTTATTGTCCTCAAGATCAACATCAAATTCGTATCTCATCATATCATGTACAAAAAGATGGATTTTTTACAAATTAGGCAAGCTTTCAAATGGAAATCAAATCAAATATGCAAACCATAATGGGAGGAGATTTGGACCATAATTCTTGACCTAATGCATTATATCATACATAAGCAAGAGAGGCACACGAAATTGAGGGTTGGAGTCTGCAAGAATCAACCAAACAAAACTTGAAAAAAGTGGGGAAAAGTGTGAAATCAAAATCGTGTCTAGAGGTGATTTCAGAAGCCAAGAACAATCTCAATCGATTCCTTGGCAATCACTGAAGCAGAACCAACCCAAAGCCGGTCTCTATACACGCTCAAACGCACTGTAAGTGTCACAAAAAATCGTTCTTCTTTTAAATTCGCAAATCATTATTCCTGCATCTTTTGTGCAAATTATTTGCATATTCATAATCCTCATCAAATTTCCAAGCTTTCTGTATTATCCGATTTCGTTTATGTGGCCTATGCTGTGAGGTACCATAGCTAGGATTTTGTGGCTTGTTTTTGGGTATTTCTTTTGCAGGGAAAATTGGTTGTTGAGAAGGGCATGGTTGTGACCGGGACGATGAGACGAGCACAACCCTGCCCTTAGAATTTATTTCCATGGCCTATAACAGATTTGGGAGGAGGCGCGACTTGTAGCGACGGCTGGTGTCTGTAGCTATAAGTATTTACAGGCTTTTAGCTACGGATGGGGGTTGAAGATGATGCGTGGCGAAGCATGATTCGCCCATTCAAACATGGCGTGCTTAATTTGTTTTTTTCTGGCATATTAATCCATTTTATTTTATTATTATTATTTTATATCTAATGTACAAATGAAGCACAACGCCCTGGTGGTAAAGCGAGCTGGCAGTCATGTACATGACCTAGGTTCGAATCCCAGGTCCTCCAAATTCCTCTTTGATTTTTTCTTGCAGGCGATTGTATGTGTACCCAAGCGTATAGCCCACCATACTCCTTCACTCAATCAATTGCCAGATGGCCTCTGGCCAGATCTGGTGGCCAAGAAGGGAACGACCACCATGGAACCAAGTCAATGTGCATCCACTGGATCTCACAAAGTCAATACAGGGCCAGCTCGTTTGGGCCATGGAATTTGCTTCTCAAACACCTCTAATCAGGCCCATACCCCCTATCTCTCTCTATTTTATATTTTTTTGTTTTAATTATTTATTGTTATTATTTTATTATTTTATAACCAATCAAATTTTTTCCTTTTATAAAATTAAAACCAAAAAATATTTTCTTTATTAAATTAAATTTCAGTATTTTAATTTTTATTAACAAATATTAATTTAATTAATTTAGGCCATTAATTAGGAATAACTTTAATATATTTCTCAATAATTAAAATCAATTAGACTTAATTAGATTTTTACTAACATTAATTAATTTTTATTTCTTTCTTTAAATAACAAAAAACCCAAAAATATTTATTTTTATTAATTAGTTTAATTAATTTAATTTAATAATTAATTTAGGATAGTTTATTTCTTAAAATTCAAAAACAAACAAAAAAATCTTTTCTTTAAATAACAAAGGGTCAAAACCCTACCTTGCGCTCAATTTAATTTTCCCGCATGCGATCCATTCATTCAATATTATATTTGTCTCCGGAATGTAATAGATAATTAGGACCATTTAATTATTTTTATCGCTTTATTTATTTTTCCGCATTTAAATTTCAAAGGGTTGTTTTTGGCGATGTAAATACCCGACGCCTTGTAATTTAATTTCCGCAATTTATTTTTCGCAAAATATAACTGTTAGATGTTTGATAATAGGGATGCATGACAAGATTGAATGTTTAAGCCTAAAATCAACTTAGATAACTGTGATACGGTGGGAGAACTGACTAGTGTTTTGCGTTCGTATTCGCACTTGTGCGGTTGAGCAAGAGTCGCCACCGACTTTTTACTTTATCCTAAAGGAAAGGTTAAAAAAGCACAGCAAAAACCTTTTGAGATATTTCATGGGTTCGGGGGGTAGATTATGAAAAGGGAAGGTATTAGCACCCTTTTCATCCATGGTTATCCATGGGCTCTTAGGTACTTGCTTAGATCAATCTTGCCTTGGTTTTCAATTGTGTGAAATGGTGCTTTGTGTGTTGTTTTGAAAATGCTTTGAAAAGATGCCTTGTGCTAGGCTAACCTTGTAACAATTCTTTACTCGAATGTTTTACAAAAGGTGTTTTATCTTTTAAAAAGACGTTTCAAGGGTTTGAAAGGTTTGATTTTTGAAAGTGTTTGTGAAGTAGGTTTTGAAATTAGGCAAGTGTTTTCTTTGCAAATTGACAAGTACTTAAGAGTTTATCTACCCTAAAGCTTTCTCAAAGATTTTCGTCGTGTTTTAACCCCTTTGACAATTTTGTCCTACCATTGAAATTGGTAGGCAATCTTGTATTTAGGAAGTTTATTCGGGACGGGCGTGGGTCATCGTATGGACCATGAATGCAATGATGCCAAGTGTCTTTGGCAATTATTTCGAAGGGACTATGATCATTCCATTTAGGCAACATTTTGAGACTTATGATCATTTGATTTGTTTTGCCAAAGATACTCGACGTGCAAGCATGGCCCATTTTGGAAGGCATCATGTGGGATTACCTTAGAGGGTGCAAGTGTGATTGTGTATTGATTACATGCGTTTGTCTTGTATTAGGTTATCTAGCGTTTGATTTTATGTACATACAAACCCTAGGTCTAACCATGGTATAATTGGAAAACTGTAAATTGCGGAATGTAAATCTACGCTATTACAAAATAGTGTCCGGGAGTGGGGGTATAAATGTACAAGGGGATGAAACTTATAGTACCCAAATAAATTACAACCAAATCGAATATGCGATCAATATGTAAGTATCGAATGTACAAATATAAGATAAAATGTGTATAGGGCAATATATTGTGTAAGTGCGAATGTGAGATGTATATGTATATGAATTGTGTAATTATGTACAAATGCGAAATGGAATTGAAGCGTATTAGGGTTTGACCTGGATACATGTTTTAATCTTGTATTTTTGGTTTACATGTTAATTATGTACAAAAGAAAAAAAAAATGAAGTGTTTTGATTAAAATATTAAGTTTTTAATTAAGAAAGTATTTTAGTCGAATGTTTGTGAATTTCGATATTTAGAAAATAAAATGTATTTGAATTGGTATGTACAAATGTGTATTAATCTAAAGAAAATGTTTTATATGATATGTACAAAATTAATTTTTAATATAATATGTATGTACAAAATATCTATCTAAAAAATGTCTTAATTTTATGATAAAAAAGTATTTTCAATTAAGATAAAAAAAGTAAACATTGTTTGTAAAATAAAAAAAAGGGATTAGTGTTTTATATAAAAAAAGAATAAGTATTGTTTATAAAACAAAGTTAGTTTTTTATGAAAATGTTTTGTTAGAAAATGAAATGATTTTCGTTGGGCTTTAGAGGTGAATTAGAATCGGGTTAAGCCCATGTTGAACCAAAAGCGAAATTAGGGTTTAGGCATTGTTTCAGTTTGGAACGAAGGCTAGGGCTTGTGAGGCAGCGACGGCGCGTTCGTTGTATTCGTCTTCTCCGTTTAGGCTTTCTGAGCGCTCGATTCCGGCCACCAACATCATCCACACACTCTCTTCCCTCCAAGGCAAGAATTCCGCATCCTTTGAAACAAGGTTGGTTTTTGTTGTTATGTTTCTTCTTCTACTGAATTCGCGTGTTTTACTTTGAGTTCTTATCTTTTTTGTTTTTTCTATGAGGTGAATGAGAAGGGATAGAAGGCTCGTTACCTGATTTTGGAGATGGAGGAGAGAAGAAGGGGTGATGCTTCAGGAGGCCGGAACGGCGGTGATGGAGCTTGCTTGGATGAACCTTGGAGCTTCCCTGGTACTTTCGTTCCTTTGCCTATGATTTGTTTCTGCTTCTCCTTCTCTCGTGTTGCCTTGATATCTTTATCTCTTCCACTTTCGTGTTGCCTTTGGGAATCTGTATGTTGCCTGAGATGTTTTGCCTTGAGCTTGCCCTATGATGTGTTTCACTGAGTTCGCCTCTTTCTTTTCTCTTGAGCACTGTATACTTACTTTATTCGCCCTGTGATGACCTCAAAGGTCTGAGGGTCTAGGTTGTCTTCGAATCTGCCTATGTTGTTGCCTACCTTGATTTGCTCTCTTCTTCTCTTGTTGCCCTGTGTATTGTTGCCTATGTATTGCCTAATGATGAAAAGCTTCTGAGTTCACCTTGAATTGCTTCTTTCTTCTTCTTCTTGAGAGGCTATGTGCTTGTTTGCGTTGCCTAATTTAACATGTTTTTTCCTTACCCTGTGATGAATCCAAGATTCTGAGGGCTTGAAGGTTTGATGCCCTTTTTGGAGCTTTGAAGCTTTGAAAGGCCTTAAGCTTATTTTTACAATGGCTGGTTTGATAACTTGAGGGATTATGTGTTTGATTATGCTTGAGATTGGGTTGCCTTTGAATTGTTGCCTATGATGAATCCACTTCTGAGGCTTGGTGTTGGTGTGATTCTGGTTATGACATTGGTTAGATAGTGTTTGAAGGTTGAGGCCTGATGCAGGTTTGATGGTCTTTGTGTGATGTTTGGCTTATCAGGTTTTTTTTGTATGTTTGAAATTTGAGGTTATGTTTCAGTGTGGATGTTAGGCAGGTTCTTTTTGCAAGGTTATGGTGTTAGCTTTGGACAAGGTTCAGGTTTGATAGTTTTTTGGTTATCTTTGCTTCTCTTCACTTCTGAACTGTCTTGTGTATATTTTGCTTATCTTAACCTCTCCTCACTTCTCTATTCTGAACTGCTATATTGACCCCCCTCCTGCTGCTGAACTGTCTTGGATTCGTATATCTTTCTTTTGCTATCTTGCTGAACTGTCTTCTGAACTGCTGCTGATGCCTATGCCTAACCTGAACTGAGTTTGCTTTGTACTGGCTGCCTGCTATGCTGAACTGTCTTGGATTTGTATATCTTTCTTTTGCTATCTTAAACCCCTGCTTCTTTGTATTAGCTTCTGTTTGTATTGAGGCAAAGTTGGTAAAGTTTTGACAGTTTTTCCCTCTCTATTCACTTTTGCATTGGTTTGTGTATATTTTGTTTTCTTCTATCTCTTCTGAATTGTCTTGGCCTGCTGAACTCTGCCTATGCTGAACCTGAACTATGCTGAACCTGAATTATGCTGAACCTGAATTATGCTTGCTTTATCTCTCTTTTTTTCTCACTTTACAGTACAATAAAGAATTTTATATGTTATTATTGTACTTGTTCTGAAGGGGTTTGACTAGGGAAATGATGACTTTAGACTTAGCTTGCATAACACATTTTCTGCATCTTTTTTATCTCTTTTGACTGCTTTGACAGTTTTGATAGCAACTTGTGCTACTTTGATTTCTTTGATATCTTTGGCATTTAAGTGGGAATTGGATTTGAACTATATGGTTTGAATTGGAAATTGAGATTCTATGCAGCTTGAAATTTTTTTAGAAACTATGCATTTGACATTTGCATTTCATGAATAAAAGTCTTCCCTCTCTGTGAACCGGGAGAAATCCCGTGATTTGCAGAGAGGGTCAACTGATCCCAGTCAGTGGCCCCTAATGATGAGCAATATTTTATCTGTCTTTTTTTTTTAACTGCTTTCTGACTTTTTCTTTTCTTTTTGCAGATAAAAATGGAGCACCGGCGCGGAGTGAAGAATGAAGAATATTAGAAAATAGGATAGTTTTTTCATTCTATGTAATATTTAAATTAAATGTAAATTATTGTCTGTAATTTAATTTAACAACAATTTGTACAAATAATTCAAATGTCCATAAAAATCCAAATTATCCAAATGGTTCTAATTTTCTTTATTGCTTATTTATTTATTTAAAATTCTTAGAATTAAAACAATTGAAAGATAAATTTCAATCATTCAATTTTAGAATAATGAATAACTTAAATAAAACAACATTGATCAATTAAAACCGTCTTATTCAACATCCAGAGCCAAGCAGCAGTCAATCCAAATAGACTGATCAAACGCATAAACACTGTGAATCCAACACTGCATCCTGTATATGACTGGCCCAATCAAAACGTACTGAATTCAAAACCACTGTCTCTTTTACTGATTAAACCAAGATAACGCGAATTTTAATCCGAATCTTGAAATAAACCGCAAAGTGCTGTGGAATTTAAATTCTTCTGAGAATATGCCCATAAAACCCTAATTCCCGATTAAATGCCAAATCACGCTCGCTTGATCAAAAATGAACCAAAAATCAACCAAACCCTAAGCCCACTGTATGAAATAATTCAGAGCTCTGAAAATCAGTAAAAACCCTAGTTTTGCTTGACTGTCAAGAAAAGTCCGTTTGTCCGATTCTTGAGCCAGTTTGAAAAGTTAGGAAATGTTTGAAGCTGAGATTTCTTGTGGAAAAGTGCGAGGGAAAATTTTGGGGTACAACAGTTGCCCCTGTTCAATCTTCTTGGACCTGAAGAGTTAGATTGGCAAGTTTGCCTTTCGCGACTTGAAGGTAAAAGGAGATTGAACACTAATGTGCCAAGAAAATTTGCGCTTGTCGACGTGACGGTGGAGGTGAATGGGCTTAAAGATGCCATTTGGTGATGGGCTTAAAGATGCCATCTGGTGCGAGAGAATTTTGTCGGGGGATGGGCTTAGAGATGCCATCTGGTGCGAGAGAATTTTGTCGGGGGATGGGCTTAGAGATGCCATCTGAGAATGGGCTTACAGATGCCATTCGGCGACTGCTGGTAAGAGGATGGGCTTATAGATGCCATCTGGACATGTTGAACTATATGTCGATGGTGAGTGGACAAGTATCAGAAGGGCATCCCTGTTTTGGAACGTCTCTGAATTAGGTCTGAACAAGCAACAGATTGACGTCTATGTCTGGAGAATCTGTAAACTATCTGAGATTGAATAAGCAATAGAGCAGTATCCGTTGTTGGGACATGTCCGTAAACTATTTTCAAAAATTGAGAAGAGTCTGAATAAGTCGGTAGATTGACATCCGTTGTTGGGAAGAATCCATGAACCATTTTCAGAAGTCTTGAAGAAGAATCTGAACAAGTGATAGGTTAACATCCGTTTACTTGGAGAACCCGTGAACTGTTTTCAGAAATCTTGAAGTTGAAGAGGAACCGGTGTAGGGTTTCTTGATGAGGCGTCTGAATGGATCTGGAATAAGTATCAGAATGTCGCCGTGTCCGGGTCACATCTGAACTATTTCTGGATGAATCCTGGGAGTCGATCTGTGTCTGTCGACTGATCTTACCTGACAAGGCAAAGGGTTAGTTGGATGCAATGTTATGATGCATGATGCAATGCAGGTGACATTAATGTTTATGATATGAATATAATGAATGCGCGTATAGGCTGATGAGCTAATCCTGCCGAGGATACATGTATCCGAGATGGCTGAAGATAAAAGCATCTTGACTGCTGCCGGGGAAAATAAATCCTTGGCTGTCGCTGGGGAAGAGAATCCCTGATGACCTCTACTGGGGAGCTCCAAACTAGTAGACTCATGCTGAGGAGGCCAGATTGAGAATCTTCGGCTTGATGGGAAGTAACTCTGGAGACTTCACTGGGGAACTCAAGATTTGTCCTTCCAAAACTTTGTGGGGAGAAGGTTTAAAAGTCTGACTCCGCTGGGGATTGTCCACTTGAAGTTCTTGATCTGCTGGGGATACTGAAGCTTAAATTCTGAGGGGAATTGAATTCCGGGGAATTCCCTGGCTGGGGTTTTGCAAAGATAAGTTACTGCTGGGGAATTTTGATGAACTCCGCTGGGGATAGGAAGAATCTGGCGAATGCGATCTTCCGTGGTTGTTAGCTTGAGAAGAATCTGAACAAGCGAAAGGTTAACATCCGTTTACTTGGAGAACCTGTGAACTATTTTCAGAAATCTTGAAGTTGAATCAGCAATAGAGCAGTATCCGTTGTTGGGAGGCTTCTGAATTCAAAGGTGCATCTGAACAAGCTGATAGATTAACATCCGTTACTTGGGAAGAATCCATGAACTGTTTTCAGAAGTCTTGAGAAGAATCTGAACAAGTGATAGGTTAACATCCGTTTACTTGGAGAACCTGTGAACTATTTTCAGAAATCTTGAAGTTAAATCAGCAATAGAGCAGCATCCGTTGTTGGGAGGCTTCTGAATTCAAAGGTGCATCTGAACAAGCTGATAGATTAACATCCGTTACTTGGGAAGAATCCATGAACTGTTTTCAGAAGTCTTGAGAAGAATCTGAACAAGTGATAGGTTAACATCCGTTTACTTGGAGAACCCGTGAACTATTTTCAGAAATCTTGAAGTTGAATCAGCAATAGAGCAGCATCCGTTGTTGGGAGGCTTCTGAATTCAAAGGTGCATCTGAACAAGCTGATAGATTAACATCCGTTACTTGGGAAGAATCCATGAACTGTTTTCAGAAGTCTTGAGAAGAATCTGAACAAGTGATAGGTTAACATCCGTTTACTTGGAGAACCCGTGAACTGTTTTCAGAAATCTTGAAGAGGAACCGGTGTAGGGCTTCCTGATGATGAGCTTGTGTAGAACTGCATCGGTTTTTGAACACTTTTGACATTCGAATGCCCCAAGTGGCGATGTAGATAAAATCCTGGTTTATTACAGGTGTTGGTCTACAATCGGTCGTTCACAGATGTTTCCTGGGTTGTTGCAGGTGTTGATCTGGAATTCTTCAGACATGCCCTGGCTGGATACAGGAGTCGAATCTGGAAAGGTGATAGTTGATAGATATGCCCTGGATGGATACAGGAATCGAATCTGGAACTCTTCAGACGTGCCCTGGCTAGATACAGGAGTCGAGTCTGAAAATGTTGTAGTTGATTTGTTGAACACTTTTGACATTCGAATGCCCCAAGTGGTGATGAAGGAATCTTGAATCAGATTACCCTGCACGTTGAGAGATTTCTTGAAATCTTGACTGGACTGCCCCAGGTTAACTGTACTTTGAAAGATCTGTTGGACCTTGACTGGACTGCCCCAGGTTAATTGAATTGTGACATGTCATGCCCCTTTGTTGATAAGGGGATTTGATGGAAGTGTTATCCTCTTGAAGTGATTTCGACTTACTGAGAGAGTTTTCGTTCCTCCGAACATTCGCTGTATGAATTTCTTCGCTGTCAAACAAAAAGTCAAATGCAGGCAGTGATATTCAAATAATGCAAAGTTTATGTTTGTCTTTGAAGTTTTGAAAAATGCGTTTTTAGCAGAAAACTTTTCATAAGACAAGTTGACACACGATTTAGAGCAAAGCCCTACAGGAGTCAGGATACCTTTTGTAACAGTATGCTTTCGAACTAACCCATGCTTCAATTAGGACTTTTAAAGGGTTGTAACGTGGCCTGGTTCACGGTTCAAGAAACAAAGGATAAAGGCTCAAAGTATATTTGTACCCACCCGCTCTTCGTGATGTTCTTCAACCTAAGCTCAGTTAATTGTGCGTCGCGCTCTGTTTTGAGTTTGGAACGCACTTTTGGGCGATGGTTCACCAGTTTGAATTTTGGGAGACAGTCATTACCTCCTTTTTCTTTTTCAACACTTTTCATGTTGTTGAGGGTTTTGTAATGACCTCACTATTTTGATTTTGATTTGTTATCCCTAACTTTTGCCTGACTGTTACCGTTTTCGGGATTACTGTCAGCGGGATGCCCCAGCTTTCTTAAGCCTCCTTTATAGGTTTTGGCTCAGTGGGCTTTTCTCTTTTGAGAGATTGACTGTCTATGCGATAGGGAACCACCCTTGTCTTTTGATTCCGAAGGAATGCTTTCTTTTTTTTCGACATCGTTCGTTGTATTAAGAACTGAGAGTTTGCGACTTCAATGCGCATTTTCTTTTGAATTAACTGAGATACTACCTAGCCCAGGTTTATATCACAGGTTTTGATCATTTAGAACAGGGAACTCCTACTTCTTTGGCTCGAAGGGGTTGACTAGGGATTAACTTCCTTATAACTCCAGTGTTTGGGAATTGAAAGAAATGCCTGTACATCATCAGCCAGGTCTGTTCAAAAGCATACTGTATAAGATCACGGTATTGTTTCGTCATCCTCCCTCTAAAGGCTTGCAGCTTTTTATCAAGAGTCAAATATCATAAAGAAAAGCATAAGAGTAGTGAAACGAATGGATGAATTCAAGACAAACATATGCAATGCATTAATGAAAATAGAGTTTAACATCAACAGATAATTGTTTGACAGCAAAAGAAAATTACAACTTTGAAAATTCAAAAAGAAGCATAAGTCTTTCAGTTTCGAGCTTCGTCACTTCAAGCGGAGAACCTTTTAACGGAAGATCTTCATCTCGCCGTCTGGCATGAATTCCAGCACCCCAATGTCAATCAGATCTTGAATCTTGTTCTTCAAGGCCCAACAGTCGTCAGTGTCATGCCCAGGACCATAGGAGTGGTAGGCACATCTCCTATTGGGATGATAGGTAGGAGCGGAAGTGTTGGGATTCCGGGGAGGATCCTTTAGAGTAAGTAGGTTGACCTCCAACAGGCGCTTTAGTATGAAGGACGATGGTATCTCAGTCTCAGAGAAATGTCTCCCGGGTACATTTTGCTTGCGCCGATTTCCCTGTTGATGCTGGCGAGGTTGTTGATGGGCTTGTGACCCTGAAGCATGCAAAGGAGCCTTCCCTTTGTCCTCTTGAGTGGGAGGAGGTTGAGCGGTGACTTGCTCTTCAACCTTAGATGTCTGCCCCAGTTGGTTGTTCCGAAGCAGTTGGTTGACGAGAACCCCGAGCTTTTCTTGTTTTTGAGCCAAGTCTTGGATGAGAGCCCTCTGACTCGCCAGTTCTCTTTTCAATATGGCTACTTCAATGTGTAGCTCCCACTGGTCACCTCTGTCGTTCCTAGGACTTCCCACGATCATGCCCCTGGCGAGGAGCGTTTTGACCTCTTCTTGCCCCTTGGATAGGTTCAAGAACATCTCTTGAAGTTGAGCGCTTTGGGCTTGGAGGCCCTTGAGAGTCTGTTCTAGAGCCATCTCTTACTGAAATAAACAGTAGGAGAGTAAGGAAACCTGGAAAAGAAAAAGCCGTCAAAATGCAATGCATGATATGTGAATGCATGCTTTCAAGGGTCTCTTGGGGTAAACACAAGAGAATGTTAGAGGTTGAACTTTTCTCTTCGATTGGAGAACTTTTCACCGGTGGATGTTCTTTCACTAGAATCAAGCTCACCATGTCGAGTGGGTCATAGCCACTGATTCAAGTTGTTGCACTTGATCTTTGACTGGAGAACTTTGTGTCGGTGGATGTCTTTCCACTAGAATCAAGCTCACCATGTCGAGTGGGTCATAGCCCCTGATTCAAGTTGTTATGCTTGAACTTTGACTGGATTGGTTAGAGGAGAGACCTCTTTGCCCCTTGATAGACGTCTGGCTCAACGTAATCCTGCATCAACAGAACCTTCGAGATCCTTGAAATGGTTATTGAAAATGCTAAAATGCTATGGTATGATGTTATGATGTTATGTACAGGTATGCACAAACAAGTAAGTGTATATACAGGCAGACAATATTCACACAAAGCACACAAGGCCTTAGGTTTAGGCTTGCATGAGGTTCAGGTACTACCCTCTTTCAGTTTGTTGGTTAAAACCTGTCCTATCAAAAGGAATCGGGTTCTAAAGGTCCCAATATCACTGGATTGCTTTCATTGTTCATCGTTTCGATTTAGCCACTGAACTGGCGACCGGAATATTCCAGGAAAGCAACCCTCAATTGAGTGTAGTATCGAGTATCAACCAACCTCGGACTGTGCCAGAGTCAGTTATCTCACTACCCTAAAAAGGCTAAGATGGTCAATTAAGGTTCTATGGTCAGTTGATGCTTCGCGACACCACGCGGCGGCCCCGTACTCTCCTTGACTGAACTCAAGGGTTACCGGTACACACCAAAGTGCCACATCAACGTAGCAGACTGCTTCAACCATGTCGGTATACCCCGCACAGTTCCCTCACAGCCTTGTTGCTACCTAAAAGGATTTCCCCAGATCCGGGTTAGGATCTATAAAACTCCGATACAAAGCCCACAAACGTAAAGCAAACAAAGCAATCGATTGAAAGTAAAGGTGATCTAAACCCTAAGGTAACCCCACTTTAATAAACATCCCCAGCAGAGTCGCCAGTTCTGTGATACGGTGGGAGAACTGACTAGTGTTTTGCGTTCGTATTCGCACTTGTGCGGTTGAGCAAGAGTCGCCACCGACTTTTTACTTTATCCTAAAGGAAAGGTTAAAAAAGCACAGCAAAAACCTTTTGAGATATTTCGTGGGTTCGGGGGGTAGATTATGAAAAGGGAAGGTATTAGCACCCTTTTCATCCATGGTTATCCATGGGCTCTTAGGTACTTGCTTAGATCAATCTTGCCTTGGTTTTCAATTGTGTGAAATGGTGCTTTGTGTGTTGTTTTGAAAATGCTTTGAAAAGATGCCTTGTGCTAGGCTAACCTTGTAACAATTCTTTACTCGAATGTTTTACAAAAGGTGTTTTATCTTTTAAAAAGACGTTTCAAGGGTTTGAAAGGTTTGATTTTTGAAAGTGTTTGTGAAGTAGGTTTTGAAATTAGGCAAGTGTTTTCTTTGCAAATTGACAAGTACTTAAGAGTTTATCTACCCTAAAGCTTTCTCAAAGATTTTCGTCGTGTTTTAACCCCTTTGACAATTTTGTCCTACCATTGAAATTGGTAGGCAATCTTGTATTTAGGAAGTTTATTCGGGACGGGCGTGGGTCATCGTATGGACCATGAATGCAATGATGCCAAGTGTCTTTGGCAATTATTTCGAAGGGACTATGATCATTCCATTTAGGCAACATTTTGAGACTTATGATCATTTGATTTGTTTTGCCAAAGATACTCGACGTGCAAGCATGGCCCATTTTGGAAGGCATCATGTGGGATTACCTTAGAGGGTGCAAGTGTGATTGTGTATTGATTACATGCGTTTGTCTTGTATTAGGTTATCTAGCGTTTGATTTTATGTACATACAAACCCTAGGTCTAACCATGGTATAATTGGAAAACTGTAAATTGCGGAATGTAAATCTACGCTATTACAAAATAGTGTCCGGGAGTGGGGGTATAAATGTACAAGGGGATGAAACTTATAGTACCCAAATAAATTACAACCAAATCGAATGTGCGATCAATATGTAAGTATCGAATGTACAAATATAAGATAAAATGTGTATAGGGCAATATATTGTGTAAGTGCGAATGTGAGATGTATATGTATATGAATTGTGTAATTATGTACAAATGCGAAATGGAATTGAAGCGTATTAGGGTTTGACCTGGATACATGTTTTAATCTTGTATTTTTGGTTTACATGTTAATTATGTACAAAAGAAAAAAAAAAGAAGTGTTTTGATTAAAATATTAAGTTTTTAATTAAGAAAGTATTTTAGTCGAATGTTTGTGAATTTCGATATTTAGAAAATAAAATGTATTTGAATTGGTATGTACAAATGTGTATTAATCTAAAGAAAATGTTTTATATGATATGTACAAAATTAATTTTTAATATAATATGTATGTACAAAATATCTATCTAAAAAATGTCTTAATTTTATGATAAAAAAGTATTTTCAATTAAGATAAAAAAAGTAAACATTGTTTGTAAAATAAAAAAAAGGGATTAGTGTTTTATATAAAAAAAGAATAAGTATTGTTTATAAAACAAAGTTAGTTTTTTATGAAAATGTTTTGTTAGAAAATGAAATGATTTTCGTTGGGCTTTAGAGGTGAATTAGAATCGGGTTAAGCCCATGTTGAACCAAAAGCGAAATTAGGGTTTAGGCATTGTTTCAGTTTGGAACGAAGGCTAGGGCTTGTGAGGCAGCGACGGCACGTTCGTTGTATTCGTCTTCTCCGTTTAGGCTTTCTGAGCGCTCGATTCCGGCCACCAACATCATCCACACACTCTCTTCCCTCCAAGGCAAGAATTCCGCATCCTTTGAAACAAGGTTGGTTTTTGTTGTTATGTTTCTTCTTCTACTGAATTCGCGTGTTTTACTTTGAGTTCTTATCTTTTTTGTTTTTTCTATGAGGTGAATGAGAAGGGATAGAAGGCTCGTTACCTGATTTTGGAGATGGAGGAGAGAAGAAGGGGTGATGCTTCAGGAGGCCGGAACGGCGGTGATGGAGCTTGCTTGGATGAACCTTGGAGCTTCCCTGGTACTTTCGTTCCTTTGCCTATGATTTGTTTCTGCTTCTCCTTCTCTCGTGTTGCCTTGATATCTTTATCTCTTCCACTTTCGTGTTGCCTTTGGGAATCTGTATGTTGCCTGAGATGTTTTGCCTTGAGCTTGCCCTATGATGTGTTTCACTGAGTTCGCCTCTTTCTTTTCTCTTGAGCACTGTATACTTACTTTATTCGCCCTGTGATGACCTCAAAGGTCTGAGGGTCTAGGTTGTCTTCGAATCTGCCTATGTTGTTGCCTACCTTGATTTGCTCTCTTCTTCTCTTGTTGCCCTGTGTATTGTTGCCTATGTATTGCCTAATGATGAAAAGCTTCTGAGTTCACCTTGAATTGCTTCTTTCTTCTTCTTCTTGAGAGGCTATGTGCTTGTTTGCGTTGCCTAATTTAACATGTTTTTTCCTTGCCCTGTGATGAATCCAAGATTCTGAGGGCTTGAAGGTTTGATGCCCTTTTTGGAGCTTTGAAGCTTTGAAAGGCCTTAAGCTTATTTTTACAATGGCTGGTTTGATAACTTGAGGGATTATGTGTTTGATTATGCTTGAGATTGGGTTGCCTTTGAATTGTTGCCTATGATGAATCCACTTCTGAGGCTTGGTGTTGGTGTGATTCTGGTTATGACATTGGTTAGATAGTGTTTGAAGGTTGAGGCCTGATGCAGGTTTGATGGTCTTTGTGTGATGTTTGGCTTATCAGGTTTTTTTTGTATGTTTGAAATTTGAGGTTATGTTTCAGTGTGGATGTTAGGCAGGTTCTTTTTGCAAGGTTATGGTGTTAGCTTTGGACAAGGTTCAGGTTTGATAGTTTTTTGGTTATCTTTGCTTCTCTTCACTTCTGAACTGTCTTGTGTATATTTTGCTTATCTTAACCTCTCCTCACTTCTCTATTCTGAACTGCTATATTGACCCCCCTCCTGCTACTGAACTGTCTTGGATTCGTATATCTTTCTTTTGCTATCTTGCTGAACTGTCTTCTGAACTGCTGCTGATGCCTATGCCTAACCTGAACTGAGTTTGCTTTGTACTGGCTGCCTGCTATGCTGAACTGTCTTGGATTTGTATATCTTTCTTTTGCTATCTTAAACCCTTGCTTCTTTGTATTAGCTTCTGTTTGTATTGAGGCAGAGTTGGTAAAGTTTTGACAGTTTTTCCCTCTCTATTCACTTTTGCATTGGTTTGTGTATATTTTGTTTTCTTCTATCTCTTCTGAACTGTCTTGGCCTGCTGAACTCTGCCTATGCTGAACCTGAACTATGCTGAACCTGAATTATGCTGAACCTGAATTATGCTTGCTTTATCTCTCTTTTTTCTCACTTTACAGTACAATAAAGAATTTTATATGTTATTATTGTACTTGTTCTGAAGGGGTTTGACTAGGGAAATGATGACTTTAGACTTAGCTTGCATAACACATTTTCTGCATCTTTTTTATCTCTTTTGACTGCTTTGACAGTTTTGATAGCAACTTGTGCTACTTTGATTTCTTTGATATCTTTGGCATTTAAGTGGGAATTGGATTTGAACTATATGGTTTGAATTGGAAATTGAGATTCTATGCAGCTTGAAATTTTTTTAGAAACTATGCATTTGACATTTGCATTTCATGAATAAAAGTCTTCCCTCTCTGTGAACCGGGAGAAATCCCGTGATTTGCAGAGAGGGTCAACTGATCCCAGTCAGTGGCCCCTAATGATGAGCAATATTTTATCTGTCTTTTTTTTTTTAACTGCTTTCTGACTTTTTCTTTTCTTTTTGCAGATAAAAATGGAGCACCGGCGCGGAGTGAAGAATGAAGAATATTAGAAAATAGGATAGTTTTTTCATTCTATGTAATATTTAAATTAAATGTAAATTATTGTCTGTAATTTAATTTAACAACAATTTGTACAAATAATTCAAATGTCCATAAAAATCCAAATTATCCAAATGGTTCTAATTTTCTTTATTGCTTATTTATTTATTTAAAATTCTTAGAATTAAAACAATTGAAAGATAAATTTCAATCATTCAATTTTAGAATAATGAATAACTTAAATAAAACAACATTGATCAATTAAAACCGTCTTATTCAACATCCAGAGCCAAGCAGCAGTCAATCCAAATAGACTGATCAAACGCATAAACACTGTGAATCCAACACTGCATCCTGTATATGACTGGCCCAATCAAAACGTACTGAATTCAAAACCACTGTCTCTTTTACTGATTAAACCAAGATAACGCGAATTTTAATCCGAATCTTGAAATAAACCGCAAAGTGCTGTGGAATTTAAATTCTTCTGAGAATATGCCCATAAAACCCTAATTCCCGATTAAATGCCAAATCACGCTCGCTTGATCAAAAATGAACCAAAAATCAACCAAACCCTAAGCCCACTGTATGAAACAATTCAGAGCTCTGAAAATCAGTAAAAACCCTAGTTTTGCTTGACTGTCAAGAAAAGTCCGTTTGTCCGATTCTTGAGCCAGTTTGAAAAGTTAGGAAATGTTTGAAGCTGAGATTTCTTGTGGAAAAGTGCGAGGGCAAATTTTGGGGTACAACAATAACCATTAACATGTACAAAGATAAAATTAACTGAAAACGACACACTCGCACATGCGCACTCTTAGGGTACATCCCACTTGGTTGCCTTTGTAACACGGTCATTGAGTATAGGTCACTTTAGAGGTCGCCCTCTTGTCCAAAGATCATAGTCTCCTCGAAACGGTTGCCTCGGATATTGTTGCCTCAAACAAATGATCTAAGACATTAGGGTTACCGCTAAGGCGTCCTAACATTGCTTTAGTGACCATAAATCCCTAAATTCGAATTGACCCTTAAACTCCAACGGCGGTGCTACCTACTCATCAATAGTAGGATAGCATTGTCTAAGGGAAGATAGCATAGAACGATTCCTTTTTCGAGTAGGTAGATGGTTCTTAAGTACTTGCTCCTTCAAAACAAAACAAACTTTTCACACTTATACTTTTCAAACAAAGTTTTCAAAAAACACTTCATATACTCTTGAGGACAGAAGCAAGAGTTAAATCGAAGTTTCAAAACAAAAACTTTTTCAAACCCACAAGCACAAAGAAAGAAATTTCGAAAACAATATGAGTAAGTACCTAAGAGCATGTGGATAACCACAGATAGAAAGGGTGCTAACACCTTCCCTTTCTATAATCTACCCCCTGAACCCGAGAAATATCTCGAAAAAGGAATTTTTCTGTGCTTTTTTCCTTTCCTTGTTGGATAAAATAAAAGTCGGTGGCGACTCGTGCTTACCGCGAAATTTTGCAAACACAAACGCAAAATGCAAACCAGCACACCAAAAAACAGTCAGTTCTTTCCCACTGTACCACAGATATTATCCTTTGTGGTATAAGAGGATCCATTACATTTGACCTCTTTAGACACACAAGAAGGGTTAACCATTATCTCTTTGTTCCTAGGTAAATAAAAGAACAAAAAGAAATCACTACCACCATCGCAATCACTAACAGGACTATTAAATCCATCGATCTCACATCTATACGCTAACCTAGACCCTACTACGACTATTTTTTTCAAAAATCCCTAACCATACTATTATGAAGGAGAAAGGGTAGAGGGGATTCATACCTGGAAAAATTGTGAATAATGAATGAGCTTATAGAATACTTGGGAGATAAAAAGCTATGAGAAGCTTGAAGAAAATCGTGTGAGAAAAATGTGTAAAGGGAGATAAAATGGGAGCAGGGTAACAATTATAAGGAAATTTAAGCCATAAGCGTTCAAAAGCCTTTTAGGTTCCCCAAAGAGTTTTAAAAGAGATTAACCTGTTCTGACACGTGCTGAGATTGTCTACCGTCTCAAAAATAAGCCATCATTGTTTTATTAAATAAAATCAAATGTGATCATCTGAGTGATTGATGTATGACATCTCTAGATGACACATTGGCTAATTAGGCGACACATGGAAAAGGGGTCGTGAATCACCCTCAACTGAGGGAGTCGTCTCTAACTGAGGTACTTTCCCTCTGACTAGGGGAGTCTCCATCCAACTAAAGGAATTGCTCCTTAATTGAGGGAGTAGCCTCTAACTAAAGGAACTTCCTCCCAACTAAAGGAATTACCTCGAACTGAGTGAGTCACCTTCAACTAAAGGATTTGTCTCCTCATTAAGGGACTCACACCCTAATGTAGGGAGCCATCTTCAATTGAGGGACTCACCTCCAATTAAATGATTCACATTTATTAAGGGACTCAATCCTAACAATAGAGTTCGACAAGAGGAAATGAGAAGCTTAAAAAGCGTCGCCTTTTACAAGCCCTCGTGCTTGAGAGACTATGTAGTGATATGTTTGGAAGAGCCCACAACGGGGCAGCATATGGCTTGACTTTGCCAGATACTTGTCTCATAACGTGTCACTTGAAGTGTAACCCTCACAAAGTGGATGTCTCTCTCTAAGGATAAATATGGGTAATGATGTTTATCTAGTCTGTAACAGCACATGTAAATTCATGCACACGACTCCCTAAGAAGTAGACAGTCAATAACTCTCCTAGTCAAGATGGAGTGGTTACCACCTCTTAGGAGTTCCATAAACCCTAGACTCATAGGTCTCTATAATACAACTAATACAATTCCTATACACATGCAGGAATCTAAAATACACCTCACACGAGCTTTCTTTCTCCATAGCCAAAATCACCACCGAACAAAGTTTCTCCCCACCATAAGTAAGCTTTAAACCATCAGAAAAATACTAAGGCCTCTAGCCACCCCTACCAGTATAGGGGGTACCATGCATCCTATACTTTTTGACAAGTACACAACATATGGTATTAATTATTCAAAATCCATGTTAGAGCATATGAAGTTCTCATCCACGCCTGTTGGATACGTGACTTCATGCAAAAGAAGGGGGTGAATTATGGTATTCAAAATTCGCGATTAATTTTAGCCTTTCTCAATTAAGATCATATTAGTAATTTTTAGGTGAGTAATCACAGTAGAAATCAAATACTGAAATTGAATTCCAGAAAATAAAAGGACATGGTTAGAAATACTGCACCAAATATTTATAAAGGTTTGGCCGAATGTTGGCCTAGTTCTGTCACCCAATAGGTCTTCTTGAGAGTTTCTCTATAAACTTTGAGCTTTTGAAGGTTATGCCCATGAACCTTAAATACAATCTGATCTTGAGATTTTAATAGGCTTATCCCCAACTAAATGACAACTTTTAACCCAGGCTGAGCTATCAAACCGTTTAGAGATTTATGGCTAATCTCAATAACCAAAATAAAGATTTTTCTGGAAAAGCTTAATAAATTAAGAACAAAGATTTTATAAAGGTTGATCTTAAGAAACAAACTCAATCTCTTAAAGGTGTGACACCCTTAAGAATATAAAAGACCAGCACGACTGTAATACGATGAGAGAACTGACTTTTGGTTTTGCATTTTATCACAAATTTTGCGGATAGCAAGAGTCGCCACCGACTTTTCTTTTATCCAATAAGGAAAGGTTGAAAAGAACAGGAAAGACCTTCGAGATTTTTCTGATTTTGGGGGGTAGGTTATGAAAAGGGAAGGTGTTAGCACCCTTTTCATCCATAGTTATCTACGGGCTCTTAATCGCTAGCTCACTTTGTTTTGAAAATGATTTGTGTTTGTATTTGAAAATATTTTGAAAATGCCTAAGTACGACAACTTTGTAATGATTCTTGTATCAGCTAAGAATGCGTACAAAGTGTTTGTTTTTTTGAAAATATTTTAGAGAAATGTTTTTTTTTAAAAGATGTTTGTTTTGTTTTTGTGAGAAAGTGATTACGAGCGATCTACCTACTCAAAAAGTCTTTCGTGTTATTTTCCTCCTCCTTTAGATAGTGCTATCCTACCATTAGTTAGTAGGAAGCCCTATCGTTGGAAGTGAAGGGACAAGTGTAGGGTCGTCGTTATGGTCATAGAGGACAACATATAGGGATACCTTAGCAATTCGAAGGGACTGTCATCATATATTTGTAGGTAACATCGAGGGACAAGATCATTTCTCGTAGGTAACTCGAGGGACATCGCGAGACTATGATCTTTATGATGATTTGAACTGAGGGTCTTTGCTACGGGTATCTGTATGTTCGAGGGACATGACCATGTTTCTGAAGGCAACAAATGAGGTCACCCTAGAGGTGCATGTGTGAAGAGTGATTCAATTCAGTTTATTTATCTTGTATTTAGGGTTAGTTATTGGTTGTTTTTAGTTTTGCGATACAAATCCTAATTACTAGCAAAATAATATAACATTAATGAGAAGCAATAAAGTGCGGGAAATAAAAATATACGCTATTACAAGGCTTCGAGAGTGGGGGTACAAAACAGTAAAAAAACGAGGGAAATAAAAAGTAAAATCCTATACAAACCATAGAAGTTACATAATCGGAAAAATAACACGAAAATAATAAAGTACGCGATGATTGTAAAATAAAGAGAAAAAGAAAATTGTTTTATGATTTTAGTAGAAAAAAATGATTTGATGATTAACCTAAAACCTAGTTAATTTTAATTAATTAAGAAAAAGAATTGATTAATTAAGCAAACTCTAAATTAATTTTAATTGGAAAAAGAAGGGTTTAATGATAAAAACCTAAAAAAACTAAATTATTGATTTTAAAAAAAGAAATTAAGTTAATTAAAAAAACTAAAGTCTAAATTAATTTTAATTTTAAAAAAAGAGTTAATCTAATTATGTTAAAAAAGTAATAGTTAAAATAAAATGAAATTCAGCCTGTATCGAAGCAAACCAGGGGGGGTGTGAAAAATAGAAATTTGCTAGGCCCAAAACATTAAGCGCAGATCTAGGGAGGCTACGTGAACGATCCGGTGCGATCCGTCAACGAGGGTGCAACGTGGAACACACCTCTGAGTTGCATGATAAAGATCATGAAGTGGTTGAGGGACATACCATGGTGGTTATGGTGAGTGTACCGTGCTGGATCTGCAAATATAAGAAAATATGAAAAGCTAAAATACAAGAAGCAGGGATCGAACCCGTGCCCTGGTATAACAATGCCTTATCACGCGCTCTTCTACCGCTGGGGCGGCTGTACATCCGTTGTTTAAAACACAAACAATTCAATATAACATAAACCAAATTTCAAAAGTCAGACAACACAAAAACGTGCGCCTGAGTGGGACCCTTGTGTTTTGAATGGTCCAGTGGAAAGATGCCATGCAAGCCTAAGTCGTCTTCGGCCACCACACGCGGAGGAGGAAATCATCTTCTCCGTTGATCCATTTTTTAAAACCTATCAAAATCGATTGAAAAACAAAAACTAATAACCCTGGTTAGATAATTAGACCCCTGCGAATTCAATGAACATGTTAGTTTGGCTTGAAAATAATCGTAGTTGGGGTTTCGAAGAAACCCGATCTTGGTGCCCTAGCCATGGTGAATTCTCGTTCCTGCACTAAACCTTGCAACATGTGATTCTAAATGATTCTTGTATCTTGTATCATCTAAACCTTGAATCATCTTGTATCTTGGTGAAAAATTGTCATAAAGTAGTGAAATTATCAAGGTCAAAAAACACTTAGAATTTTTCTAAGTATTAAAAATCTTTACTTTTTTTGACTTTATTGATTCTTGATGGTCAATTTTGATATTTTTGAATGTCTTGATGAATTTTGATCTTTGAAATTCAATGTCGACCAAAAAGTCAAAGTTTGATTTTTTTTGTGTTAGTTGACTTTTCATCAGTTGATCCAAATTCAAATATCAACCCCTTGATATTGAGAAGTGATTTGAGCCATTAAATTAGGTCAAGACATTGTGTTTGAATCCTTAAGATCATAATTCAAGCCATTAGGTCATGTATTAGGTCAAAAGTCAATGACCAGTCATTCTCAGTCAAAACCCTAATTTTGAAAATTTTGCCCCTTTGATGATTTGAATGCTTTTCTTGAGGAATTATGATCAACCCTTGATCAATTGATGAATTTGACTTCAAAACATTGATGGGGACTAAAAATCTTGAAGTTTGACTGTACTTGGACCATAGTTAACTTTTTTTACCCAATACAACTGATTTTCAGTCATCTGAGCAATTGATTGAGTAAATTTGTGGTGCAAGACTTAAAACTTGGTATGAGAATTATTTAAGACCTATAATGAACCATGAAAGTCACTTGAGGTATTAAAAGTCCAATTATCCTTGAGAAAACCAAAACCCTAATTTGTGGTCTCAGTGCTTAGGAGGTGAGCTTGTCTGATCAACTCTTTGAGAATCCTTGAGCATTTGAGATCTTTTATGAGAAATGTCTTGAGGAAAAGGGAGGAAATATTTTGGGGTACAACAACTGACCGTTTAATCTTCTTAAACCTGAAGAGTTAGATTGGCTTATCCGTCATTCGTGACTTGAAGGTAGAAGAGGATTGAACACTTAAGTGACCAAAAATTTGGACTCGCATGTGCATGAAGTAAAATTGTTTGTTAATTATATTGGGAATGGGCTTAGAGATACCATTTGGAGAGGTGATATAGATTGGCTTATAGATGCCACCCAAAGGTAATTTTTAATAGAGAAATTAGACTAAGTTTACGCTTGACTTTAACTGGGAGAAGTATCAGAATAAATCTTTGGTCGATTTAATTTGAGCCAAAAAAGGTCTACTGAGAAAAGTATCAGAATGAATCTTTGGTCGATTTAATCTGAGCCAGCAGAGGTCTTTAAATCTTTAACCGGGAGAAGTATCAGAATAAATCTTTGGTCGATTTAATCTGAGCCCGAAAAGGTCTACTGAGAGAAGTATCAGAATAAATCTTTGGTCGATTTAATCTGAGCCAACAAAGGTCTTTAAATTTTTAACTTGGAGAAGTATCAGAATAAATCTTTGGTCGATTTAATCTGAGCCAGAAAAGGTCTACTGAGATAAGTATTAAAATAAGTCTTTGATCGATTTAATCTAAGCCAACAGAGGTCTACTGAAAGAAGTATCAGAATAAATCTTTGGTCGATTTAATTTGAGCCAGCAGAGGTCTTTAAATCTTTAACTGGGAGAAGTATAAGAATAAATCTTTGGTCGATTTAATCTGAGGTAGAAAAGGTCTATTAAGAAAAGTATCAGAATGAATCTTTGGTCAATTTAATCTGAGATATCAGAGGTCTTTAAATCTTTAACCAGGAGAAGTATCAGAAGAAATCCTTGGTCGATTTAATTTGAGCTAATAAAAGGTCTACTGAGAGAAGTATCAGAATAAATATTTGGTCAATTTAATCTGAGCCAGAAAAGGTCTACTGAGAGAAGTATCAGAATAAATCTTTGGTCGATTTAATCTGAGCCAACAGAGGTCTACTAAGAGAAGTATCAGAATAAATCTTTGGTCGATTTAATATGAGCCAGCAAATGTCTACTGAGAGAATTATTAGAATAAATTCTTGGTCGATTTAATCTGAGCCAACAAAGGTCTTTATACCTTTAACAAGGAGAAGTATCAGAATAAATCTTTGGTCGATTTAATCTGAGCTAGAAAAGGTCTACCGAGAAAAGCATCAGAATAAATCTTTGGTCGATTTAATCTGAGCCAACAGATGTTTGAAGGGAGTGTCCATCATGTAGATATTTGCCCTGTCTTGTTTTAGGGGACGACCTACAATCTGTTTTGAGAACTTATTGATGATATCAGTTTTTCGATTGATTCTTTCTGAAAAGGTAAAGAGTTAATTGTATGTGTTGTACCCCAAAATTTTCCCTCCCATATTCTTCAAGAAATTGCCAAGTCAAGCTTCAAAATTCCCCAAGGGTTGCACAGTGTAAGAGCCTCCTGAACAGTCAAAATTAGGGTTTTTGTTCTGATCAAGAAAATGAAGTTTCCAAAGGTCCAATCAAGTCCCACATGCCTACAAATATGGTCAAGCATCCTCATACAAAGTTTCCAGACTTTCAGCATAAAATTGCACAGTCAGAAACCCTAATTGCACTACAGTCAACTGTAGGGGCAAAATGGTCATTTGGCAGTCAAAAGTTCAAATTTTTGGTCAACATATCATTTTGAAGCCACAAACATAATTTGATCAATGCTTGATCATGATTCTCAAAGCTTGGCTCAAAAATCATCAAGATGCAAAAGTTTCCTTATTTGGACAGCTGAAAAAAGTCAACTGTAAATTGACCAGGGCATAACTTTCACATGGATTATCAGAAAAATTCCATCCAAAGCTCATTTTGAAGATAAAGACATTTCCTACAACTCATCTTCATACTTCAAGTCCAAGAAATGCTCTCACAAAAAGTTATCAATTTCAACATTATAGGTCATTTTCAAAAGTCAACAAAAAGGGACTTTAAGTCAAAGGCCATAACTTGATATTGGTAAATCCAAATGACATGTGGCCAAAGGCATTGGTTAGAGGACTCAAAGACCTTTCCAAAATGTCCAAGAACATGAGCAAAGCTTAAAAATTGAGCAAGTTATGCCTTGTGGAAGTTGGGAAATTTTTGGATATTTTGAAAAGTCAACATTGGTTCAAATGACCTAAAATTGCTAATGGGCCCATTTTTCTTCCACAATTCATCATCCAAGGCATGTGCACGACCATTTGGCCCAAAGGGAAGTTTTTCTCTATTTTTATTTATTTATTTGGATTTTGTATCATTAATAATTCATTTAATTAAATAAAATACATGAAAAATATAAAACCAATGAAATAAAATCTTTTTGTGCATGAAATATACTCAATAATTCGTGCATGATCAGATATGGAAGAATTGGAATTGATTGGATATGATTTGTACAAAAAGTGCATGAAAAAGATTGAAAAACTAATGCTTGAAAATCAAATCTCACAAACCATGATTTTGATCAAATTTCTTGACCTAATTCTTTCTTACATAAGTATAGAAGCAAAACCTAATGCAAAAAACGGAGAAACTGCGTAGAAAACACCATTGGCAAACTTGGCTTTTTGGTGAAAAACTTCAAATCTGAAAACAAGGTTGGAGGTGGATTCAAGGCATAAGAGTTGTTCAATCACCTTCCTGAAGCCTCAAGGAAGGACTCCCAATCGAAAGCACCAACTCTAACGCCCTAAATCATTGTACAGAATCAAATTTTTTCTCATAAAAATGCATGCTCGTGTTTTAACTTTGAGACAGTTTCATGGCATTTTATTTATGTATTCATACTGAGTATTGTATTCTGAAGCTAACCATGTGGATTAATTGCATTTTTGTACACTATACGAGAATATACCATTGTCATATTTTAGGGTTTCAGGCTTGGCAAATTGGGGCTTTCCATCCAAAGAAAAATTGAGACTTGGGACCTGGACCATTAAAACGAGCGTGCTTGGACGATCAGGAATCCACCCTCGCGCTCAATTTATGAGCATCACTGAGCTATTCGTTATTTTTCAAAAGCATGCCTAAGGGAACACCATGAAAATCGTGGCCTATGTTTTTATGTTTCAGGAACGACGAAGAAGAAGACCCGGTGGCCAGCAATGATTGGCTCTTTTAAATTCAGCGCGCGCTTTTCATATTTTTTAGGCCACTGACAAATTCTTGTTTTTTATTATTTATTCATTATCATATATACAAGACGCGTAACATGGCTCAGTGGTGTACGCATGTGCTGATAACGTTAATGACCTGGGTTCAAGCCCCAGGTCCACCCTCCTTTCATTATATTTTTCCATTAAACGTGTTCTTGTGCAATGTCAATACAGGAAGTCCATCATGTGACCCACCATCTAGTTTGCCACGCGTTTACTCTCATCAATTCAAGGGCCGGGATTTGTGGAATATGGTAGGCTCTAGTCAACGTTTGGGTACGTGTCCTGAGAAGTCAACCAGGCCAAAGTTTATTGGGCCTGAATTACCAAGGCTTCACCTCCACTTTGGGGACTGCAACCCCCTAGGTTTGTCATTTTATTTTCTTTTCTTTTTTTGCATATTTTCTATTTTCTTTTTAATTATTGTTATTAATTAATTTCATATTTTTATAACACAAAAAACAATAAAAAAAATCAGAAAAGATAAAAATAAAATAATAAATATTTTATTTAGTAGTATTTTGTAAATAAATAACTTTCATTGATTAGTTTTAAATTTAGGTTTTAATTTTAACTCTTTTAATAAAAATCTAAAAAAATATAGAATTAGGTTTTTTTGATAATTTTTATTCCTTTTATTTTTATTTCATAAATAATTAAAATATTAAATATGTATTTTTGTAATTAAAATTGCATGTAAATTAATTAAGTTTAATTTTAGGGTAAAATTTTAATCTTCTTTTTAATAAATTAAAATAACTAGAATTAGGGTTAGCATTTATCTTAATTAATTCTTTTTCATTAAAATCACAAAATACCAAAAAATATCAAAAGACAATTTCTTTTCCTTTTAATTTTAATTAATTCATCGTTTAATTTAATTTTGCAAAAAGGGTCTGTGATCGGTGGATCTGGAACTGACTGTTTAATGCTGGTTCGCGAAATGTCGCGGAAGCAAGAGTCACCACCGTCTTTTATTTTCTCCAAATGGAAAGGACAAAAGCACAAAAAAATTCCTTATAGAGATTGCTCTCGGTTCGGGAGGTAGATTATAGAAAGGGAAGGTGTTAGCACCCTTTCTATCCATGGTTATCCATGGGCTCTTAGATACTTGCTCATTGTGTTTTCAAAAATGGTTTGTTTGCTTTTCAACTGTGGGTTTTAAAAATTTTCTTTGAAAATTCCAGTTCGACTCTTGTATCGGTCCTCAAGAGTGTTTGAAAAATTGCTTTCGAAAGCTTTTTGAAAAGGTGTCGGTGTGAAAAGTATTTTTTGATTTGTTTTGAAATTTAGAGCAAGTATCTATGAGAACCTACCTACCCTAAGGAATTCGTCTGTGTAAATGTCCTTTAAAGTAGTGCCATCCCACCATTGAGAGGTAGGTAGCACCACCGTTGGAGGTATTCGGGTCAATTCGAGGTTCGGGACATGGTGATTACCGGAGCAATAGGAAGACACCTTAGAAGCTACCCTCATGCCAGGTTCCCGGATCATGAGGACTTACTAAGACATCCTCTACTCGACGATCACCTTTCGAGGCAAGGCAACAGTGAGGCGTACCCTAGGGGTGGTGTGTGATTTGTGTGTCATGTTCATTTGCATTTATCTTGTTCATGTCAAAGTGATCTATGCGTTTGTTTTTATTTTTATTCATTCATTCTTGCATGCATTTATTAACAGTTAAAAAAAGTGCGGAAAGATAAAAGTTCCTAAACTATTACAAAGGCGCGGGTCCACATCGCCAAAATTTCTCGAACCCGATTTGACAGAAAAATAAAGAAAGAAATAAAGAGAATAAAGTGCGAGCAATTAATTACAAGGCCTTGGGAGAGATACATTAATATTATAAAGAAATAAAATAAATATGCGAATAAGAATTAAAAACGAGGGCGTTGGACCCTTTTTGCAAAGTTAAATTAAATGGTGACATTAATTAATTAAAAGGAAAAGAAATTGTCTTTTTGGTATTTTTTGATATTTTGTAATTTTAATGAAAAAGAATTAAATAAAATAAATGCTAACCCTAATTCTATAATTTTTGTTTTATTATGAAAAATGTTGAAGTTTTTTAACCTAAAATTAACCCTAATTTTTATATGCAATTTAATTATAAGAATAAATATCTAATATTTAATTATTATGGAATAAAAGAAAAAAAAAAGATGAAAATTAATTAAACCCTAATTAATTTACTAAATGAATTAATATAATTTACTTATGAAAATACTAAAAATAAAAATGTTTATTATTTTAGCTTTTCTGATTTTTTTGATGTTTTTTATATATTATTTATATTTTATGAAAATAATTAATAAACAATAATTAAAAAGAAAGTATAAATAATAAAAAAGAAAACAATAAAGAAAATATAAATTTTGCAAACCTAGGGGGTCTGCCCCTTAATATGGAGGTTTTTTGTAGTGATCCAGGCCCATTAACCTTGGCCTTGTGGACTTTCCCAGGACACGTACCCACGCGTTGACTAGAGCACATCGTGTTCCCCAGGCCTGTGCCTTTGGATTGAGGTAATTGACGCGTGGCCGGCTTGATCTTGAAGGTGTATGGTGCGCTTCAGCATGGAATCTGCATGTGAATATTAATTGGAAAATAATATGGAGATAGTGAAGACCTGGGGCTCAAACCTAGGTCATGTACATTACCAGCAACTGTACCTACCACTGAACCAATTCACGCGCTTTGTATGTAATATAATAAACAAATAATATCAAATAAAACAAAGGCGTTAGTGGGTTTGAGCGCGCAAATTCAAAAGAGCCAATCATGGCTGGCCACCACATCATCTTCCTCATTGATTTTTGTTTTCCTGAAATACAAACATATTAGGCAACGGTTTTTTAAGTGTTCTTTTAGGCCACTTTTAGGAAAATAGCGAATAGCCCAGGAATCATCATAAATTAGGCGCGAGGGTGGGTTTAAGATCGTCCAACCATGCTTGTTTCAGTAGGCTAGGTCTTGAACGCCAATTTTTCCTTATTTGAAAACCCCCAATTCAAAGTCCTGTAAACCCTAAAAAATGATAATGGCGAAATCTCCAATAACGCATGAAAACTCAATTAAATGATAGGGTTAGCTTCAGAATGCTTCACTTAGTATGAATCCACAATTAAAATGCCATGAAAATGTACAAATGTTAAAACACGATTATGAAAAAAAAGTGGAAAAGTGTGACTTCTGTACAATGATTCAAGACGTTAGGGACGTGGAAATCTATTCAGGCATGTTGCTGAAGGTCTCAGGAAGGTGATGAGATGAATATCTCAGCCTGAATCGCCTTCTAACCTTGTTTTCAGATTTCAAATTTTTCACCAAAAACTCAAGTTTTGTTCTCTTGATATGGCGCAGCCTGCCGACCAAAAGCATGAGGGTTTGCTTTGTATATATGTGTGGAACAATTAGGTCAAGGAATTTGATCCAAAAGATCCATGAATTGATGAAGGAATATTTGATTTTTTATGCCATAACTTTCAAATCTTTTTCATGCAATTTGAGCTCTCAATCATATCCAATCCAATTGATTCTTTCCATATTTAGCTAGGCACGAAATCTTGAGGATAAAACATGCACAAAAAGATTGAAAAACTAGGTGTAGCATTTTTCATGAATTTATTTTAATTTAAATGAATTATTATTAATAAAAATCCAAATAAATAAATAAAAAATGAATAAAAACTTCCCTTTGGGCCTTGTGGTCGTGCACATGCTTGGGATGATGAATTGTGGAAGAAAAATGGGCCCATTAGCATTTTTAGGTCATTTGAATCAATATTGAATTTTCAAAATATCCAAAAATTTCCCAACTTCCACAAGGCATAACTTGCTCAATTTTTAAGCTTTGCTCATGTTCTTGGACATTTTGGAAAGGACTTTGAGTCCTCTAACCAATGTCTTTGGTCCCATGTAATTTTAATTCACAAATATCAAGTTATGGCCTTTGACTTAAAGTCCCTTTTTGTTGACTTTTGAAAATGACCTATAATGTTGAAATTGATAACTTTTTGTGAGAGCATTTCTTGGACTGGGAATATGAAGATGAGTTGTATGAAATGTCTTTCTCTTCAAAATGAGCTTTGGATGGAATTTTTCTGATAATCCATGTGAAAGTTATGCCCTGGTCAATTTACAGTTGACTTTTTTCAACTGTCCAAATAAGGAAACTTTTGCATCTTGATGATTTTTGAGCCAAGCTTTGAGAATCATGATCAAGCATTGATCAAATGATGTTTGTGGCTTCAAAATGATATGTTGACCAAAAATTTGAACTTTTGACTGTCAAATGACCATTTTGCCCCTGCAGTTGACTGTAGTGCAATTAGGGTTTTGACTGTACAATTTTGAGTTGTAAGTCTTGAAACTTTGTATGAGGATGCTTGACCATATTTGTAGGCATGTGGGACTTGATTGGACCTTTGGAAATTTCACTTTCTTGATCAGAATCAAAACCCTAATTTTGACTGCTTAGGAGGCTCATACATTGTGCAACCCTTGGGGGATTTTGAAGCTTGACTTGGCAATTTCTTGAAGAATATGGGAGGGCAAATTTTGGGGTACAACAGTTGCCCCTGTTCAATCTTCTTAGACCTGAGGATGCAGATTGGCTGACGTGCCTTTCGTAATCCGAGGGTAGAAGATGATTGAACACTAGAGTGCCCAGAAATTTGCGCTCACATAGTAGAAATGGGCTTATAGATGCCATTTGGAGATTGATGGGGGATGATGGGCTTATAGATGCCATCTGGATGTTGATCGCATAAGAGATTCCTTAGCGAGAACTTGCATACCTGCAAAAAAGAAAACGATTACCTGACGTGTTGCAGGAGCTGGTTTTCAGATGCTTGATTAATAGATGTGTCCTGACTGGTTACAAGAGCTGGATCTGGAGCTTCAAACGGTGATGAATGAACCAGGAGTGGCTACTACCTCAACAGGAATGGTGAGAGAACCTTGAATGATTTTAACCTTAACAGCAATCGTTGAGAAAGTCTTGGGATTACCACCTCCGCAGAATCGGGAAGAGAACCAATAGGCAATTATAATCTCAAAAGCGGACGTTTGAGAAGAACCTGGAATGGAATTATCATCTTCGCACCGCTGGGGAGAGAACCATAGGAAATTATAATCTCAAAAGCGGACGTCTGAGAAAAACCTGGGATGGAATTATCATCTCACGCACCGTCGGGGAGAGAACCATAGGAAATTATAATCTCAAAAGCGGACGTCTGAGAAAAACCTAGAATGGAATTATCATCTCACGCACCGTCGGGGAGAGAACCATAGGAAATTATAATCTCAAAAGCGGATGTTTGAGAAAAACCTGGGATGGAATTATCATCTCACGCACCGTCGGGGAGAGAACCATAGGAAATTATAATCTCAAAAGCGGACGTCTGAGAAAAACCTGAAATGGAATTATCATCTCACGCACCGTCGGGGAGAGAACCATAGGAAATTATAATCTCAAAAGCGGACGTTTGAGAAAAACCTGGGATGGAATTATCATCTCACGCACCGTCGGGGAGAGAACCATAGGAAATTATAATCTCAAAAGCGGACGTCTGAGAAAAACCTGAAATGGAATTATCATCTCACGCACCGTCGGGGAGAGAACCATAGGAAATTATAATCTCAAAAGCGGACGTCTGAGAAAATCCTGAAATGGAATTATCATCTCACGCACCGTCGGGGAGAGAACCATAGGAAATTATAATCTCAAAAGCGGACGTTTGAGAAAAACCTGGGATGGAATTATCATCTCACGCACCGTCGGGGAGAGAACCATAGGAAATTATAATCTCAAAAGCGGACGTCTGAGAAAAACCTGAAATGGAATTATCATCTCACGCACCGTCGGGGAGAGAACCATAGGAAATTATAATCTCAACAGCGGACGTTTGAGAAAAACCTGAAATGGAATTATCATCTCCACAACATTGGGGAGAGAACCATAGGAAATTATAATCTCAAAAGCGGACGTCTGAGAAAAACCTGGGATGGAATTATCATCTCCACAACACTGGGGAGAGAACCAATAGGAAATTATAATCTCAAAAGCGGACGTTTGAGAAAAACCTGGGATGGAATTATCATCTCACGCACCGTCGAGGAGAGAACCATAGGAAATTATAATCTCAAAAGCGGACGTTTGAGAAAAACCTGGGATGGAATTATCATCTCCACAACACTGGGGAGAGAACCAATAGGAAATTATAATCTCAAAAGCGGACGTTTGAGAAAAACCTGAAATGGAATTATCATCTCCGCACCGCTGGGGAGAGAACCATAGGAAATTATAATCTCAACAGCGGACGTTTGATAAAAACCTGAAATGGAATTATCATCTCCACAACATTGGGGAGAGAACCATAGGAAATTATAATCTCAAAAGAGGACGTCTGAGAAAAACCTGGGATGGAATTATCATCTCCACAACACTGGGGAGAGAACCAATAGGAAATTATAATCTCAAAAGCGGACGTTTGAGAAAAACCTGGGATGGAATTATCATCTCACGCACCGTCGGGGAGAGAACCATAGGAAATTATAATCTCAAAAGCGGACGTTTGAGAAAAACCTGGGATGGAATTATCATCTCCACAACACTGGGGAGAGAACCAATAGGAAATTATAATCTCAAAAGCGGACGTTTGAGAAAAACCTGAAATGGAATTATCATCTCCGCACCGCTGGGGAGAGAACCATAGGAAATTATAATCTCAAAAGCGGACGTTTGAGAAAAACCTGATAACTTCTACTGAGTCTTCATCAGAAAAATCTGTTGGGAGTCGATTTAGCTGGACTAGAGAAAGCCTTGGACTAGGTAAGAAATCTTTGGAGTCGATTAACTGAACCGGTTTAGGTCTTGAAATTTGATTGAGGACTTAACTGAACATTTCCTGAAAGGTAAAGGTCAGTCATATGCAATGCATGATATGGACCAAGCGATGATGTTCTCAACATAAATGAGATTTGTAAGATGTGATGCGTTTATGCATGCTATAATGATGTATGTGATGTTTAGGAATGTGTGTTTTTGTCTAGGAAAGTAAATCCTTGACGGGTGCCGGGAAGTCATTCCTGGGCTGATATTGAAGAATAAGCTTTTACTTCCGCTGGGATGATAGTTGCAAGAATACCGGTAGGAGAAAATGACTCCGTTGGGGAATAAACTTGGCGAATGGATTACTCTGCGGGGAGAAAAGTACTCTAGTGATCTTGCTGGGGAGAAATACTCGGTGGGGAGAGAGATACTTTGCTGGAATGTTGATAATACCTTGCTGGGGATATCCTTGTTGTACCAGAAGTGTTGATAGACTTTGCTGGGGATAAGAAGACTTCGTCGAGGACGATCTTTCCGTGGCTTTTGGATGAGGATAACCCAGTTATATCCTGGTATGGAAATAACTCTTTGAATAAAGCCGGACGATGCGTTCGTGCTCTGCGAGGGGATAGGCTTCCAGAATCTCCTGGGGATAAGCTTACTGCTTGGGGGAGATGGATTCCACTTTCCTGGGGATACTGGGCTGGACTCCTGGGGAAGTTTTGAACTGTACCGGGGAAGTGACTCCTTTGCATGTCGATAGAACGCCGGGGAACAATCTTAAATCAAGACTGCCAGGGATGCTTGTTAAGACTGTATGCTGCTGGGGAAGGTTGAGATCTGCGGGAGGATACCCAACTTCCTTAAAGTTGATAACTGCTTTGCTTGAGGAGAGTATACTGCTTGCTGGCTCACTCTCTGGGGGATTAAGATATCTCTGGTTACGTTCTTCCGCTGAACCCATCTTGGTACCCTGGAGGACAGAACAATTAGATTGCTTTTAGACAACTCTTTATTGCCCATGTTTCTGAGGTGGGAGAGGAAGACCTGTGAGGCGCTGATAGTGATTGATAGGCAAACCTTCTTCTGGTAGGCAGGTGAGATGACAGGACATAGTCGTACGCTTTAATCCCTAACTTTTGCCTGGACCGCCCTTTCGGGTTTTCAGTCCACCGGGATACCCATTTTTGCCCAAGCCGCCTTTTCAGGTTTTCGACTTGCCGGGTGTATAGATTTTTCCATTTCATCCCTTATTTTTGCCCGAACCCTTTTGGTTCGCCGGGAAGCCCTTATTTTTGCCTAGGTGTGTCAACCTAGCGGGTCTTTGATTTTGCGTAGTATCTTTTCGACTATATCCACGCTCTCAGAATGTAGGGAGTTGCCCCTGTTAGAAGTATTTTGCCACGCCACCAGAAGATGTTTGATCAGGCAAGATTCGTTGTTGGAATGCCCCAAGCGATTCAGGCGGAGATTTGCCCCAGGCTGTTTGACCTTTGAGAGATTCTCCGAATCTTGATTGGACTGCCCCAGATAACGGACCATGATCATATCTGCCCCTTGATTGGAAGTACTTCTGTTCATTAGGCATTCGTCGTGCGAACTTCTATGCTGTTCAAACAAAAAGTCATATGCGAACAAAGTTATGTAAAAATGCAAAGCCTATGTCCGTCTTGAAGGTTTTGAAAATGCATTCTTTTTCATAAAACAAGTGAATGTTTGTAAAACGTGATGTCAAATCCGTATTTTACCGTGAGCCTTAAGGAGTCAGGATACCTTTCGTAACAGTATGCTTTCGAACTAACCCATGCTTCAGCTAGGACTTTTAAGGGTTATAACGTGGCCTGGTTCACGGTTTAAGAAAGAAAGGATAAAGGCTCAAATTATTTGTACCCACCCGCTCTTCGTGATGTTCTCCAAACCTAAACTCAGTTGATCATACGTTAGACCTTGTTTGAGTCTTTGCTCTGATTTTCCGGTGATGATTCGGATGTTGATGATTTATTTTGAATAGGCAATCATTTTTGTTTTTGTTGAGGGTTTGTATGACCTCTTTCTTTTTTTGATTTTTGTTATCCCTTTCTTTTTTTGCCTGAACTGTTTCCTTTTTTGGAATTACAGTCAGCGGGATGCCCCCGTTTTGTAAGTCTCCTTCATGGGTTTTGACTTAATGGGCTTTTTATTTTTTTGAGGTAATGACTGCCTTTCTTTATTGATTATTCGGAATCATCACTGTCTTCTTTCTTTGTTTTGTAAGGACCTCTTTGGTGCCATTCGTTATGCACTTGGATCAACTGAGAGACTACCCTGCCCTAGGTTATGATTAAGGGTTTTAAATTCCGAAAAGAAAAACTCCTACTTCTTTGGCTCAAAGGGGTTGACGAGGGATTATCTTCCTTATAACTCCAGTGTTTAGGGATTGAAACAATGCATGTACCTCATCAGCGGGGTCTGTTCAAAAGCATACTGTAGATTATGGTATCGTTTTCGTCATCCTCCCTCAAGAGGCTTAGAATTATTAATTAAGAGTTGATCATCAGAAAAAATATGAAAATAATTTGCATTTAGTGAATACGAATATATTGTTTCAAAACAGACATATGCGATGCATTAATGAAATAACAATGTTTAACAATGAACAAATGTTTGAACAAAAGAAAATTGCAACTTGAACATTCGAATGAACAAAAATTCTTCTCATCTCAGGGCTTGTTACTTCAAATGGTGCCTCCTGTAGGGATGGTAGAAGCACTCAGCCTGGCCATCTTGGGTGAATTCCACAGCTCCTTCCTCAATCAGGTCCTGGATCTTATTCTTCAAAGTCCAACAATCCTCTGTAGCATGCCCCGGGCTGTCAGAATGATAAGCGCAGCGAGCGTTGGGGTTATACCTTGAAGGTGTTCTGTTGGGATTCTTAGGAGGATCCTTTAGAGTTACCAAATTCAACCTCAGCAGTTGTTGTAAGGCTTGAGGCAGCGACACGTTGAGCTTGGTGAATTGCCTTTTGGGCTTGTCTGGCTGAAGCTGGTGAGGTTGATACTGAATTGGTGATACTGAAGCCATCTGAGGAGCTTTTCCCTTGTCTGCTTGTCTCAAGGGTGGTTGAATGATGGCTGGCTCTTCAACCCTAGATGTTTGCCCCAGTTGGTTACCCCGAAGCAGTTGGTTGATGAGAATCCCGAGCTCGTCTTGTCTTTGAGCTAACCTTTGAATGGCAGTCGCCTGCCCCAGCATCTGGACTTTCAATGCATCCACCTCAGCTTGCAGGTGTTTCAGCCTTTCATCCTCAGCATTGTTCTTGACAAAAGTCCCCATGAGAAGTGTCCTTAGCTCCTCCTGTCCCTTGGATAGATTCAGGAGGATTTCCCCAAACCGAGTCTCTTGAGCAAGAAGGTCCTGGTTATCTTGTTGGGAAGCCATTGACTGAAATAAACAGCGGAGATGGTAAGTGACCTGTCCAAAGGGTACCTGTAATGCGATGATATGTATGATATGCATGCAATGTTTTCAAGGACCTCGCGGGGTAAACAAGAAAATTTGTTAGAATTTGGGTCTGGTAACTTGATTGAAGGAACTGCATATTGTTGAGAGTCCTTCTTCCAAGGGTCAAAGGCTCACCATATCAAGTGGGTCATAGCCCCTGACAACCTTGGCTAGAGGAAAATAAATCCTCTTTGCCCCTTGCTAGATGTCTGATTTGTCATGACCTGCATCGCAAGCCCTTGAGATCCTTGAAATGGGTTAGGATGTATGCAATGGTATGATGTCATGATGCATGGGGTAATATGAATAAACCCTGTTATGAGCCCTTATTAAGGACTATAAACAGAAACCTGCAAGAAATTCAATTAAAACCTGTCATGAGTCCCAGTTAAGGACTACAAAACAAAACCTGCAAGAAACTGGGCAAACCCTGTTATGAATCCTAATTAAGGACTGCATACCAAAATCTGTAAGAAACTTAGTATACCCTGTTATGAGTCCCTATTAAGGACTATAAACAAAACCTGCAAGAAGTTCACGTAAAACCTGTCATGAGTCCCAGTTAAGGGCTATAAACAAAACCTGCAAGAGACTTAGTACACTTTATTATGAGCCCTGGTTAAGGACTATGAACGAAACCTGCAAGTAGTATGTGTTAGGTAACAAGCATGCAAGTAGGCAAGTACGAAGGCACACAAGTCACACAAGAGGAACCCTTAGAGTTTAGGCCAGCATGAGGTCTAGGTATTACCCTCTTTCAGTTGGTTGGTTCAACCTGTCCTATTAGAAGTAACCGGGTTCTAAGGGTCCCAATATCACTGGATTGCTTTCATTGTTCATCGTTTCGATTTAGCCACTGAACTGGCGACCGAAATATTCCAGGAAAGCAACCCTCAATTGAGTGTAGTATCGAGTATCAACCAACCTCGGACTGCACCAAAGTCAGTTATCTCACTACCCTAAAGAGGCCAAGATAGTTCAATTAAGGTTCCTAAGGTCTGTTGATGCTTCATGACACCACGCGGAGGCCCCGTACTCTCCTTGACTGAACTCAAGGGTTACCGGTACACACCAAAGTGCCACATCAATGTAGCAGACTGTTTCAACCATGTCGGTATACCCCCCACAGTTCCCTCACAGCCTTGTTGCTACTTTCTAAGAAAGGTATCCCCCAGATCCGGGTTAGGATCTATAGAACTCCCAAGCAACCCACAATTTAAATCACACAAGGAAAACAATTGAAAACACAGTTATGAACTAGCCCTAAGGTATACCTCACTTTATAAGTTTATTCCCCAGCAGAGTCGCCAGTTCTGTGATCGGTGGATCTGGAACTGACTGTTTAATGCTGGTTCGCGAAATGTCGCGGAAGCAAGAGTCGCCACCGTCTTTTATTTTCTCCAAATGGAAAGGACAAAAGCACAGAAAAATTCCTTATAGAGATTGCTCTCGGTTCGGGAGGCAGATTATAGAAAGGGAAGGTGTTAGCACCCTTTCTATCCATGCTTATCCATGGGCTCTTAGATACTTTCTCATTGTGTTTTCAAAAATGGTTTGTTTGCTTTTCAACTGTGGGTTTTAAAAAGTTTCTTTGAAAATTCCAGTTCGACTCTTGTATCGGTCCTCAAGAGTGTTTGAAAAATTGCTTTCGAAAGCTTTTTGAAAAGGTGTCGGTGTGAAAAGTATTTTTTGATTTGTTTTGAAATTTAGAGCAAGTATCTATGAGAACCTACCTACCCTAAGGAATTCGTCTGTGTAAATGTCCTTTAAAGTAGTGCCATCCCACCATTGAGAGGTAGGTAGCACCACCGTTGGAGGTATTCGGGTCAATTCGAGGTTCGGGACATGGTGATTACCGGAGCAATAGGAAGACACCTTAGAAGCTACCCTCATGCCAGGTTCCCGGATCATGAGGACTTACTAAGACATCCTCTACTCGACGATCACCTTTCGAGGCAAGGCAACAGTGAGGCGTACCCTAGGGGTGGTGTGTGATTTGTGTGTCATGTTCATTTGCATTTATCTTGTTCATGTCAAAGTGATCTATGCGTTTGTTTTTATTTTTATTCATTCATTCTTGCATGCATTTATTAACAGTTAAAAAAAGTGCGGAAAGATAAAAGTTCCTAAACTATTACAAAGGCGCGGGTCCACATCGCCAAAATTTCTCGAACCCGATTTGACAGAAAAATAAAGAAAGAAATAAAGAGAATAAAGTGCGAGCAATTAATTACAAGGCCTTGGGAGAGATACATTAATATTATAAAGAAATAAAATAAATATGCGAATAAGAATTAAAAACGAGGGCGTTGGACCCTTTTTGCAAAGTTAAATTAAATGGTGACATTAATTAATTAAAAGGAAAAGAAATTGTCTTTTTGGTATTTTTTGATATTTTGTAATTTTAATGAAAAAGAATTAAATAAAATAAATGCTAACCCTAATTCTATAATTTTTGTTTTATTATGAAAAATGTTGAAGTTTTTTAACCTAAAATTAACCCTAATTTTTATATGCAATTTAATTATAAGAATAAATATCTAATATTTAATTATTATGGAATAAAAGAAAAAAAAAAGATGAAAATTAATTAAACCCTAATTAATTTACTAAATGAATTAATATAATTTACTTATGAAAATACTAAAAATAAAAATGTTTATTATTTTAGCTTTTCTGATTTTTTTGATGTTTTTTATATATTATTTATATTTTATGAAAATAATTAATAAACAATAATTAAAAAGAAAGTATAAATAATAAAAAAGAAAACAATAAAGAAAATATAAATTTTGCAAACCTAGGGGGTCTGCCCCTTAATATGGAGGTTTTTTGTAGTGATCCAGGCCCATTAACCTTGGCCTTGTGGACTTTCCCAGGACACGTACCCACGCGTTGACTAGAGCACATCGTGTTCCCCAGGACTGTGCCTTTGGATTGAGGTAATTGACGCGTGGCCGGCTTGATCTTGAAGGTGTATGGTGCGCTTCAGCATGGAATCTGCATGTGAATATTAATTGGAAAATAATATGGAGATAGTGAAGACCTGGGGCTCGAACCCAGGTCATGTACATTACCAGCAACTGTACCTACCACTGAACCAATTCACGCGCTTTGTATGTAATATAATAAACAAATAATGTCAAATAAAACAAAGGCGTTAGTGGGTTTGAGCGCGCAAATTCAAAAGAGCCAATCATGGCTGGCCACCACATCATCTTCCTCATTGATTTTTGTTTTCCTGAAATACAAACATATTAGGCAACGGTTTTTTAAGTGTTCTTTTAGGCCACTTTTAGGAAAATAGCGAATAGCCCAGGAATCATCATAAATTAGGCGCGAGGGTGGGTTTAAGATCGTCCAACCATGCTTGTTTCAGTAGGCTAGGTCTTGAACGCCAATTTTTCCTTATTTGAAAACCCCCAATTCAAAGTCCTGTAAACCCTAAAAAACGATAATGGCGAAATCTCCAATAACGCATGAAAACTCAATTAAATGATAGGGTTAGCTTCAGAATGTTTCACTTAGTATGAATCCACAATTAAAATGCCATGAAAATGCACAAATGTTAAAACACGATTATGAAAAAAAAGTGGAAAAGTGTGACTTCTGTACAATGATTCAAGACGTTAGGGACGTGGAAATCTATTCAGGCACGTTGCTGAAGGTCTCAGGAAGGTGATGAGATGAATATCTCAGCCTGAATCGCCCTCTAACCTTGTTTTCAGATTTCAAATTTTTCACCAAAAACTCAAGTTTTGTTCTCTTGATATGGCGCAGCCTGCCGACCAAAAGCATGAGGGTTTGCTTTGTATATATGTGTGGAACAATTAGGTCAAGGAATTTGATCCAAAAGATCCTTGAATTGATGAAGGAATATTTGATTTTTTATGCCATAACTTTCAAATCTTTTTCATGCAATTTGAGCTCTCAATCATATCCAATCCAATTTATTCTTTCCATATTTAGCTAGGCACGAAATCTTGAGGATAAAACATGCACAAAAAGATTGAAAAACTAGGTGTAGCATTTTTCATGAATTTATTTTAATTTAAATGAATTATTATTAATAAAAATCCAAATAAATAAATAAAAAATGAATAAAAACTTCCCTTTGGGCCTTGTGGTCGTGCACATGCTTGGGATGATGAATTGTGGAAGAAAAATGGGCTCATTAGCATTTTTAGGTCATTTGAATCAATATTGAATTTTCAAAATATCCAAAAATTTCCCAACTTCCACAAGGCATAACTTGCTCAATTTTTAAGCTTTGCTCATGTTCTTGGACATTTTGGAAAGGTCTTTGAGTCCTATAACCAATGTCTTTGGTCCCATGTCATTTTGATTCACCAATCTCAAGTTATGGCCTTTGACTTAAAGTCCCTTTTTGTTGACTTTTGAAAATGACCTATAATGTTGAAATTGATAACTTTTTGTGAGAGCATTTCTTGGACTGGGAATATGAAGATAAGTTGTAGGAAATGTCTTTCTCTTCAAAATGAGCTTTGGATGGAATTTTTATGATAATCCATGTGAAAGTTATGCCCTGGTCAATTTACAGTTGACTTTTTTCAGCTGTCCAAATAAGGAAACTTTTGCATCTTGATGATTTTTGAGCCAAGCTTTGAGAATCATGATCAAGCATTGATCAAATGATGTTTGTGGCTTCAAAATGATATGTTGACCAAAAATTTGAACTTTTGACTGTCAAATGACCATTTTACCCCTGCAGTTGACTGTAGTGCAATTAGGGTTTTGACTGTACAATTTTGAGCTGTAAGTCTTGAAACTTTGTATGAGGATGCTTGACCATATTTGTAGGCATGTGGGACTTGATTGGACCTTTGGAAATTTCACTTTCTTGATCAGAATCAAAACCCTAATTTTGACTGCTTAGGAGGCTCATACACTGTGCAACCCTTGGGGGATTTTGAAGCTTGACTTGGCAATTTCTTGAAGAATATGGGAGGGCAAATTTTGGGGTACAACAGGGTCCAACGCCCTCGTTTAATTCTTATTTAAATTCGCGCGTTTATTGTTTATTTCTTTTAATATTTGTGTATCTCTCCCAAGGCCATGTAACTAATTGCTCGCACTTTATTTTCTTTATTTTCCTTATTTTTCTATCAAATCGGGTTCAAGAAATTTTGGCGATGTGGACCCGCGCCTTTTGTAATAGCTTAGGATCTTTTATTTCTCGCACTTTCTTAACTGTTAAATAAATGCATGCAAGAATGAATGATTAAATAAAAACAAACGCATAGATCACTTTGACATGAACAAGATAAATGCAAATGAACATGACACACAAATCACACACCACCCCTAGGGTACGCCTCACTGTTGCCTTGCCTCGAAAGGTGATCGTCGAGTAGAGGATGTTTTAGTAAGTCCTCATGATCCGGGAACCTGGCATGAGGGTAGCTTCTAAGGTGTCTTCCTATTGCTCTGGTGATCACCATGTCCCGAACCTCGAATTGACCCGAACACCTCCAACGGTGGTGCTACCTACCTCTCAATGGTGGGATGGCACTACTTTAAAGGACATTTACACAGACGAATTCCTTAGGGTAGGTAGACGACTCTAGATACTTGCTCTAATTTCAAAGACAAATCAAAAATACTTTTCACACCGACACCTTTTCAAAAAGCTTTCGAAAGCAATTTTTCAAACACTCTTGAGGACCGATACAAGAGTCGAACTGGAATTTTCAAAGAAACTTTTTAAAACCCACATTGAAAAGCAAACAAACCATTTTTGAAAACACAAATGAGCAAGTATCTAAGAGCCCATGGATAACCATGGATAGAAAGGGTGCTAACACCTTCCCTTTCTATAACCTACCTCCCGAACCGAGAGCAATCTCTATAAGGAATTTTTTTGTGCTTTTGTCCTTTCCATTTGGAGAAAATAAAAGACGGTGGCGACTCTTGCTTCCGCGACATTTCGCGAACCAGCGTTAAACAGTCAGTTCCAGATCCACCGATAACAGAACTGGCGACTCTGCTGGGGATTTAAACTTAAAGTGAGGTGTACCTTAGGGTTAGTTCATAACTGTGTTTTCAATTGTATTGACTTGTCTGCTTTAAATTTGTGGGTTGCATGGGAGTTACATAGATCCTAACCCGGATCTGGGGATACCCTGTTTAGGTAGCATAAGCTGTGAGGGACCTGTCCGGCGTAGACTGAAACAGGTGAAACAGTGGCTACGTTGGTGTGGCACCTTGGTCTGTACCGATATCCCTTGTGTTGCAACGAGGAGAATATGGGTCTTCTGAGGAGTCATTAAGCACCAACAACCTTAGAACCTTAAATGACACAACTTGGTCATTAGAACAGTAGCAGTATGCTACGCCCATTGAGGCTAAACTCTCGTGATGGTTCTGGCCGCAAGAAAAGATTGCGATGCTGGAGTTATGACCGATTGAGGGTAGTCAATGATATTGGGATCCTCTAAGAACCCGGTTACTTTGATAGGACAGGTATGAACCCACCAACTTCAAGAGGGTAATACCCAGACCCCATGTTGGCCTAAGCTCTAAGGGTTTCTCTTGTGTGACTTGTGTGCCTTCGTACTTGACTATTTGCATGCTTGTTGTCTGACGCTCGAGTTTCTTGCAGGTTTTGTTTATAGTCCTTAATTGGGACTCATAACAGGGTTTACTAAGCTTCTTGCAGGTTTTGTTTATAGTCCTTAATTGGGACTCATAACAGGGTTTACTAAGTTTCTTGCAGGTTTCGTTTATAGTCCTTAATTAGGGCTCATAACAGGTTTTACTTGAGTTTCTTGCAGGTTTTGGCTTGCAGTCCTTAATTGGGACTCATAACAGGGTTACCTACATTACCCCATGCATAGCATGACATCATACCATTGCATACATCCTGCATAAGGACTAACCTATTTCAAGGATCTCAAGGGCTTGCGAAGCAGGTCATGATGAATCAAACATCTAGCAAGGGGCAAAGAGGATTTATTTTCCTCTAGCCAAAGTTGTCAGAGGCTATGACCCACTTGATATGGTGAGCTTTGACACTTGAAGAATGATCCCCTAGCTAAAGTCAGGGGCTATGACCCACTGGATATGGTGAGCCTTTGACCCTTGAAGAAGGACTCTCAGCAAACATGAAGTTCCCTCAATCAAGCTACCGATTTCTAACAAATTTTCTTGTTTACCCCGCGAGGTCCTTGAAAACATTGCATGCATATCATACATATCATTGTATAACAGGTACCCATTCTCTGCAGGTTGCTTACCTTCTTCGCTGTTTATTTCAGCAGTCTCGTCATGAATCCTGAATCCTCAACCGAGCACACTATCAAGGCCCTCCAGGCTCAGAACGCCCAGTTCCAAGAGCTGATCATGAATTTGACCCAGGGGCAACAAGATCTGAAGACCCTACTCTCGAAAAAGAAGAAGAAGAGGACTGTTTTGTTCAGCCCTAGACGCAGATCTGGGAACACACTGCAGGATGAAGCTGAGAGGACAACTCCATCTGTGGGGAAAGGCAGTCATCAAGAGGAAAGGGTTCCCAGTCCAGTGGTCTCTGACAATGAGACAGATTTCAATGACGAACAGTACCCTCCGGCTGAGGATAGGTACAAACAGTTGGAAGACCGGCTAAGTGCTATGGAGATACAAAAAGTGCCTGGCCTGGACTTCGAGGATCTAGGTCTGTCTTCTGGGGTAGTGATCCCACACAAATTCAAGGCACCTGCCTTTGCAAAGTACGACGGGGCATCCTGTCCAAAGCTGCATCTCAGGTCATACATGAGGAGGATCCAGCCCTACACAGCCGACAGGAACTTATGGATCCACTTTTTTCAGGAGAGTCTTTCAGGGACTCAGCTTGACTGGTTCTATCAACTGAATGGAGCCAGCATCCGCAGCTGGGAGGACTTGGCCACTGCTTTCTACAAGCAGTACCAGTACAACACCGACCTTGCTCCCACGCGCACTCAACTTCAAGGAATGTCTATGGGTGCAAGCGAAGGTTTCAAAGAATATGCCCAAAAGTGGAGGGACCTTGCTGGAAGGGTACAGCCACCTCTAACCGACCGCGAGCTCGTCGATATGTTCTTAGGGACCCTGTCCGGTCCATTCTTCAACCACCTGATTGGGAATTCTGCTGTTGGATTTACAGATTTAGTCTTGACTGGGGAAAGAATAGAAGCTGGCATCAAGTCAGGGAAAATATATAATGGTGACTCCTCGAACATTGAGAAGAAACCATCCAAGAGAGAATCTAGTGCTGTCAACGCGGTAGCTATTGCAAAGCCGGCCGGTGCTCCTCAGCGTCACAATCAACAAAGGGAAGAGAGACCTAAAAGGAAATTCACTCCCCTCGGCATGACCTTGTCACAGATATTGCCACAGCTGATGGAAACCAAGTTGGTAACTCTCATGGACCCTCCAAAGAATCCCAACAGGACGCCTTCAAGGTATAACCCCAACGTTCGCTGCGCTTATCATTCTGACAGCCCGGGGCATGCTACAGATGATTGTTGGACTTTGAGAAACAAGGTTCAGGATCTGATCGATGCGAAGGAAGTCCAGTTCGACTCTCCAGAGACTCCGAATGTGATCACTTCTCCCCTGCCAAAATATGGCTAGGGTTGGAAATTTTTTGTTCATTCGAATGTTCAATTTGTAATTTTCTTTTGATTGTTCAAACATTTATTCATGCTAAACGTTGTTATTTCATTGATGCATCGCATATGTCTGTTTTTGAATCAATATATTCGCATTCGCTATATTCAAACTGCTTTCATTTTTTGATGTCAACTCTCGATTAATAATGCTAAGCCTCTTGAGGGAGGATGACGAAAACGATACCATAATCTACAGTATGCTTTTGAACAGACCCCGCTGATGAGGTACAGGCATTGTTTCAATCCCTAAACACTGGAGTTATAAGGATGATAATCCCTCGTCAACCCCTCTGAGCCAAAGAAGTAGGAGTTTTTCTTTTCGAAATTTAAAAACCCTTAATCATAACCTGGGGCAGGGTAGTCTCTCAGTTGATCCAAGTGCATAACGAATGGCACCAAAGAGGTCCTTACAAAAAAAAAACGAAAGACAGTGATGGTTCCGAATAATCAATGAAGAAAGGCAGTCATGATCTTTCAAAATAAGAACCCATAAAGTCAAAACCCATGGAGGAGACTTACAAAACTGGGGCATCCCGCTGACTGTAATTCCAAAAAAGGAAACAGTTCAGGCAAAAAAAATAGGGATAACAAAAATCAAGAAAGAAAGAGGTCTTACAAACCCTCAACAAAAAAGGAATGATTGCCTATTCAAAATAAATCATCAACATCCGAATCATCACTGGAAAATCAGAACAAAGACTCAAACAAGGTCTAACGTATGATCAACTGAGTTTAGGTTTGGAGAACATCACGAAGAGCGGGTGGGTACAAATAATTTGAGCCTTTATCCTTTGTTTCTTAAACCGTGAACCAGGCCACGTTATAACCCTTAAAAGTCCTAGCTGAAGCATGGGTTAGTTCGAAAGCATACTGTTACGAAAGGTATCCTGACTCCTTAAGGCCTACGGTAAATACGGAGTTGACACCACGTTTTACAAACATTCACTTGTTTTATGAAAAAGAATGCATTTTCAAAATCTTCAAGACAGACATAGGCTTTGCATTTTTAACATAACTTCGTTTGCATATGACTTTTTGTTTGAACAGCACAGAAGTTCGCACGACGAATGCCTAATGAACAGAAGTACCTCCAATCAAGGGGCAGACATGACCATGGTCCATTATCTGGGGCAGTTAAGCCAAGATTCGGAGAATCTCTCAAAGGCCAAATAGCCTGGGGCAAATCTCCGCCTGAGTCACTTGGGGCATGCCAACAACGAATCTTGCCTGATCAAATACCCTCTGGTGGCATGACAAAACACTTCTGACAGGGGCAACTCCCTACTTTCTGAGAACGGACATAGTCGAAAAAATACTACGCGTAATCAAAGACCCGCTAGGTTGACACACCTAGGCAAAAATAAGGGCTTCCCGACGAACCAAAAGGGTTCGGGCAAAATGAAGGGATGAAATGAAAAATCTGTACACCCGGCAAGTCGAAAACCTGAAAAGGCGGCTTGGGCAAAAATGGGTATCCCGGTGGACTGAAAATCCGAAAGGGAGGTCCAGGCAAAAGTTAGGGATCAAAAGCGTACGACTATGTCCTGGTATCTTGCCACCTGCCTACCAAAAGAAGCTTGGTCTATCAACAACTATCAGCCCCCCACAGGTGCCTTCTCCCATAGAAACAGGGGCAATAAAGAGTTGTCTAAGCAATCTAATTGTTCCATCCTCCAAGGTACCAAGATAGGTTCAGCTAAAGAACATAACCGGCATATCTTAATTCCCCAGAGAGTGAGCCAGCGAGCAGTATACTCTCCTCAAGCAAAGCAGTTATCAACCTTAAGGAAGTTGGGTATCCTCCCGCAGATCTCAACATTCCCCAGCAGCATACAGTCTTAACAAGCATCCCCGGCAGTCTTGATTTAAGATTGTTCCCCGGTGTTCTATCAACATGCAAAGGAGTCACTTCCCCGGTACAGTTCAAAACTTCCCCAAGAGAGCCCAATCCAGTTTCCCCAGGAAAGTTGGGATCCATCTCCCCAAGCAGTAAGCTTATCCCCAATAGATTCTGGAAGCTTATCCCTCGCAAAGCACGAACGCGTCGTCCGGCTTTATTCAAAGAGTTATTTCCTTAACAGGATATAACTGGGTTATCCTCAGCCAAAAGCCACGAAAAGGTCGTCGTCGACACAGTCTTCTTACCCCCAGCGAAGTCTATTCACACTTCCAATACAGCAAAGATATCCCCAGCGGAGTTATCATCAGCACCTCAACAAAGTACCTCTCTTTCCCCACAGAGTTACCTCCCCGCAGAGTAATCTATTCGCCAAGTCTATTGCCCAACGGAGTTATCTTCTCCTACCGGTATTCTTGCAGCTATCGTCGTCCCCAGCGAAAGCAAAATCTATTCTCCAACATCAGCCCAGGAATGACTTCTCGGCACCCGTCAAGGACTTACTTTCCTAGACAAAAAACATTCATAAACATCACATTTTCATACATCATGATACATGCATATGTGCGTCATGTCATACAATCTCATTTATGTCGTTGCTTGATCCATATCATGCACTGCATATGATTGACCTTTACCTTTCAGGAAGGATACAGTTAAATGATCAGCTATGTCAGAGTAGACAAATATAGCCAAAAGAGACCAATCCAGTCAGAGAAGACAAATTCAGTCAAAGTAGACCAATTCAGTCAAAGTAGACAAATTCAGTCAAAGTAGACAAATCCAGTCAAAAGAAGACAAGTCCAGTTAAAATTACTTCCACTCGTCGTTATAGACACTCGTCGCTATAGACACTCGTCGTTATAGACACTCGTCGTCATAGACACTCGTCGTTATAGACACTCGTCGTTATAGACACTCGTCGTTATAGACACTCGTCGTTATAGACACTCGTCGTTATAGACACTCGTCGTTATAGACACTCGTCGTCATAGACATTCGTCGTTATAGACACTCGTCGTTATAGACACTCGTCGTCATAGACACTCGTCGTCATAGACACTCGTCGTTATAGACACTCGTCGTTATAGACACTCGTCGTTATAGACACTCGTCGTTATAGACACTCGTCGTCATAGACACTCGTAGTTATAGACACTCGTCGTCATAGACACTCGTCGTTATAGACACTCGTCGTTATAGACACTCGTCGTTATAGACACTCGTCGTTATAGACACTCGTCGTTATAGACACTCGTCGTTATAGACACTCGTCGTCATAGACACTCGTCGTTATAGACACTCGTCGTTATAGACACTCGTCATTATAGACACTCGTCGTCATAGACACTCGTCATTATAGACACTCGTCGTTATAGACACTCGTCGTTATAGACACTCGTCGTTATAGACACTCGTCGTTATAGACACTCGTCGTTATAGACACTCGTCGTTATAGACACTCGTCGTCATAGACACTCGTCGTTATAGACCCTCGTCGTCATAAACACTCGTTGTCATAAACACTCGTCGTTATAGACACTCGTCGTTATAGACATTCGTCGTTATAGACACTCGTCGTTAAAGACCACCCGTCCATGGAAATAACCTGTCAGTAGAGACAACTCACCAACCTTTCTGAATTCCAGACTCGATTCCTGTATCTCGCCAGGGCACGTTTGAAGCTCCAGATCCAGCTCCTGTAACCAGTCAGGACACATCTATACCAAGCATCTGAAGACCAGCTCCTGCAACATGTCAGGTGCTCTTTTTTTTCTTTTGCAGGTATGCAGGTTCTCGCTAAGGAATCTCTTACGCGATCAACATCCAGATGGAATCTATAAGCCCATCACCCTATCCATCAATCTCCAAATGGAATCTATAAGCCCATTCCCATCATCACACTGCTACTATGTGAGCGCAAATTTCTGGGCACTCTAGTGTTCAATCATCTTCCACCTTCGGATTACGAAAGGCACGTCAGCCAATCTGCATCCTCAGGTCTAAGAAGATTGAACAGGGGCAACTGTTGTACCCCAAAATTTTCCCTCCCATATTCTTCAAGAAATTGCCAAGTCAAGCTTCAAAATTCCCCAAGGGTTGCACAGTGTAAGAGCCTCCTGAACAGTCAAAATTAGGGTTTTTGTTCTGATCAAGAAAATGAAGTTTCCAAAGGTCCAATCAAGTCCCACATGCCTACAAATATGGTCAAGCATCCTCATACAAAGTTTCCAAACTTTCAGCATAAAATTGCACAGTCAGAAACCCTAATTGCACTACAGTCAACTGTAGGGGCAAAATGGTCATTTGGCAGTCAAAAGTTCAAATTTTTGGTCAACATATCATTTTGAAGCCACAAACATCATTTGATCAATGCTTGATCATGATTCTCAAAGCTTGGCTCAAAAATCATCAAGATGCAAAAGTTTCCTTATTTGGACAGTTGAAAAAAGTCAACTGTAAATTGACCAGGGCATAACTTTCACATGGATTATCAGAAAAATTCCATCCAAAGCTCATTTTGAAGATAAAGACATTTCCTACAACTCATCTTCATACTTCAAGTCCAAGAAATTCTCTCACAAAAAGTTATCAATTTCAACATTATAGGTCATTTTCAAAAGTCAACAAAAAGGGACTTTAAGTCAAAGGCCATAACTTGAGATTGGTAAATCAAAATGACATGGGGCCAAAGGCATTGGTTATAGGACTCAAAGACCTTTCCAAAATGTCCAAGAACATGAGCAAAGCTTAAAAATTGAGCAAGTTATGCCTTGTGGAAGTTGGGAAATGTTTGGATATTTTGAAAAGTCAACATTGGTTCAAATGACCTAAAATTGCTAATGGGCCCATTTTTCTTCCACAATTCATCATCCAAGGCGTGTGCACGACCATTTGGCCCAAAGGGAAGTTTTTCTCTATTTTTATTTATTTATTTGGATTTTTTATCATTAATAATTCATTTAATTAAATAAAATACATGAAAAATATAAAACCAATGAAATAAAATCTTTTTGTGCATGAAATATACTCAATAATTCGTGCATGATCAGATATGGAAGAATTGGAATTGATTGGATATGATTTGTACAAAAAGTGCATGAAAAAGATTGAAAAACTAATGCTTGAAAATCAAATCTCACAAACCATCAATGCATGGATTTTGATCAAATTTCTTGACCTAATTCACTCTTACATAAGTATAGAAGCAAAACCTAATGCAAAAAACGGAGAAACTGCGCAGAAAACACCATTGGCAAACTTGGCTTTTTGGTGAAAAACTTCAAATCTGAAAACAAGGTTGGAGGTGGATTCAAGGCATAAGAGTTGTTCAATCACCTTCCTGAAGCCTCAAGGAAGGACTCCCAATCGAAAGCACCAACTCTAACGCCCTAAATCGTTGTACAGAATCGAATTTTTTCTCATAAAAATGCATGCTCGTGTTTTAACTTTGAGACAGTTTCATGGCATTTTATTTATGTATTCATACTGAGTATTGTATTCTGAAGCTAACCATGTGGATTAATTGCATTTTTGTACACTATACGCGAATATACCATTGTCATATTTTAGGGTTTCAGGCTTGGCAAATTGGGGCTTTCCATCCAAAGAAAAATTGAGACTTGGGACCTGGACCATTAAAACGAGCGTGCTTGGACGATCAGGAATCCACCCTCGCGCTCAATTTATGAGCATCACTGAGCTATTCGTTATTTTTCAAAAGCATGCCTAAGGGAACACCATGAAAACCGTGGCCTATGTTTTTATGTTTCAGGAACGACGAAGAAGAAGACCCGGTGGCCAGCAATGATTGGCTCTTTTAAATTCAGCGCGTGCTTTTCATATTTTTTAGGCCACTGACCAATTCTTGTTTTTTATTATTTATTCATTATCATATATACAAGACGCGTAACATGGCTCAGTGGTGTACGCATGTGCTGATAACGTTAATGACCTGGGTTCGAGCCCCAGGTCCACCCTCCTTTCATTATATTTTTCCATTAAACGTGTTCTTGTGCAATGTCAATACAGGAAGTCCATCATGTGACCCACCATCCAGTTTGCCACGCGTTTACTCTCATCAATTCAAGGGCCAGGATTTGTGGAATATGGTAGGCTCTAGTCAACGCTTGGGTACGTGTCCTGAGAAGTCAACCAGGCCAAAGTTTATTGGGCCTGAATTACCAAGGCTTCACCTCCACTTTGGGGACTGCAACCCCCTAGGTTTGTCATTTTATTTTCTTTTCTTTTTTTGCATATTTTCTATTTTCTTTTTAATTATTGTTATTAATTAATTTCATATTTTTATAACACAAAAAACAATTAAAAAAAATCAGAAAAGATAAAAATAAAATAATAAATATTTTATTTAGTAGTATTTTGTAAATAAATAACTTTCATTGATTAGTTTTAAATTTAGGTTTTAATTTTAACTCTTTTAATAAAAATCTAAAAAAATATAGAATTAGGTTTTTTTGATAATTTTTATTCCTTTTATTTTTATTTCATAAATAATTAAAATATTAAATATGTATTTTTTGTAATTAAAATTGCATGTAAATTAATTAAGTTTAATTTTAGGGTAAAATTTTAATCTTCTTTTTAATAAATTAAAATAACTAGAATTAGGGTTAGCATTTATCTTAATTAATTCTTTTTCATTAAAATCACAAAATACCAAAAAATATCAAAAGACAATTTCTTTTCCTTTTAATTTTAATTAATTCATCGTTTAATTTAATTTTGCAAAAAGGGTCCAACGCCCTCGTTTAATTCTTATTTAAATTCGCGCGTTTATTGTTTATTTCTTTTAATATTTGTGTATCTCTCCCAAGGCCATGTAACTAATTGCTCGCACTTTATTTTCTTTACTTTCCTTATTTTTCTGTCAAATCGGGTTCAAGAAATTTTGGCGATGTGGACCCGCGCCTTTTGTAATAGCTTAGGATCTTTTATTTCTCGCACTTTCTTAACTGTTAAATAAATGCATGCAAGAATGAATGATTAAATAAAAACAAACGCATAGATCACTTTGACATGAACAAGATAAATGCAAATGAACATGACACACAAATCACACACCACCCCTAGGGTACGCCTCACTGTTGCCTTGCCTCGAAAGGTGATCGTCGAGTAGAGGATGTTTTAGTAAGTCCTCATGATCCGGGAACCTGGCATGAGGGTAGCTTCTAAGGTGTCTTCCTATTGCTCTGGTGATCACCATGTCCCGAACCTCGAATTGACCCGAACACCTCCAACGGTGGTGCTACCTACCTCTCAATGGTGGGATGGCACTACTTTAAAGGACATTAACACAGACGAATTCCTTAGGGTAGGTAGACGACTCTAGATACTTGCTCTAATTTCAAAGACAAATCAAAAATACTTTTCACACCGACACCTTTTCAAAAAGCTTTCGAAAGCAATTTTTCAAACACTCTTGAGGACCGATACAAGAGTCGAACTGGAATTTTCAAAGAAACTTTTTAAAACCCACATTGAAAAGCAAACAAACCATTTTTGAAAACACAAATGAGCAAGTATCTAAGAGCCCATGGATAACCATGGATAGAAAGGGTGCTAACACCTTCCCTTTCTATAACCTACCTCCCGAACCGAGAGCAATCTCTATAAGGAATTTTTTTGTGCTTTTGTCCTTTCCATTTGGAGAAAATAAAAGACGGTGGCGACTCTTGCTTCCGCGACATTTCGCGAACCAGCGTTAAACAGTCAGTTCCAGATCCACCGATCACAGTATGCGATGTCATGATGTATGAAATGCATTGTGTAATGATGTTCCCAAAATAAATGAGAATGTACTACATGCGTTTCATATGCATATTGTAATACGGAGGAAGAACTGACTCGGGATGTTTTGCGTTTGGTCGCAAATGTTGCACATAGCAAGAGTCGCCACCGACTTTTCTTTTATCCAATAAAGGAAAGGGTGAAAAGAATAGGAAAGACCTTTCGAGATATTTTTCTAGAGTTCGGGGGGTATGTTATGAAAAGGGAAGGTGTTAGCACCCTTTTCATCCGTAGTTACCTACGGGCTCTTAGTTGCTTGCTAGATCACTTTGAAAAATGCTTTGTTTGAAATGTGCTTATGGTGGGTTTTTGAAAGTATTTTGAAACGCCTTTGTTTCGGAAAACTTTTTAATGATTCTCGTCTCTATAAGAATGTATAAAAGTGTTGGTTTTGAAAATAATTCAAAGATATGTTTGTTTTTTTGAAGGTGTTTTGAAAGTGTGAGTGCGGAAATGGTTTTAGTTCATGAGCAAGCAACTATGAGCGTCCTACCTACTCAAAAGGTATTTGTTCTTTTCCTCCTCCTTTAGATTTTGTTATCTTTCCATTGATTGGTAAGAAGCCCCATCATTGGATGTGAAGGGATGGGCGTGGGTCAATCGTATAGTCATAGAAGGCAACTTATGAGATGTTTTAGCAATTTTCGCAAGGGACTAGATCGTTTACCGAAGGCAACATCGAGGGACATCGAGGGACTACGATATTTTTTATCGTGAGTCTTTGCTAAAACGCCCATATTTGAGGGACGTGACTATTTTTCGAGGCAACAAAGCAAGGTTACCCTAGAGGTGCACGTGTGAATAGTGTGTTTGATTTCATGCATTTTTATCTTTGAAATTAGGGTTCTCTAATGGTTGATTTTATCTTTCCATACACACCTTAATTACTAACAATTTATATTAAAGCGGTAAATTGCATGTTGTACCCCAAATTTACCCTCTCAATTTACTCACCACGTGCCTATTGAGGTCCTCAACTTGCCCAAGAATTGATCAGACAAATTCTCCTCCTAAGGCAATGAACCCCCAACTAGGGTTTCCATTTGAATCAGGATGTGTCAACTCCAAAGACTTCAATTGCTTTCCATGGTCCTATTATGCCTCCAAGAATGTCCATGACAAATTTCATGCCTTGCAGAACAAGTTTGCACAGTCAATTGCCCAGGTTCCTTCTCACAGCCCTACCACCCAAGCTTTATTCTGAAGCAGCCCTATTACTGAGGCTTTATTTCGAAGTAACCCTACTACTCAGGTTCCTTCTCATAGCCCTACTATCCAGGATCCTTTTCATGAATTACCTGACGCTGTTTTACATGGACGTGTCCCGAGAAAGCCCTATACAGGTTCCTTCTCTTTTATCTCTGGACAACAGTTTACAACACTGTAAAACCTAGACCCTACCAGATACGGTCGATTTCATATTCCATAGTAGGTCGCCATAAAACCCTTACTCGACCATATAACGTATCACTTTTTTCTCATCAATCAAGAGTTAATTCCCTAGTAGAGTAATGGATAACCGAAGCTCCTAGACTCTATTTCCCAGGACATAAATCAACATTCCCCGGCGAAGTCCTCCTCAACGGCAGGTACAAGAATTCTCGCAAATGAATCTCTTATGCAACCGATATCTTTTCTGTATGGCATCTTTAAGCCCATCTTCGACGATTCTCTGTCGCCTTCCAAATGGAATTTGTAAGCCTATTCCCGATATTATCGATCGACATTCACTTCATGCAAGTGAAAATTTCTGGGCACTCTAGTGTTCAATCATCTTCCACCTTCAGATCACGAAAGGCAGACAAGCTAATCTACATCCTCATGTTTAAGAAGATTGAACAGGGAAGTTGTTGTACCCCAAAATTTTCCCTCTCATTTTACTCAACACATGCCTATTGAGGTCCTCAACTTGCCCAAGGATGCCCAAGAATTGATCAGACAAATTCTACTCCTAAGGCAATAAACCCCCAACTAGGGACTTAAATTTCTTTCCATGGTCCTATTATGCCTCCAAGAATGTCCATGACAAATTTTATGCCTTGTAGAACAAGTTTGCACAGTCAATTGCCCAAATGCCTGAAAATCAACTGTACTAGGTCAAAAGTCAACTATGGCCTACATACAGTCAAACTTCGAGTTTTTTGTCAACAACATCATTTTGAAGCTATAATCATCATTTTATCAAGGGTCGACCATGATTCCTCAAGAAATGCTCCTAATTCATCAAATGTCAAATTTGCAAAATTAGGGTTTCTATAGGAAAAGTCAACTGAACTTTGACTGGGCATAACTTTCTCATACGTTTTCCATTTGGCCCCAACCAAAGCCCATCTTGAAAAGAATCCAATTCCCTACAATCCATATTTTATCTTCAAGTTCAAGAAGTGCACCATTTGAAAGATGCAAGCTCATACATTACATGTCATTTTTAGAAAGTCAACAAAAGACACTTTTAGTCCAGACCTTTTACATCAATATAACATATTAAAATGAAAAAATGATAAAAAAGAGGGATTGAATTAGACATCTTGATATTTCCAAAAAGTCCAATATTATATCCTTGGGATACAAATTGAGCAAGTTATGGTTTTCCCAAGTTGGGAAAGTTTTGGAAAATTCAAAAATCCTACATCGAGCAAAGTTGAGTTTTCAAGGCATTAACTCATTTATTTGAGTTTTAAACTTCTCCATGGAATATTATAGGACCCATAAGCTCTTCCAATTGTGGTCTTACTTTTTATCCATTTATTTTCCATTTATTTGGATTTATTTTCAATAAAACATGAAATAAGTGGTTTAAATAACAAAGGAAGGTGTATAGCACAAATGGGCTTGGAATTATCTTGCACAAGGGCCCAAGCCACGCAGAAAATGATGTCCAGGTTCATCCCCTTCAATAAATGGCGCAAAAGTCATTTTGGGCAAGTTTTCAAATTTTGCATTATGGTTCTTTAAAACATCAATTTGGCAAGTTTTTGAATATTATATCAATACTTCATTACAAGGCATTATGACATGGATTTTGCATTCAAGACCATTCATTCCTTCCCTCCTATATATATTGGACCATTTGCAAGCATTAAAAAAGAAAAAGGGACACTTACCACGCTACAGAAGCCCTCTCTCAAACTCTCTATTTTCATAAATTCGTCAAAAATTTGCAACCGCACTTACAAGCTGTTTCGTGGAAAACTAACACTATAGTCATTCTACCAGCATTCCTTGGAATTGATCTTGGCCATCCCTAGGCCCTTGCACGACCAAGAACACTACATATCCGAACCTGTGTATTTGGTAAAAAAAATTAATTCGAAATTCATTTATCTATACATTTTAATGCCTTGGTTTGTTTGAATGTTGCACATGACCTAAAACTATGAGGCTTGGGTGTTAGAATCACAAGGTTTGAGCCTGAAATCCAACCGTGCCATAGCTAGGACACGATCTGCATTTCGTGCTTATAGCGCAGGATTAGGGCCCATTTATTTTGTTTTTTTGTTCTATTCTTTATGTCTTATTTCTTCTTTTGATTTTATTTTTATTAATTAACCTTAAAAATAAAAAATCACAAAAATAATAATTAACTTTTTTTAAATAGATCATTAAATAATTAATTAGTTAATATTTTCCTAAAGTAATGATTAAGTAGAACTAGGTTTCATATTTCATAATTCTTATTTTCTTTAATATACAAAAATCAAAATATTAATTAGGTTTATTTTTGTTATTAATTAGACTTTAATTTAATATTTTCGTAAATTAAAAACCAAACAAAAAAGACATGCTCTTTCTTTTCTTAAAACTAATTCAAAAAACATCAAAAAGCTTCCTTTATGCATTTTCCTATCTCGCGCGCATTTTCTTCTTTTGCACTTTTATATTTCTGTACATATCAATGTAGCCAAACTATAAGGCATTTTTATTATTTTCCTTTATATTTCTCCCAGTTTTGGACTTGTAATTAAACCCCTCTCCCCCGAAGCCATGTAACAGCGTAGGAATTTACGTTTTCGCACTTTATATTTTTGTACATATATTAGCTGTTAGATGTATGGCTAATAGGATTGCATGAAAAAGATAAAACCAATCGCTAGAAAACTAAACACAAAAACCAATACATCTGAAATCAAATACCCTCGCACATACGCACCCATAAGGTATCACCACTTCGGTTGCCTTTGGTAAACGGTCATGAAGCATAGGGAGTTTTAGTGGTCACCCTCCAGTCCAAAAAAGATCAAAATGACCCATTCGAATGTTGCCTCGGAAAGATCTTTAGGACTTTAGGGTAATTACTAAAGTTTCCTAACCATTGCTTTTGTGACCGTAAAAACATCCCTTTTGATTGTCCCTTAAACTCCAACGATGGGGCTACCTACTCCTTAATAGTAGGATAACACTGTCTAAAGGAAATGAGAAAAAACGAACAAACTTTTTTCGAGGAGGTAGATAGTTCCTAGGTACTTGCTCAAAAAATCTCAAAATCTTTTCACACAAACACTTTCAAAACAGTTTTCAAAAACAACTTCGTCACACTCTTGAGGACAGAAACAAGAGTTATCACAAAGTAAAACATTTTTTTCTCTTCAAAACACACGCACAAAGCAATTTTAAAATGAGCAAAGTTCTTAAGAGCCCGTGGAAAGCCACGGATAAAAAGGGTGCTAATACTTTCCTTTTCTATAATCTACCCCCTTACTCAGAAAATCTCGAAATAAGGTCTTTTTATGTTCTTTTCACCCTTTCCTTTGTTGGATAAAAGAAAACTCGGTGGTTACTCTTGCTTACCGCGAAATTTGCAAACAAAAAACGCAAAGTCATTGTGCCAAAAGTCCACAACTCACATATTTGATATATTCAACTTAAGCAAAGTTTTCAAACAAGTTTTACACATCCTTGTAAACCATAAACACGAGCCAATCATCCCTCAAACACCCTTGAACACCAAAACACCAAAAACTTGCAAAACATGGCAGTTGCTGCAACTTGAGTGCCATAGCTTATTTTGCTCGTGTGTTTTGCTCCTTTCCACTTCAAACACCTTCCATTCAACTCACTCAAGCTATCCCAAACCTCCATTTCCAATTGTAACTCCATTTACAGTGTTCACCATTTCTGTTTCAAGCTTATGCAGGTTTACTTCTAGAGGTTGATTCAGGCCATTTCAAAACAAACTAAGCATTGGGAAAGGTTCAGGGAACATCAAGCAAGCTCAAAAGAACCTCAGGCCTCACTGAAAGTTACTGCATTATCCAACTCGTGTCCAACTGAAACAGGTTTTTCATGAACTTCTATCTCTCTATTTAGGAACATTTAGCCTTAGGTTTGTGAATAAAAGATGTTGTACTCATTGCCTTGAAACCATACATATGCTCAGTTTTCATTTATATTAATCGTGCTAGGAGAATTTCATCCATGAACATGTTAAAAAAGTTAGGTTAAATTTTAGGGCCAGAGAAACTCTCTCTGGTCTTTGAGAGTTAAGTTTAATGCTTTATATGGTTAGATTCGTATTTAAATTCTCTACAAGTTTGATGTTGTCAGTTTTGACAAAAAGTCACGTTTCTAGGTTGTTCAAAGTTGGATACAGGGCACGCGTTTTCTGTTGTCACAAGAAAGAAGATTAAGCTGATGGGTTGGGCTTGGCTTTCTCACTTTTTGCACCCTTATGCCTGCTTTTTGCACCCCCTGGCCCAACTACTTATATTCTTGCATTTTTGAATTTCTATTTTATTTTCTGACTTTGTTATTTTATTTTCAAACATAAAAAAATGCTTAAAAATATTTTCACAATTTTTTACATTTATTAGATTTTTTATTTTGATTTTTTCTCACATAAAAACATTTTATATACTTTTATATTATTTTGTTTAAACTTAAAAATAATGTAAATAATACTTTTATTTTTATTTCTTAATTTTATTCACATTGGAAATATTTTCTTGAATATATTTTATTTTTGTAAATATTTTATTTTATTTTATATATACTTAAAATATTTTATATATATATACTTTATTTTATTAAAAACGTAGAATAAAAATATAAAAATAGTACATTTTATTTTTATTGATATTTTATACTAAAAAACACTTTTTCTCAATATATTTTTATTTTTGTACATATTAATATATTTTTGTATATAAATAATATAATATCATTTTCTTTAAGGAAAATTAGGGTTTACCCCTTTATTAAATAAAATCAATTCTTTTTTTAATTTTATTTCTTTACACCTTTTTCTTTACATTTAAAAATACTTTGCATACATAAAAACTTTTTTTGCATAATACATTTTTTTTATTTATTATTTATTGTGTTTATTTAAATATTGCCCATTTAAATATTATGCATTATAATTCAATTTGGTTGTAATAACTTAGGGTTTGAATTTCTTGCAAAATAATCCCCTATTCAAAAGTGTACCCCCCTCCCTATTTCAAGTTGTAATAGCTTAGATTTATTTTTACGCACTTAAATGCTTTCAATTATGCCATGCTTAGAGAATTAGGGTTTGTATGCAAAATCAAAACCAACAAATAGTTTGACCTAATCAAAGACAAAAATGCATGAAAAACAAACACAATGCACACTTGCACCCCTAGGTTGCCTTCAAAAATGGATCATGGTATGCATGTTAAGTACTTTGGCAAAACAAAAACAAACAAAAGATCATAGTCCCTCGATGACGCTATCTGAGTTGCCTAAACAAAATGATCAAGTCCCTTAAGAAAATTGCCAAAAATACTTGACACAATTGCTATCATGGTCTATACGATGACCCGCGCCTGTCCCGTTTAACATCCTAACATAAGGTTGTTCACCAAATACAATGGTGAAACAACACTGTTAAAAGGGTTAAAAACATAAGAAAGATCTTTGAGTAAAATAGAATAGATAGCTCTTAGTTACTTGATCAAAACTTGCAAAAACATCCTTGCTATCTTCAAACACACTTCACAAACACAATTTCAAAACCCTGCTTTCAAACATTGAAAACCTTTCAAAAACAAAAGCACCTTTGTATACATTCAAACAAGAATCATTACAAAGGTTGCCACAACGATGGCCTCTTTTCAAAACATCTTTCAAAACCACACACAAAGCACCACTTCAAACAATTGAAGAGCACCATTTCAAACAATTGAAAAGCAAAGCAAGTGATCTAAACAAGTAAATAAGAGACCATGGATAACCATGGATAGAAAGGGTTCTAATACCTTCCCTTTCTATAATCTACTCCCCGAACTCAAGAAAACATCTCAAAGGTCTTTCCTGTGCTTTTTGACCTTTCCTTAGGATAAAATAAAAAGTTGGTGGCGACTCTTTCTAAACCGAAACATTTGTGAACATAAACGCAAAACCCTCAAGTCAGTTCTCCCACTGTATCACACCATCCATGAAGGAGAAGATTTTGTGTTGCGCGGTGTTGTCGACCAGAACATCGATGTGAGGAAGTGAGAAATCATCTTTGGGGCTTTCCCTGTTCAGATCTCTATAGTCCATACACATCCGTACCTTACTGTTGTACCCCAAAATTTGCCCTCCCATTTCCTCAAACATTTTCTCATCACAAGACCCTTTGAAGATCAAGATCCAATTAGGGTTTCCTCTGCTCAAGATTTCTCCTTGCACTGTGGACCCAAATTAGGGTTTGTGTTTACACAAAGATGTTTTGACCTAAAAATCCTAAGATGACTTTCATGCTTCATGTTGGACTCCCAAGTTTATCCATACCAAGTTTCAAGTCTTGATTCCAAGTTTTGCCCAATCAATTGGACAGATGACCTGGAAATCAGCTGTATTGGGGAAAAAGTCAATTGTGGCCAATTGACAGTCAAATCTCATGAAAATTGACCCACATCAACATTATGAACTCATATGGACCATTTGATCAAGTTTGGATCACAATTCCACAAGAAATTTGATCAGATCACCAAAAGGGCAAAATGGTCATTTTTAGGGTTTTGATTGCACAAAGGCAATTTTTGACTGTTTGACTTAGCCAATGGCAAACCAAGATCACATATGGACTCAAGGACCCCATGGAATTGTCTTGACATTCTCAACAAACTCAAAAGATCCCAAGTACACAAGATTGACAGTTGAATTTCCCAGTCAATTGATCAATTTTGACTGTATACTGAAAAGTCAAACTTTGACTTTTTGGTCAAAATCAAGGGTCAAGATTCATTTTTCATCAAAACATGCCAAATCATGAAACTTGTTCACCAAGAAACCAAGAAATGCAAATTAGGGTTTAAAATGGAATTTTTCATAACTTAGAATTTTTCTAAGTTATGGAAAACCCTAATTTTTTCCCAACTTTGTCCCACTTTTTCACCATGATTAATTTGGATTCAAACAAAAGTCAAAACATGAAAGTTGTAGCTTGTTGCATAATCTACAACTTTGATTCACAAAGTTTTCTCATTTGAGGCTTGTATCTCAAGTTACAAATTTTTGAATAAGGGCACTAAACCATTCATAACTTAGTGAATTTTTGACCTATTTTGACAAGGTTTTCTACCTAACTTCAAGGCTATTTTCCATACACTTCCACTTGGAATTTCAAATTGCATTTCAAAGATGGATTGTAGTACACATTCCAAGCTTTCCAAAATGTCCAAGAACTTCTCAAACAACCTCATGGTTAGGGAGAATCGAATTTCACAATATGGCAAAAACTCACTTTGTTCATGACCAAGTTACATGTCTATAACCTTGCAATTTGAACTCAGCATGCTTTAAGCTAGATTACAGGTCCTTAAACCAAGTTACACTCAATAATTTAATTCATATTCTTTGTGCCAAGACCATGTTCTTTGAGCTAAAGCATTGTATGAAGGTTTAATCCATTTTTAGATAAAGCAAAATAGCCATTTTTGAAAAGTCACACTTTATGTCAAATTGAAAATCCAACAAGTACATTGCAAATCTGATTGGCACAAGATTATGAGCATAACACACCGATCAAGGAGGGATTATGCAGCACATTAGGGGCCCTCTACATGCCTAGAAACACAAGTTGGCATTTGTTGCTTAAAGTTGAAGAAAAGTGCCATAACACATACCAACTACCATATCAGCTCAAGAACACTTAGACAAAGTTATCAAACACATTCCACATAACACAACCAAGCTAATACACGAGCCCTTAACCTTCAAAACACCCTCCATCTCAGAATCACTCTCAAACTGCAAAAACAGGGCAGGCCCTGCAGTTTGAGTGCTATCTCTCATTTCTCTCGAGCTCTCTTGCCCAAACCAGTTCACACACCTTCCATACCATCTATGCAAGCTAACCAAAAGCAAAAGCACGATCTGTAACACCTCCAAGCCACTTCACCATTTTTGTTTTTCTGTTTTGCAGTAGAAGTTCTCTAGCACGATTTAGGGAGTTTCAAGACAAAGTAGAACTTGGAATAGCATCCTTACACTTCAAGGAAGCTATACAAATCATCATCTTGCTCTGAAAACTCCTCCATTGCAAAGCACGATTCCAACTGAACAGGTATCTTCATGAAGTTCTATCTCTCTGATTAGGCATTGTTAGCTTTTGGTTTGTGAAGAAAATATGTCACAATCATAGCCCTGAACATGCCCATATAGTTAGATTTCATTTATATTATGTGTGCTGCAAGAATTTTGAGTCTGAACATGGCATAAAAGTTAGGTCAGAAATTTGGGGAGAAGAAATTCTCCCTCATCTTAGAGAGTTAAGTCAAGTTCTTTACATGGTTGAATTCGTCTTCTCATGCTCTACACTTTTCATGTTATGAGTTTTGCTTGAAAGTCCAGGAATCAAGAGATAGAAAACGCGTGAGTGATGTTGTTCAGAGGTTGAAGATGACTGGTTCTGGGCTGGGCCTGGAATACTTTTCTTATTTGCACCACTCTTTTGCTTTCACACCCCCTAGGCCCATTTGGCTTATTTTTAATGATTTCTGACTTTTTCTTTTTTTGATTGATTCATTTATTTTTTCTCATGTTATTAAAAATATAAAAATCCTTTTTCTCACCATTTTTTAATTTATTAGGTATTTATATGATTTTTCTTTTGATTAATACCTAAATAAATAAATATATACATTTCATTAAAATATTGAGAAATATGTAAAAATACTTTTATTTTCATTTTTTATTTTATTATACCTTCTGAAAATATTTTACATAAAAAATACTTTTTTTACAAATATTAAAATTTTTTATTATTTATATATATAACACATATTTAAAATAATACATATATACATATATACATATATTTATTAATACATTTAGGGTAAATACAAAATATATACACGTTTTGTTTTTTTTTATTATTATTATTAATATTTAATATAAGAATACATTTTTGACAAATACTTCACTTTATTTCATTTTGTACATAATAAATAAATACTTGTATTAAATTAAATAATAATACATTTCATTTAATAAAAATTAGGGTTTTGCCCTAAATTCAAAAATACTCCAAAAAATAATATATTTTATTTTCTTTTTATTTTTAATTCTTTTTTTCATACATATACAAAACCTTTTTGCACCTTGCATATTTATTCCATTTTTATTTAATTATTGTACATTAATTAAGTTGTAAATAATTCAAATCTTGATGTAATAGTTTTAGGTTTAAATTCCTTGTCAAAATCCCCATTTGAAACATTGTACCCCCCTCCCTATATTATTGTGTTGTAATAGCGTAGGAGTTTAAATTTCGCACTTTATCGCTTTCTAAATATACAATGCTAGAATTAGGGTTTATATGCGAATAAAAAATGAACAAAATAGTTATAACCTAATCTCAAGACAAACAAGCATGAAAATGGACACACAAATCACACTTGCACCCCCTAGGGTATTCCACTTGTTGCCTTTCAAAAATATGGGCCATATTGCATGTTAGGTTTTCTTTGGGCAAAACAAACAAATCAAATGATCATAGTCCCTCGATGACGCTTTCAAAATGTTGCATAAACAAATGATCAAGTCCCTTTAAAGAAAATGCCCAAAGATACTTGGCACCATTGCAATTATGGTCTAAACGATGACCCGCGCCCGTCCCTTTCACATCCTAACATGAGATTGTCCACCAAATACAATGGTGGAACAAACTTATTAAAAGGGTTAAAACATAGCAATAAACTTTGAGAAATTTAGGAGTAGATAACCTCTTGGTTACTGAAATTCTGGCTGCAGATACTCAATGTCACGTTCAATGTTATGACACCGTATCTAACTTACTATATGACAGTAAATACAAAAACAATAAAGAACACAGTCAATTGTTTACCCAGTTCAGTGTGCAACAACACCTACTCTGGGGGCTACCAAGCCAGGGAGGAAATCCACTATAAGAGATGTTAATTCAGGAATAAACCAACCAGTTTATCTCCTTCACTTAAGACCTACCCAATGCAATTTCAATCTAAGTACAACTTAAACCTGAGTTCCTACTCACTCCCCCTCAATCACAGCAGTGATACATAAAACAATTTGACTAATGATTTGATGAAGACACTCTTCAAAAACATACACTTGATTAAGCTTCACAACTTTTTAATCAAGTAACACAACCACTCTTGCTTCACAGCTTTGAGTGATACACAACTAACTTGACTCTGCTTCACAGCTTTAGTCAAGGAACATTCAAACACTCTTGCTTCAAAGCTTTGAGTGCTACACAACCCTTACAATTAAAAACCTATTCCAAGTCACTTATCACAATGATAATTGCTTGGAGTACAATAATTAAACCTATACAGATTACAAATGATCTTCTGATCAAAAAGGGATTACTTGCAAAACAGCAGCTCTGTTGAATATATAGCAGCTGCAACTTCAGTTAGGGTTTCCACAAAAACCTAGGGTTAATTCCGTTTGACCTTAAGACCAGGTCACAGGACTTTATTTACCAGGTTAGGGTTGAGCTAGGTTACCCCTCAGAAAACGCAGGATTCTGTTCTGGAAAGACTGAGTTATTTTCCTGAAAAATCTCAGAACTAACCATCCTGCAAACTTGTTAGTTCAGAACAGGATGTCTTAACATCTGTTATGACATCTGAGAAAACTGTCTACTGATTTAGCAAAATGTGATCATTTTGCAAAATGCTCAGATACACACTTATAAACATCAGTTCTTGAATGACAATATTTTTCTGCAAAGGTACCTAATGAATCAGTACAAACTAAACTAGAATGTTGTGACATCAGTCATGACATTCACACATACACTTGGGTTTTACCAAAAATGCAAGCCAATACCTAAACAACTACAAACTCCCCCTTTGGAAGATTTTTGGCTAAAGACCCTAAGCAATCAGAGATAGATAGCAGCAGAAAGAAATGACTGCAGAAAAATAGAATGTTGAGCAAGTACTAATTAAGTAAGTACCAAAATATTCTCCCCCTCTTTAGCCACAAATGGGCCAAAGATACATGTTCATACAGATTATACAGTTATCCAAAAAGATAATAAGAGCAACAAAACAAATTCTGAACACACTTCCAAACTCCACCAGATATCAGCACCAACCAGCAACACCACCAAACAGCAACCAACCTTCAAGCACTGTCATCAGACTCAGAGGATCTAGTTTCTTCAATGTTGAGATGACCTTCAGCTTCTACACCTTCTTCCCTTCTGTTTCCTTCAGCTTCCTCCTTTTCTAACCTGGCAATTAGGATTTCTAGGGTCTTTTTCCTAGCATCCAGCTCTTTGCAAGTCTCTTTTAAAACAGCTATGACATCAGATGTCTTGGACTGGGTCTTCACAGACGATGTCTCAGCTGATGTTATGACAATATCTGGAGCATGAGATCCCTGAAACAGTTTGTAGTGCAAGCCAAGGGCAGGAGCTCTTTTGCAGGCTGTATCTCTTGCCACAAGGATATCAGGGTATTGTGCAAGGATAATTCCACAAAGGAGGGAGGGAAAGGCTATTGGTCCTTTGACAGCATAACTACCAGCATGCTTTAAGGTTTGTTCAAAGATGTACCTGCCATAGTCAAAAGCAGTCTTGGTTCCCACAGCATAAATAAATCTCCCCAATCCTGTGGAGATAGTTGATTTATGATTTGTAGGCACCCAGTTGGCTGCACCTATTTTATGCAGGATGGAAAATTTCATGCTGAGTTTGCTGGCATTCAGCTTGCCTTTCAAGGGCCAGAACTTCACTTGCCTGGCTGTGATGGTTTGACAAACATCATTGTCAGTGGCCTCCAGATCAGGACAATCCTCATTTATTCTTCCAAGAAATTTGTTAATTTTTGATGGAGAGAACTTGACCCTTCTTCCTCTAACAAAAACACTTTCAAAGTCAGCTGACCTTCCATCAGCACAATCATTAGACAAGTTCACTACAAACTCCTTGACAAGATTTTCATAACACTTGTTAAATTTTGTCACTGTCTTCATCAGTCCAGCATTCTTGATCAGGTCCATGATGTCTTTGCACTCCAAGGCATCATTGTTGAGTTCTCTTTCTAAGGCTATTCTTTTTAAGCAAACATACTTCCATCTGTTTGCATTGTCAGGATGATGAAAAGAGATGTTGTCTGTTGGGACTTCAGGTACTCTAGCAATTTTGCTGGAGGGGAGCTTCCTTCTGATAGGAGTTTCTTCAATATCAATCTCAAATTCTGATTCCTCATCAGAATCAGAAGATTCAGATTCTTTTCTCTTCTTAGAGATTGGTTGTCTAGCAGTATGCACCTGGGCCTTCTTCCCTTTTGTCTGAATACTTTTCTCAGCCATGCCTTCAGCCTTGGATTTCTTAGCAGCAGGTTTATCTTTGGACACACATTTTGCATCATTCTGACTACTCTTTCTTTTCATCAATCTCCTAGCTATGCTAGGGTTCACATTAGCAATCAGATCATTATCTGAGTAATCCTCATCCACATCAATGATAGGTGGATCAGCAGCCTTTTCTGAAGGGTTCTGAATGTTGTATTTTTGTGTCACAACATTCTCAGTGACATCTACATTCTCAGAAACTTCCACATTTGGGCTTTCTGATTGATTTAAAGGGACAGAAATCCCCGGTACAGGTTGGTTTCCGCTCAGTATACTAGTAACAAGCCTAGCAATAGCTTGATGAACTTGAACTGTTCCTTCTCTATTTGGTACAGAAGAAGAAGGATGAGAAGAATTACCAGAGGCTGTAGCTTGAGCTCTTCCTGCATGTCTCGTTCTTAGATTTTTGACTTTGGCTGGGTCAGTTGCCATCTCTCTAAGAGGAGTGACCTCAAGAACTTCAGATTCTATGCATGTGGTGATTGCTCTAGAGTCTTGGTCAGATGATAAAGATGATGAGGATGATGAAGTCGCCTTGGTTGAAGACGATGTCTGAGACATTTTGATTGACTTTGAGTAACGGTAGCAATTTGAGAAAAATCTTTGCTTGAGAGGAGGAAACAGGTTGCAAGGACGAGAGAGGTAGGAGGCAAAAGGGAGTCTTTTCAACTTCTTAAGGATTTTGAAAGAATTGGGAAAGCATATGATTAACCCACTAAAGATAGACTTAATAAAATTAACTCCTTCAACCTTTGTTTTAAGCAAAATTAATTGCTATAATTTCTCATGTTGGTAAATACCCAACCTGCCCCTCAAATTTTCAAGTTTATTTCCAACAAGAGCCTTGGTAGAAGAATCAGTCAACTGAAGCTTAAAGAAACTATGTTCCAGTTTAAATGACTTCTTCTCTATAGAGTCAATGTGCTTGTTCCTGTTATGCTGAATAGGGTTCAAGGAAATATTGATTGTATTCAGATTGTCACAACACAATGTCACAACATCTTGTGAGACATCATACTCAGTGAGCATCTGTTTTGACCAGATATTTTGAGAACAGTTTTTCCTAGCAGCAACTATTTCCGCACAGAGTTGGGAAGGCATTCTTTTGATATGAATCACAGTTCTGGTTGATTCTTGACTAATTTTCTTTTTGTCCAGTCCAAGCCTCATTTCTTCAGGGAAACATAATTTATTAGACTTGTTATTTCCAACATCCTTGTCAAGATAACTTATGGTTCTGACAACACATCCTTCTTCAAGTTTATTTGCCACATCACAAACATTATCATCCTGTAGTTTTGGAGTTCTTCTGACTGCTTCCATAGAAATAGCTCTTTTCATTCTTCTTAGATGAAGAGGACCAAGCTTATGCTGCCACAGTTTCATCTCTTTTTCTTCTTTGGTAATTGGACACATAGTGGAGATATCAGTGTTCTCAGGCTGCCACAAGTAGCAGTTATCTTTGGATATGATTCCTCTCATTACAACTTCTAGTTTTTCATTAATTACTAGACATTCAGATTTTGAGAAGTTGACCTTGAATCCTAGATCACATAATTGACTGATGCTAATGAGATTAGCAGTCAACCCTTCTACCAGCAGTACTTTATTCAGACTTGGAACTCCAGTGCAGTCCAAATTACCAACTCCTTTGACTTCACCTTTAGAACCATCTCTAAAGGTCACAAAACTGGTGGTGTGAGGCTTAACATAAGCCAGGAGATTTTTGATTCCTGTCATGTGTCTGGAACATCCACTGTCAAAGTACCAGCCTTCCTTTGCAGACACTCTCAGGGAAGTATGGGCTATCAGGGCAGTAGCCTTTTTCTTCCAATGAGGAGTATGTGGTACCCTTTTTGGCTTAGGTTTAGCACCTGAGTTTTGATTAGGGTATCCATGCAATTTGAAGCAGAAGGGCTTTATGTGTCCATACCTCCCACAATGATGACATCTCCATCTTTGGTATTTTATCTTCATGTATTTCTGATGTTGAGAGTTGTGTTGAGACATCTGCTTTGACAATTGTTTAACATGCCTGATCTTCTTGTCTGCACCAGATTTCTTAGCTTCCACAAATCCTAGACCAGATTTGTTTCCCACATTTTGTCCAACTTGAAGGATCTCTTCCAATTTATCTGATCCATTGGTCAACATCTTGACAGATTTTGTCATTTGGTTCAGTTGTGAGTTCAGTAATTAAACTTCCCCTTCTAGGTGACTTATAGTTTCAAGATCTGCCCTTTTTTCAGCCTCCAGCTTTATAATGAGTTTTGATTGTTTCTCATTCTGCACACAGACTTCAGCACTTCTGATACACAATTTCTTGTAGGTATCAGCCAGTTCTTCAAATGTCACTTCTTCATCACTAGTGTCACTTTCAGAAGTACAAACACTAGTTAGAGCAGTAACTAGTTTGGCAGATTCTTCTTCAGAATTACTTTCTGAATCATAGTCAGACCAAGTAACAGTCATTCCTTTCTTTTGTTTCTTAAGAAAGGTAGGACATTCAGCTCGAATATGTCCATATCCTTCACATCCATGGCATTGAATACCTCTACCTTGGTTTCCCTTTTCTTCTGAGCTTGGTCTTCTGCTGGAACTGTCAATGTCAGAGGGAATGTTATGAACATTAGACCTTGACTTTGGATCCATTCTTTTGATGAGCTTGTTGAACTGTCTTCCAAGCATGGCAATAGCTTCTGAAATATTTTCTTCTTCATCCTCCTTGTTTTCAACATCAGTGTTGGATACAAGTGCTATGCTTTTGTTCTTCTTGTCACCATTATCAATGATCCCCATCTCAAAAGTCTGAAGAGACCCAATAAGTTCATCCACTCTCAACTTGCTGATGTCCTGGGCTTCCTCTATGGCAGTTACCTTCATTGCAAATCTTTTAGGCAAGAATCTGAGAATCTTCCTCACCAGTTTTTCTTCTGACATCTTTTCTCCCAGAGCTCCTGAGGTATTGGCAATCTCCAAGATGTTCATGTGAAACTCATGAATGGTTTCATCTTCCATCATTTTTAGATTCTCAAACTTGGTAGTCAACATCTGAAGCCTTGACATTTTTACTTTGGAAGTGCCCTCATGAGTAGTTTTGAGAGTGTCCCAAACTTCCTTGGCCAGTTCATATTGATGTACTAGTCTGAAAATGTTTCTATCAATTCCATTGAACAAGGCATTTAAAGCTTTGGAATTTCCCAGGGCTAACTCATCTTCTTCTTTACTCCAATCTTCCTCAGGCTTCAGACTGATTGTCCCATCTTTCTCAGTTATGGTGGGATGGATCCATCCTTTGTCAGCAGCTCTCCAAGCCTTTTTGTCCAGAGATTTTAGGAAGGCAATCATACGAGGTTTCTAGTAGTCATAATTAGTTCCATCCAGAATGGGTGGTCTATTTCCAAAAACTCCTTCTTTGTCCATAGTGCCAGAAAGTGATATCCCTAGATCTCACCCAGTAATACAGGCAGGGTGCCTGCTCTGATACCAATTGAAATTCTGGCTGCAGATACTCAATGTCACGTTCAATGTTATGACACCGTATCTGACTTACTATATGACAGTAAATACAAAAACAATAAAGAACACAGTCAATTGTTTACCCAGTTCAGTGTGCAACAACACCTACTCTGGGGGCTACCAAGCCAGGGAGGAAATCCACTATAAGAGATGTTAATTCAGGAATAAACCAACCAGTTTATCTCCTTCACTTAAGACCTACCCAATGCAATTTCAATCTAAGTACAACTTAAACCTGAGTTCCTACTCACTCCCCCTCAATCACAGCAGTGATACATAAAACAATTTGACTAATGATTTGATGAAGACACTCTTCAAAAACATACACTTGATTAAGCTTCACAGCTTTTTAATCAAGTAACACAACCACTCTTGCTTCACAGCTTTGAGTGATACACAACTAACTTGACTCTGCTTCACAGCTTTAGTCAAGGAACATTCAAACACTCTTGCTTCAAAGCTTTGAGTGCTACACAACCCTTACAATTAAAAACCTATTCCAAGTCACTTATCACAATGATAATTGCTTGGAGTACAATAATTAAACCTATACAGATTACAAATGATCTTCTGATCAAAAAGGGATTACTTGCAAAACAGCAGCTCTGTTGAATATATAGCAGCTGCAACTTCAGTTAGGGTTTCCACAAAAACATAGGGTTAATTCCGTTTGACCTTAAGACCAGGTCACAGGACTTTATTAACCAGGTTAGGGTTGAGCTAGGTTACCCCTCAGAAAACGCAGGATTCTGTTCTGGAAAGACTGAGTTATTTTCCTGAAAAATCTCAGAACTAACCATCCTGCAAACCTGTTAGTTCAGAACAGGATGTCTTAACATCTGTTATGACATCTGAGAAAACTGTCTACTGATTTAGCAAAATGTGATCATTTTGCAAAATGCTCAGATACACACTTATAAACATCAGTTCCTGAATGATAATATTTTTCTGCAAAGGTACCTAATGAATCAGTACAAACTAAACTAGAATGTTATGACATCAGTCATGACATTCACACATACACTTGGGTTTTACCAAAAATGCAAGCCAATACCTAAACAACTACAGTTACTTAAATCAAACTTGCAAAAACAAAACACTTGCCTATTTTCTAAAACACACCTCACAACACTTTCAAAACAATCTCCAAAAACAAATGAAAACCTTTTTCAAAAGACATACACCTTTGTATACATCCCAACATGGATCATTACAAAGGTTGCCACCACATTGGCTTCTTTTCAAAACATTTTCAAACCCACACACACAAGCACCATTTCAAACAATTGAAAACAAAAGGCAAGTGATCTAAGCAAGTAACTAAGAGCCCATGGATAACCATGGATAAAAAGGGTGCTAATACCTTCCCTTTCTATAATCTACTCCCCGAACCCAAGAAAACATCTCAAAGGTTTTTGCTGTGCTTTTTAACCTTTCCTTAGGATAAAATAAAAAGTCGGTGGCGACTCTTGCTCAACCGAAACATTTGCGAAAACAAACGCAAAACCTCAAGTCAGTTCTCCCACCGTATCACAGAACTGGCGACTCTGCTGGGGAAATTTTTAAAAGTGGAGTAACCTTAGGGCTTAGATCACCCTCTTGCATGACAAATTGTTTGAATTGTTTGCTTTATACTTTGGCTCTATTGTTTGGGTTTGCAATCCTACACCCGGATTTTGGGAAACATTCATAGATAGCAATACGTTGTGGAAACTGTGCGGGGTATACCGACACGGTCTAAGCAATAGCTATATTAGTGCGACATATTTGTGAGTACCGGTAACCCTTGAGTTCAATCAAGGAGAGTACGGGGCCGCTGAGTGATGTCACTAAGCACTAATGACCTAGAACCTTACTTGACCATCTTGGCCTTTTATTAGGGGTAGTGAGATGACCGGCTTTGGTGCAGTCCGAAGTTGGTAGATACTCGATACTACACTCATTGAGGGTTGTGTTCTTGGAATATTTTGGTCGCTAGTTAAGTGGCTAAACCAAAATAATGAACAATGAAAACAATCCAGTGATATTGAGCTCCTTAGAACCCGGTTACTATTTATAGGACAGGTTTTTAAGCCAACTACACTCAAGAGGGTACTTACCTATGAAACCCCATGCAAGCCTGAAACTAGGGTTTGGTGTGATTTGCTTGTACATATGCTTTGTACATACATCATAAACATCATGAAACATCATATGCATTCACTAACCATTTCAAGGGTTTTGGATCTTCATCTTTGTTCTTGTTTTGTAGGACATGGAAATTCCTCGCAGAAATACCATCCAAGTCAACCTTGTGAGAATCTCTCCTCAACTCAAGGAGCTCACCTCAAGAATTCCGGAAAATTCATCCTTCAGTGAAAGACATGGTAGACTGCTCAGCCTAGTCAACACCAACATTGAAGAAGACATGATGAAAGTGCTATTCCAGTTCTTTGACCCTCTTCACCACTGTTTCACCTTCCCTGATTACCAGTTGGTACCCACTTTGGAGGAGTTTTCTCAACTCCTGAGAATTCCTATCCTTAATCAACTACCCTTCAACGGTACGGAAAAGGAACCAAAGTCGGAAGATGTTGCTCGAGCATTACATCTACAACCATCCGACATCAAGGGGCACTGGGAAACCAGAAGCGGCGTCAAAGGATTCTTAGCAAAATTCTTGTTTGAGAAGGCACAAGAATGTTGGAACTCATTGGACCTACAAGCCTTTGAAGAGATTGTGGCACTCCTTATCTATGGGTTGGTCCTGTTCCCAAATCTTGACCAATTGATAGATGTCAATGCTGTCAAAATCTTCTTGTCCAGAAATCTAATACCGACATTGCTTGGGGACATTCTTCACTCATTTTACACACGAACAATGAGAAAGAGGGGTGTTCTCATGTGCTGTACTCCTATCCTTGCAAGGTGGTTTATTTCGCACCTTCCACAATCTGTCTTGAAGAATGACCAAGGTACAAGGTGGTCCCAACGGTTGATGACTCTTACTCATTCTGATGTGCATTGGTGTTCTCGGTCCAGAGAAAATGTCATCATTGTCGATCGTTGCGGAGAATTTCCTAATGTTCCTTTACTTGGAATTAGAGGAGGTATCACCTACAACCCTTGCCTAGCTTTGAGGCAATTTGGATATGCACGGAGGGATGGCCCTCATGACATGTTGATTCCTGACCTAGTTTTTGACTTCGACAACGATGCGCAAGGACTTCGCCAAAGATTCATCAGAGCTTGGGGAAAACTCAACAAGGTTGATAGCAAGACTCTGGGACACAAGAACTCCATCCCTCTTGAGCCCTATCTCAAGTGGGTACGAGCCCGAGCCCAAAGTCTAATGATGCCTTATCCCCATTTACTCCCAGTGATTAAAGAGCCCGTCAATGAAGGAGAGGTTCCCTACACCATCCTACATCCAGACATGCCTACATCGTGGGAGGAAATGCAGAAAAGCTGGATTCAGCTCAAGGAGGAACGGAATACTTTTGAAGCTAGCTACTATGCCAGTGAAAAGAAGGTTCTAGAGCTTACCCGCCGACTCCACGAGCAAGAGGCCCTCAATACCTACATCGCACCAAAGAGGATGCGCAATGTCTTTTTACCTTAAGAAGTTTATTTTGTAATATTTGGCCCATGGGGCATTTATGTACTAACAAATCTCTTCTTATTAATATGACGTGCGTTCTTCTTTGTCTAAAACAATTTTGAATGTCCTAAATCCTTGAATGCATTGCATACATAAGCATACCATTCATCATGTGCATAAGCAGGTCTCATTCCAGGTTTCCTTATCTGTCTGCTGTTTATTTCAGTAGGATGGATCTCGAGCAAACAATCAAAGACCTACAGGCTCAGAATGCACAATTCCAGCAACTCCTGATGACCTTGGCTAAGGGTCAGGAGGATATCAAGACTCAATTGGGGAACAAAGACCCGGTGAAAAAGAAGAAAAAGAGACTCGGAGTGGCTACTTTGGGGAGAAGATTTGACGGAGAAGCTCGAAGAGTGCTTGAATTTCCTCCTACTTCTGATGAAGGGACCAGTAAAAGAGATGGAGTTGCGGTGCCTTCCGAGTCTGATGCGGAAGAAGAAGAGGTTGAAGAGGATGAAGATTATTCTGACCAGCAATACCCTCCAGCTGATGATAAATACAAAGGGTTAGAAGACAGATTAGCCGCCATGGAGCTACAGAGAGTTCCGGGTTTGGATTTTGAAGACTTGGGTTTGGTTTCTGGGATTGTGATTCCCCCAAAATTCAAGGTGCCAGTGTTTGTAAGGTATGATGGGCTGTCTTTCCCCAAAATGCATCTCAGGTCCTACGTGAGAAAGATCCAGCCCTATACGGCAGATAAAAACCTCTGGATTCATTTCTTTCAAGACAATCTTTCTGGAGCTCAGTTGGAATGGTTTTACCAGCTAGAAGGAACCAGTGTCCGGAATTGGGAAGATTTGGCCACCGCTTTCTACAAACAATACCAATACAATTCTGACCTTGCCCCTACTCGTACCCAACTTCAGGGTATGTCATTAGGAACAAGCGAAGGATTCAAAGAATACGCACAAAAATGGAGGGATTTGGCTGGCAGGGTGCAGCCTCCTTTAACCGATCGTGAGCTGGTTGATATGTTTCTAGGGACCCTATCTGGGCCATTTTTCAATCATCTGATTGGTAACTCTTCCGCGGGGTTTACCGATTTGATCTTAATGGGCGAAAGAATGGAAGCTGGCATCAAGTCAGGAAAGATTCAGAAGGGTGTTGCTGCAAGTACTGAGAAGAGGCCGTTTAAGAAAGAAGCAAGTGCCGTCTATGGTCCTAGAAGACAAATCAAGCCAGAAAGTCGCCAAGCCGTCAATGCTCTGGTCATTTCAAAACCTGTTGCTGCTCCTCAGCAGTACAATCAACAAAGAGGCGAAAGGCCCAAGAGGCAGTATACTCGGCTGAGTATGACCTTATCTCAAATTTTACCCCAACTGCTATCAACCAATTTGGTGACCACCAAAGAAGCTCCTAAGGTCGTTAATACTGCATCTCCAAAGTATAACCCGAATGCCCGGTGTGCTTATCATTCTGATAGTCCCGGGCACACTACTGATGATTGCTGGGCCTTGAGAAACAAAGTGCAAGATCTTATCGACGCGAAGGAAATTCAGTTTGAAGCGCCTGAGAGGCCGAATGTTGTAACTGCTCCTATGCCCCAGCATAGAGTAAATGCCATAGAGGAAGAGTTGTATGCTGTTTCGGTGAATGAAGTTGTTACCCCTCTTTTGACTGTTAAGAGGAACCTACTACTAGCCGGTTTATTTCCAGGTTGTAGTAAGGGTTGCCTCCTGTGTGCTGTTATCCCTACCGGTTGTCCACTGCTGAAGTCAGGCATCCAAAGCCTGATGGATAGCAAGGAAATTATGTTCAAGAAAACTGCTGTTCCGTCTGTTTCCGTTGAAGAAATATCTATTGTCACAATTTACAATCCTGCCAAAGCTCCCGTGAAGAAACCAGTCCAAATTATGTCTGTTGCACCCATCACTATTACTGTCCCGGGGCCTCTCCCGTATGAGTCTGATAAAGCTATTCCATGGCATTATGGAGCCGACGTGTATGTGCTTGGTGTGAAGCAGGAGTTCAACACCAATACCAGTATCAGTAACATCACTGGTCCCGCCAAGATTACCCGCAGTGGCAGGCTCTTCTCGCCTGACATTGCACCGCCAGTTATCCGAAAACCTCTCACCATCACACCCGCAAGTGTGCATGTTCCAATTCAAGTTCCTGTGTCTACTACTGCCGCCGAGTCCTCTGATATCCGGGGCAAAGAAGTTGCTACCGATTTGCCTGCCAGGACGGAGGCACCAAAAAAGACTGCCGTAGAAGCCTCCCAACAAGAAATGGAGGAAATTCTTAAAATCATCAAAAAGAGTGACTTTAATGTTGTTGAACAATTGGGGCATACTCCCTCCAAAATCTCTATGCTATCACTATTGCTATGCTCAGAGGCCCATGCAAAAGCCCTGATTTCATTTCTGAAAACGGCCCATGTGCCGCAAGAGACCTCCGCGGATCAATTCACCGACTGTGTGGCTAATTTGACGGATGACAATGGCTTGGGGTTCTCAGATGCTGACCTTACCGCCAAAGGGAAAAATCACAATGATGCCCTGCATGTTTCCATAGAATAGGGCACTACTCTCGCACACGTGTTAGTGGATACCGGCTCTTCCCTGAATGTTTTACCCAAGAAGGCATTGGATCGTCTGGATTGTGAGGGTTTGGAGCTGAAACCTAGTAACATCATTGTTAGAGCCTTCGAAGGTTCTAAGAGGATGGTGCACGGTGAAGTAGACATCCCTATTCGTGTGGGTTCCCAAGTTTTCAACTCAACATTTTATGTAATGGATATTCGTCCATCTTACTCCTGCTTATTGGGTCGACCCTGGATTCACAAAGCTGGGGCAGTAACCTCCACTTTACACCAAAAGCTCAAATACCCTGTCAAAGGGAAGATTGTTACTGTGCAGGGTGAGGAGGAATACATGGTGAGTCACTTGAATTCATTCTGATATATCGAGATGGACGGGGAGTTTATTGAAACCCCTTTTCAGCATTTTGAGGAAGTACCTTCAGTGTTGGCATCGGCTGAGGCAGTGGCTGAAGAAGACTTTCCGTTGAAGATGGCGTCCTTGAAGGATGCCCGGGCTGTAATCGAGAAAGGCAATTGTGCAAACTGGGGTCAGCTTCCTGACTTCACTCAAAAGAATGACAAGTTTGGGCTGGGCTTTACTACAGAGGCTCAGAGGGCTGTGCGCAAGGAAAAGATCAGAAAAGCTCCGGTGTTTATCTCCAACCCAAGGGTGAATGCTATTGAGGAGGATGTAGAGGAAGCAGAGTTTGACAGTTGGATCTACCCGACTACCAGCAACGGATCAAGCAACTGGACGGCAAAGGATTTTACACCTATCACATTTGTCACGCAGTAATTAATTTCTTTTGATTTCCAATTTGTAACAAACATTGTGTTAAAACTTTTATTGGCTCGGTGTCCTACCCGGGGCATCGTAGCTCCATTTGTGAGGGCTTTTTGTATGACATTTCCATATATCATCAATCAAAACATTGGACGTTTGTTGCATTTCAAATCTTATGCTCCTTTTTCTTTCTGTGTTATATATATTGCAAAACAGCTATATTTACACACACTCACTTATACAGGTTTCAATCCACTCTGGATCTCACTGGTAACAGCTCTGCTACCGCCAGTTATGACTTCGAGAATCCGATCAACTTGGCCGAAGACGAAGGTGAAGATGATTGTGAAGTGCCTGGTGAACTCGCAAGACTGCTACTCCAGGAGGAGAGGGCTATTCAACCACATGAAGAGCCGGTGGAAACAATTAACCTGGGTACTGAGACAGATAGGAAAGAGGTCAAGATTGGGGCCAATCTAGAGCTCAGCGTGAAGCAACGATTGATCCAGATGCTACGTGATTACATGGAGATATTTGCTTGGTCCTATGAAGATATGCCTGGTTTGGATGCCGACATTGTAGTTCATCACCTGCCAACCAAGGAAGACTGCCCTCCGGTAAAGCAAAAGGTATGCCGTATGCGCCCAGAGATGTCTGAAAAGATCAAGGCTGAAGTTATGAAGCAATTCGACGCCGGGTTTCTAGCCGTAACTTCTTACCCTCAGTGGGTTGCCAATGTGGTGCCAGTGCCGAAGAAAGATGGTAAAGTCAGAATGTGTGTCGACTACAGGGATTTGAACAGGGCAAGCCCCAAGGATGATTTCCCTCTACCTCACATTGACGTTCTTGTCGACAATACTGCTCAACACAAGGTGTTCTCCTTCATGGATGGTTTTTCAGGGTATAATCAGATCAAGATGGCTCCGGAAGATATGGAAAAGACCACCTTTGTGACTCAGTGGGGGACCTTCTGTTACAAGGTCATGCCATTCGGGTTGAAAAATGCCGGGGCAACCTACCAACGCGCCATGGTTGCTTTATTTCATGATATGATCCATCATGAGATTGAGGTATATGTTGATGACATGATTGCAAGGTCTCAAACTGAGGAGGAGCACCTTGATCATCTGAGGAAGCTATTTGACCGACTGAAGTTATATAAGCTGAGGTTGAATCCCAACAAATGCACCTTTGGGGTAAGGTCCGGAAAATTGCTAGGCTTCATTGTAAGTGATAAGGGTATTCAAGTGGACCCTGCCAAGGTTAAAGCCATTCAAGAGATGCCAGTTCCTAAGACAGATAAAGAAGTCAGAGGTTTCCTGGGACGACTGAATTACATTGCCCGATTCATCTCACATCTGACTGCTACTTGTGAGCCAATATTCAAATTACTAAAGAAAGATCAAGTAGTACGCTGGAACGATGAATGCCAGGCTGCCTTTGAAAGGATAAAGGAATATCTCCAAGAGCCACCCATTCTTATGCCACCAGTGGAAGGAAGACCCCTGATACTATACTTGACAGTGCTTGATAATTCAATGGGGTGTGTGATGGGGCAGTATGACGAGTCTGGCCGAAAAGAGCACGCTATTTATTACTTGAGCAAAAAGTTTACCGACTGTGAGTCTCGTTACTCACTGCTTGAGAAAACTTGTTGCGCTCTAGTATGGGCTGCTCGCCGGCTGAGACAGTATATGCTGACTCACACTACTCTATTAATTTCAAAGATGGATCCCATCAAGTATATATTTGAAAAGCCTGCTCTGTCTGGAAGAATAGCAAGATGGAAAATGATCTTGACAGAATATGATATCCAGTATACAACTCAGAAAGCAATCAAAGGAAGTGTACTGGCAGATCATTTGGCACACCAACCTGTGGACGATTACCAATCATTGAACTTTGATTTTCCGGACGAAGACATCATGGTGGTAACTGACTGTGAAGTACCTGGACCGGATGAAGGACCCGAGGAAGGATCCCGATGGTCTATGCATTTTGACGAAGCCTCCAATGCTCTGGGTAACGGCGTCGGCGCTGTAATCATATCTCCCAAAGGAACTCATACTCCACTCACCGCCCGATTGTGTTTCAACTGCACCAACAACATGGCAGAATATGAAGCATGTATCATGGGCTTACAAGCTGCAATCGATTTAAGGATCAAGTTTTTGAGTGTCTTCGGAGATTCCTCTCTCGTGATCAATCAGATCAAGGGCGAATGGGATACGAAACACCCAAATCTTATTCCTTACAAGGAGTATGTGTCAACTTTGCTTCCCCACTTTGAAGAGATAACTTTTGAGCATTTCCCGAGAGAGGAGAATCAGCTAGCGGACGCACTAGCTACGATGTCTTCAATGTTCAAAGTTAAATGGGACAATGAGGCTCCCCGGATCATCATCTGGAAGTTGGACGAACCGGCATATTGCTGCGATCTGGAGGCTGAAAAGGTGACTGAAAAACCCTGGTATCATGAGGTGAAGAGGTACTTGGAAGTTCAGGAATACCCTGAAGGTGCATCTGTCAATGACAAGAAATTCATGAGGAGGTTTGCGACAAAATTCTTCCTCAGCAACGGCATTCTCTACAAACGGAATCATGATTCAACTCTACTGCGTTGTGTGGATAAGGCTGAAGCAGAGAAGATCATGTTGGAACTGCATGAAGGTACATTCGGAACACATTCCAGTGGACACACCATGGCTAAAAAAATCCTTCGGGCAGGATATTTCTGGTCCACAATGGAAGCCGATTGTTACCAACACTCTCGAACTTGTCATAAATGCCAGATCTATGCTGACAAGGTGCATATTCCTCCAGTTCCTCTGAATGTCCTGACGGCACCTTGGCCTTTTGCAATGTGGGGAATTGATATGATCGGTGAGATCCGACCGACGGCATCCAATGGGCATCGCTTCATCTTGGTGGCGATCGATTATTTCACGAAGTGGGTTGAGGCAGCTTCCTACGCCACAGTAACCAAGAGCGTCGTGGCACGTTTCATCCGGCATAATCTGATATGTCGGTACGGCGTCCCGGAAAGAATCATTACAGACAATGGTACCAATCTCAACAACAAGATGATCACTGAACTCTGTGAACAAATCAAGATACAGCACCACAATTCTTCTCCCTACCGGCCAAAGATGAATGGGGCCGTAGAGGCAGCCAATAAGAATATCAAGAAAATTGTGCAGAAGATGACAGTGACCTATAAAGATTGGCACGAGATGTTACCGTTCGCTCTTCATGGGTACCGTACCTCAGCAAGGACGTCAACCGGGGAAACTCCCTTCTCCTTGGTCTATGGCATGGAGGCAGTCTTGCCAATCGAAGTCCAGATACCCTCTCTCCGGATAATGAAAGATGCAGATCTGAGTGAAGATGACTGGATCCAGACTCGACTTGATCAATTAAATCTGATTGACGAAAAGAGACTCACCGCTATCTGTCATGGTCATACGTATCAAAAACGGATGATCAGGGCATTTAACAAGAAAGTCAAACCACAAGAGTATCCAATTGGAGACCTGGTAATCAAACGCATCATCCTTCCTCAAAGTGATCCCCGGGGCAAATGGACCCCTACTTACGAAGGGCCATTTGTGGTTAAACATGTGTTCTCAGGAGGAGCCATGATCCTAACCACCATGGATGGTGACGACCTTCCTCACCCCGCCAATGCAGACATAGTGAAAAGATACTACGCATAAATAAAAGACCCGCTAGGTTGACATACCTAGGCAAAAATTAGGGCTTCCCGGCGAACCAAAAGGGTTCGGGCAAAAATAAGGGATGAAATGAAAAAATCTGTACACCCGGCAAGTCGAAAACCTGAAAAGGCGGCTTGGGCAAAAATGGGTATCCCGGTGGACTGAAAACCCGAAAGGGAGGTCCAGGAAAAAGTTAGGGATAAAGCGTAACACTATGTCTCATTGGATCACTTCGCATCCGGAATTCGGCATCAACTATCTGGCTCAGACTTCGGCATCGACCAATCAGCTTCATCTTCAACTAGGCAGCAAAGCGATGAGACGCTTGGAGACATAAAGGCGATAGCAGAGTTGGAACCCAGTAGGATTGTTCACATAGCTGTTTTGTTTTCTTTTCAAAATTGTAAATTCTGTGTTATTTGGCGGCATTCTCTTACTAGGATGTCAGCCTCTTGTACAAAAAACGCCTATTCACAGGCAAAATTCAAATCAATACGAATTCACTTGTCCATACAAATTGCCATTATTTTTCCTTTTTCTGTTTTGTCTTGCGACGAACGTCCAATGTTCATTTTTGATATATGCATTTGACATTAAATTGCTGATTCATAAATATTTGCATATGAAACGAAAGATTAATTACAGGTGACATCAGAAACAGGGGCAATGTGGAAATTGTCTGATGCAGTCTGGTTGCTTTGTCTGCCAAGGTACCAAGGTAGATTCGACTGAAGAACGTGACCAAATGATCTCAGCTCCCCGCAGAGTAAGGCAAGATTCAGCAATACTTCCCTCAGTGAAGTCGCCGACTTTCCCCGGCAGGTCTAAAAGCTTATCCCCAGTAGATTATGGAAGCTTGTTCCCTGCGGAATACGGACGTCTCTCCCGAGCTTTATTCAGAGTTATCCCTCACAAGGGCTTATAATTGGGTTATCCTCAGCTATTTGCCATGGAAGATCGTCCTCGACTAGGTTCTTTCAATCCCCAGCGGAGTTTTTGGCATCCCCAGCGGAGTTTATCATCATTATCCCCAGCGGAATCCATCATTGAAGTCCTCAGCAGGCCTCTCATCAAAACTTCGGCAAAGTATCTCTCCCACAGAGCAATTCCCCGGCCAGTCGTCAAGGATTTATTTTCCTTAAGACGAAGTTACACTCATAAACATTTCACATTTCATACATCTTGTTTACATACACGATAAAGAGCATACTCACACTATCTCATCATTGAACAGCATGGCATCATGAATATCATACATCATGACATTGCATACAACTTATGTTTTTGCCTTTTCAGAAAGAAAAAAAGACAATCCCAAAGACAACTACCTTCAATTGTCACAAATTCCAGATTCGATACCTGTATCTAGCCAGGGCACATATGAGAGTGATCATTTCCAGACTTGATTCCTGTATCTAGCCAGGGCACGTCTGAAGAGTTCGAAGATTCGATTCCTGTATCCAGCCAGGGCACATCTATCAACTGCAACATTTCCAGATTCGACTCCTGTATCCAGCCAGGGCATATCTGTTGACCACATTTCCAGACTCGATTCCTGTATTTAGCCAGGGCACGTCTGAAGAGTTCGAAGATTCGATTCTTGTATCCAGCCAGGGCATATCTGTTGACCACATTTCCAGACTCGATTCCTGTATCTAGCCAGGGCACGTCTGAAGAGTTCGAAGATTCGATTCCTGTATCCAGCCAGGGCTTATCTGTTGACAACTATTTCCGGATTCGATTCCTGTATCCAGCCAGGGCACATCTGTGAGCAGCCATTTGTAGACTCGACACCTGTATCTAGCCAGGGCATATCTGCATAAAGAGATTGAAGATCAAACACCTGTAACAAGCCAGGAAAACATCTGTCTTTCTCAAATACACAAGTTCTCGCTAAGGAATCCCTTATGCGATCAACACTTCCAAATGGCATCTATAAGCCCATTCCCGACAAGTTTCTGTCACACCTCCAGATGGCATCTATAAGCCCATCTCCCTATCCACCATCTCTCCAAATGGAATCTGTAAGCCCATTCCCCGACATCACATTGTTGAGACTCCAACATGCGAGTGCAAATTTCCGGGCACTCTAGTGTCCAATCTCCTTTTACCCTCGAGTCACGAAAGGCAAACTTGCCAATCTAACTCTTCAGGTCCAAGAAGATTGAACAGGGGCAACTGTTGTACCCCAAAATTTGCCCTCCCATTTCCTCAAACATTTTCTCATCACAAGACCCTTTGAAGATCAAGATCCAATTAGGGTTTCCTCTGCTCAAGATTTCTCCTTGCACTGTGGACCCAAATTAGGGTTTGTGTTTACACAAAGATGTTTTGACCTAAAAAGCCTAAGATGACTTTCATGCTTCATGTTGGACTCCCAAGTTTATCCATACCAAGTTTCAAGTCTTGATTCCAAGTTTTGCCCAATCAATTGGACAGATGACCTGGAAATCAACTGTATTGGGGAAAAAGTCAATTGTGGCCAATTGACAGTCAAATCTCATGAAAATTGACCCACATCAACATTATGAACTCATATGGACCATTTGATCAAGTTTGGATCACAATTCCACAAGAAATTTGATCAGATCACCAAAAGGGCAAAATGGTCATTTTTAGGGTTTTGACTGCACAAAGGCAATTTTTGACTGTTTGACTTAGCCAATGGCAAACCAAGATCACATATGGACTCAAGGACCCCATGGAATTGTCTTGACATTCTCAACAAACTCAAAAGATCCCAAGTACACAAGATTGACAGTTGAATTTCCCAGTCAATTGATCAATTTTGACTGTATACTGAAAAGTCAAACTTTGACTTTTTGGTCAAAATCAAGGGTCAAGATTCATTTTTCATCAAAACATGACAAATCATGAAACTTGTTCACCAAGAAACCAAGAAATGCAAATTAGGGTTTAAAATGGAATTTTTCATAACTTAGAATTTTTCTAAGTTATGGAAAACCCTAATTTTTTCCCAACTTTGTCCCACTTTTTCACCATGATTCATTTGGATTCAAACAAAAGTCAAAACATGAAAGTTGTAGCTTGTTGCATAATCTACAACTTTGATTCACAAAGTTTTCTCATTTGAGGCTTGTATCTCAAGTTACAAATTTTTGAATAAGGGCACTAAACCATTCATAACTTAGTGAATTTTTGACCTATTTTGACAAGGTTTTCTACCTAACTTCAAGGCTATTTTCCATACACTTCCACTTGGAATTTCAAATTGCATTTCAAAGATGGATTGTAGTACACATTCCAAGCTTTCCAAAATGTCCAAGAACTTCTCAAACAACCTCATGGTTAGGGAGAATCGAATTTCACAATATGGCAAAAACTCACTTTGTTCATGACCAAGTTACATGTCTATAACCTTGCAATTTGAACTCAGCATGCTTTAAGCTAGATTACAGGTCCTTAAACCAAGTTACACTCAATAATTTAATTCATATTCTTTGTGCCAAGACCATGTTCTTTGAGCTAAAGCATTGTATGAAGGTTTAATCCATTTTTAGATAAAGCAAAATAGCCATTTTTGAAAAGTCACACTTTATGTCAAATTGAAAATCCAACAAGTACATTGCAAATCTGATTGGCACAAGATTATGAGCATAACACACCGATCAAGGAGGGATTATGCAGCACATTAGGGGCCCTCTACATGCCTAGAAACACAAGTTGGCATTTGTTGCTTAAAGTTGAAGAAAAGTGCCATAACACATACCAACTACCATATCAGCTCAAGAACACTTAGACAAAGTTATCAAACACATTCCACACAACACAACCAAGCTAATACACGAGCCCTTAACCTTCAAAACACCCTCCATCTCAGAATCACTCTCAAACTGCAAAAACAGGGCAGGCCCTGCAGTTTGAGTGCTATCTCTCATTTCTCTCGAGCTCTCTTGCCCAAACCAGTTCACACACCTTCCATACCATCTATGCAAGCTAACCAAAAGCAAAAGCACGATCTGTAACACCTCCAAGCCACTTCACCATTTTTGTTTTTCTGTTTTACAGTAGAAGTTCTCTAGCACGATTTAGGGAGTTTCAAGACAAAGTAGAACTTGGAATAGCATCCTTACACTTCAAGGAAGCTATACAAATCATCATCTTGCTCTGAAAACTCCTCCATTGCAAAGCACGATTCCAACTGAACAGGTATCTTCATGAAGTTCTATCTCTCTGATTAGGCATTGTTAGCTTTAGGTTTATGAAGAAAATATGTCACAATCATAGCCCTGAACATGCCCATATAGTTAGATTTCATTTATATTATGTGTGCTGCAAGAATTTTGAGTCTGAACATGGCATAAAAGTTAGGTCAGAAATTGGGGGAGAAGAAATTCTCCCTCATCTTAGAGAGTTAAGTCAAGTTCTTTACATGGTTGAATTCGTCTTCTCATGCTCTACACTTTTCATGTTATGAGTTTTGCTTGAAAGTCCAGGAATCAAGAGATAGAAAACGCGTGAGTGATGTTGTTCAGAGGTTGAAGATGACTGGTTCTGGGCTGGGCCTGGAATACTTTTCTTATTTGCACCACTCTTTTGCTTTCACACCCCCTAGGCCCATTTGGCTTATTTTTAATGATTTCTGACTTTTTCTTTTTTTGATTGATTCATTTATTTTTTCTCATGTTATTAAAAATATAAAAATCCTTTTTCTCACCATTTTTTAATTTATTAGGTATTTATATGATTTTTCTTTTGATTAATACCTAAATAAATAAATATATACATTTCATTAAAATATTGAGAAATATGTAAAAATACTTTTATTTTCATTTTTTATTTTATTATACCTTCTGAAAATATTTTACATAAAAAATACTTTTTTTACAAATATTAAAAATTATTATTATTTATATATATAACACATATTTAAAATAATACATATATACATATATTTATTAATACATTTAGGGTAAATACAAAATATATACACTTTTTGTTTTTTTTTATTATTATTATTAATATTTAATATAAGAATACATTTTTGACAAATACTTCACTTTATTTCATTTTGTACATAATAAATAAATACTTGTATTAAATTAAATAATAATACATTTCATTTAATAAAAATTAGGGTTTTGCCCTAAATTCAAAAATACTCCAAAAAATAATATCTTTTATTTTCTTTTTATTTTTAATACTTTTTTTCATACATATACAAAACCTTTTTGCACCTTGCATATTTATTCCATTTTTATTTAATTATTGTACATTAATTAAGTTGTAAATAATTCAAATCTTGATGTAATAGTTTTAGGTTTAAATTCCTTGTCAAAATCCCCATTTGAAACATTGTACCCCCCTCCCTATATTATTGTGTTGTAATAGCGTAGGAGTTTAAATTTCGCACTTTATCGCTTTCTAAATATACAATGCTAGAATTAGGGTTTATATGCGAATAAAAAATGAACAAAATAGTTATGACCTAATCTCAAGACAAACAAGCATGAAAATGGACACACAAATCACACTTGCACCCCCTAGGGTATTCCACATGTTGCCTTTCAAAAATATGGGCCATATTGCATGTTAGGTTTTCTTTGGGCAAAACAAACAAATCAAATGATCATAGTCCCTCGATGACGCTTTCAAAATGTTGCCTAAACAAATGATCAAGTCCCTTTAAAGAAAATGCCCAAAGATACTTGGCACCATTGCAATTATGGTCTAAACGATGACCCGCACCCGTCCCTTTCACATCCTAACATGAGATTGTCCACCAAATACAATGGTGGAACAAACTTATTAAAAGGGTTAAAACATAGCAATAAACTTTGAGAAATTTAGGAGTAGATAACCTCTTGGTTACTGAAATTCTGGCTGCAGATACTCAATGTCACGTTCAATGTTATGACACAGTATCTAACTTACTATATGACAGTAAATACAAAAACAATAAAGAACACAGTCAATTGTTTACCCAGTTCAGTGTGCAACAACACCTACTCTGGGGGCTACCAAGCCAGGGAGGAAATCCACTATAAGAGATGTTAATTCAGGAATAAACCAACCAGTTTATCTCCTTCACTTAAGACCTACCCAATGCAATTTCAATCTAAGTACAACTTAAACCTGAGTTCCTACTCACTCCCCCTCAATCACAGCAGTGATACATAAAACAATTTGACTAATGATTTGATGAAGACACTCTTCAAAAACATACACTTGATTAAGCTTCACAGCTTTTTAATCAAGTAACACAACCACTCTTGCTTCACAGCTTTGAGTGATACACAACTAACTTGACTCTGCTTCACAGCTTTAGTCAAGGAACATTCAAACACTCTTGCTTCAAAGCTTTGAGTGCTACAAAACCCTTACAATTAAAAACCTATTCCAAGTCACTTATCACAATGATAATTGCTTGGAGTACAATAATTAAACCTATACAGATTACAAATGATCTTCTGATCAAAAAGGGATTACTTGCAAAACAGCAGCTCTGTTGAATATATAGCAGCTGCAACTTCAGTTAGGGTTTCCACAAAAACCTAGGGTTAATTCCGTTTGACCTTAAGACCAGGTCACAGGACTTTATTAACCAGGTTAGGGTTGAGCTAGGTTACCCCTCAGAAAACGCAGGATTCTGTTCTGGAAAGACTGAGTTATTTTCCTGAAAAATCTCAGAACTAACCATCCTGCAAACTTGTTAGTTCAGAACAGGATGTCTTAACATCTGTTATGACATCTGAGAAAACTGTCTACTGATTTAGCAAAATGTGATCATTTTGCAAAATGCTCAGATACACACTTATAAACATCAGTTCCTGAATGACAATATTTTTCTGCAAAGGTACCTAATGAATCAGTACAAACTAAACTAGAATGTTATGACATCAGTCATGACATTCACACATACACTTGGGTTTTACCAAAAATGCAAGCCAATACCTAAACAACTACAAACTCCCCCTTTGGCAGATTTTTGGCTAAAGACCCTAAGCAATCAGAGATAGATAGCAGCAGAAAGAAATGACTGCAGAAAAATAGAATGTTGAGCAAGTACTAATTAAGTAAGTACCAAAATATTCTCCCCCTCTTTAGCCACAAATGGGCCAAAGATACATGTTCATACAGATTATACAGTTATCCAAAAAGATAATAAGAGCAACAAAACAAATTCTGAACACACTTCCAAACTCCACCAGATATCAGCACCAACCAGCAACACCACCAAACAGCAACCAACCTTCAAGCACTGTCATCAGACTCAGAGGATCTAGTTTCTTCAATGTTGAGATGACCTTCAGCTTCTACACCTTCTTCCCTTCTGTTTCCTTCAGCTTCCTCCTTTTCTAACCTGGCAATTAGGATTTCTAGGGTCTTTTTCCTAGCATCCAGCTCTTTGCAAGTCTCTTTTAAAACAGCTATGACATCAGATGTCTTGGACTGGGTCTTCACAGACGATGTCTCAGCTGATGTTATGACAATATCTGGAGCATGAGATCCCTGAAACAGTTTGTAGTGCAAGCCAAGGGCAGGAGCTCTTTTGCAGGCTGTATCTCTTGCCACAAGGATATCAGGGTATTGTGCAAGGATAATTCCACAAAGGAGGGAGGGAAAGGCTATTGGTCCTTTGACAGCATAACTACCAGCATGCTTTAAGGTTTGTTCAAAGATGTACCTGCCATAGTCAAAAGCAGTCTTGGTTCCCACAGCATAAATAAATCTCCCCAATCCTATGGAGATAGTTGATTTATTATTTGTAGGCACCCAGTTGGCTGCACCTATTTTATGCAGGATGGCAAATTTCATGCTGAGTTTGCTGGCATTCAGCTTGCCTTTCAAGGGCCAGAACTTCACTTGCCTGGCTGTGATGGTTTGACAAACATCATTGTCAGTGGCCTCCAGATCAGCACAATCCTCATTTATTCTTCCAAGAAATTTGTTAATTTCTGATGGAGAGAACTTGACCCTTCTTCCTCTAACAAAAACACTTTCAAAGTCAGCTGACCTTCCATCAGCACAATCATTAGACAAGTTCACTACAAACTCCTTGACAAGATTTTCATAACACTTGTTAAATTTTGTCACTGTCTTCATCAGTCCAGCATTCTTGATCAGGTCCATGATGTCTTTGCACTCCAAGGCATCATTGTTGAGTTCTCTTTCTAAGGCTATTCTTTTTAAGCAAACATACTTCCATCTGTTTGCATTGTCAGGATGATGAAAAGAGATGTTGTCTGTTGGGACTTCAGGTACTCTAGCAATTTTGCTGGAGGGGAGCTTCCTTCTGATAGGAGTTTCTTCAATATCAATCTCAAATTCTGATTCCTCATCAGAATCAGAAGATTCAGATTCTTTTCTCTTCTTAGAGATTGGTTGTCTAGCAGTATGCACCTGGGCCTTCTTCCCTTTTGTCTGAATACTTTTCTCAGCCATGCCTTCAGCCTTGGATTTCTTAGCAGTAGGTTTATCTTTGGACACACATTTTGCATCATTCTGACTACTCTTTCTTTTCATCAATCTCCTAGCTATGCTAGGGTTCACATTAGCAATCAGATCATTATCTGAGTAATCCTCATCCACATCAATGATAGGTGGATCAGCAGCCTTTTCTGAAGGGTTCTGAATGTTGTATTTTTGTGTCACAACATTCTCAGTGACATCTACATTCTCAGAAACTTCCACATTTGGGCTTTCTGATTGATTTAAAGGGACAGAAATCCCCGGTACAGGTTGGTTTCCGCTCAGTATACTAGTAACAAGCCTAGCAATAGCTTGATGAACTTGAACTGTTCCTTCTCTATTTGGTACAGAAGAAGAAGGATGAGAAGAATTACCAGAGGCTGTAGCTTGAGCTCTTCCTGCATGTCTCGTTCTTAGCTTTTTGACTTTGGCTGGGTCAGTTGCCATCTCTCTGAGAGGAGTGACCTCAAGAACTTCAGATTCTATGCATGTGGTGATTGCTCTAGAGTCTTGGTCAGATGATAAAGATGATGAGGATGATGAAGTCGCCTTGGTTGAAGACGATGTCTGAGACATTTTGATTGACTTTGAGTAACGGTAGCAATTTGAGAAAAATCTTTGCTTGAGAGGAGGAAACAGGTTGCAAGGACGAGAGAGGTAGGAGGCAAAAGGGAGTCTTTTCAACTTCTTAAGGATTTTGAAAGAATTGGGAAAGCATATGATTAACCCACTAAAGATAGACTTAATAAAATTAACTCCTTCAACCTTTGTTTTAAGCAAAATTAATTGCTATAATTTCTCATGTTGGTAAATACCCAACCTGCCCCTCAAATTTTCAAGTTTATTTCCAACAAGAGCCTTGGTAGAAGAATCAGTCAACTGAAGCTTAAAGAAACTATGTTCCAGTTTAAATGACTTCTTCTCTATAGAGTCAATGTGCTTGTTCCTGTTATGCTGAATAGGGTTCAAGGAAATATTGATTGTATTCAGATTGTCACAACACAATGTCACAACATCTTGTGAGACATCATACTCAGTGAGCATCTGTTTTGACCAGATATTTTGAGAACAGTTTTTCCTAGCAGCAACTATTTCCGCACAGAGTTGGGAAGGCATTCTTTTGATATGAATCACAGTTCTGGTTGATTCTTGACTAATTTTCTTTTTGTCCAGTCCAAGCCTCATTTCTTCAAGGAAACAGAATTTATTAGACTTGTTATTTCCAACATCCTTGTCAAGATAACTTATGGTTCTGACAACACATCCTTCTTCAAGTTTATTTGCCACATCACAAACATTATCATCCTGTAGTTTTGGAGTTCTTCTGACTGCTTCCATAGAAATAGCTCTTTTCATTCTTCTTAGATGAAGAGGACCAAGCTTATGCTGCCACAGTTTCATCTCTTTTTCTTCTTTGGTAATTGGACACATAGTGGAGATATCAGTGTTCTCAGGCTGCCACAAGTAGCAGTTATCTTTGGATCTGATTCCTCTCATTACAACTTCTAGTTTTTCATTAATTACTAGACATTCAGATTTTGAGAAGTTGACCTTGAATCCTAGATCACATAATTGACTAATGCTAATGAGATTAGCAGTCAACCCTTCTACCAGCAGTACTTTATTCAGACTTGGAACTCCAGTGCAATCCAAATTACCAACTCCTTTGACTTCACCTTTAGAACCATCTCCAAAGGTCACAAAACTAGTGGTGTGAGGCTTAACATAAGCCAGGAGATTTTTGATTCCTGTCATGTGTCTGGAACATCCACTGTCAAAGTACCAGCCTTCCTTTGCAGACACTCTCAGGGAAGTATGGGCTATCAGGGCAGTAGCCTTTTTCTTCCAATGAGGAGTATGTGGTACCCTTTTTGGCTTAGGTTTAGCACCTGAGTTTTGATTAGGGTATCCATGCAATTTGAAGCAGAAGGGCTTTATGTGTCCATACCTCCCACAATGATGACATCTCCATCTTTGGTATTTTTTCTTCATGTATTTCTGATGTTGAGAGTTGTGTTGAGACATCTGCTTTGACAATTGTTTAACATGCCTGATCTTCTTGTCTGCACCAGATTTCTTAGCTTCCACAAATCCTAGACCAGATTTGTTTCCCACATTTTGTCCAACTTGAAGGATCTCTTCCAATTTATCTGATCCATTGGTCAACATCTTGACAGATTTTGTCATTTGGTTCAGTTGTGAGTTCAGTAATTAAACTTCCCCTTCTAGGTGACTTATAGTTTCAAGATCTGCCCTTTTTTCAGCCTCCAGCTTTATAATGAGTTTTGATTGTTTCTCATTCTGCACACAGACTTCAGCACTTCTGATACACAATTTCTTGTAGGTATCAGCCAGTTCTTCAAATGTCACTTCTTCATCACTAGTGTCACTTTCAGAAGTACAAACACTAGTTAGAGAAGTAACTAGTTTGGCAGATTCTTCTTCAGAATTACTTTCTGAATCATAGTCAGACCAAGTAACAGTCATTCCTTTCTTTTGTTTCTTAAGAAAGGTAGGACATTCAGCTCGAATATGTCCATATCCTTCACATCCATGGCATTGAATACCTCTGCCATTGTTTCCCTTTTCTTCTGAGCTTGGTCTTCTGCTGGAACTGTCAATGTCAGAGGGAATGTTATGAACATTAGACCTTGACTTTGGATCCATTCTTTTGATGAGCTTGTTGAACTGTCTTCCAAGCATGGCAATAGCTTCTGAAATATTTTCTTCTTCATCCTCCTTGTTTTCAACATCAGTGTTGGATACAAGTGCTATGCTTTTGTTCTTCTTGTCACCATTATCAATGATCCCCATCTCAAAAGTCTGAAGAGACCCAATAAGTTCATCCACTCTCAACTTGCTGATGTCCTGGGCTTCCTCTATGGCAGTTACCTTCATTGCAAATCTTTTAGGCAAGAATCTGAGAATCTTCCTCACCAATTTTTCTTCTGACATCTTTTCTCCCAGAGCTCCTGAGGTATTGGCAATCTCCAAGATGTTCATGTGAAACTCATGAATGGTTTCATCTTCCATCATTTTTAGATTCTCAAACTTGGTAGTCAACATCTGAAGCCTTGACATTTTTACTTTGGAAGTGCCCTCATGAGTAGTTTTGAGAGTGTCCCAAACTTCCTTGGCCAGTTCATATTGATGTACTAGTCTGAAAATGTTTCTATCAATTCCATTGAACAAGGCATTTAAAGCTTTGGAATTTCCCAGGGCTAACTCATCTTCTTCTTTACTCCAATCTTCCTCAGGCTTCAGACTGATTGTTCCATCTTTCTCAGTTATGGTGGGATGGATCCATCCTTTGTCAGCAGCTCTCCAAGCCTTTTTGTCCAGAGATTTTAGGAAGGCAATCATACGAGGTTTCCAGTAGTCATAATTAGTTCCATCCAGAATGGGTGGTCTATTTCCAAAAACTCCTTCTTTGTCCATAGTGCCAGAAAGTGATATCCCTATATCTCACCCAGTAATACAGGCAGGGTGCCTGCTCTGATACCAATTGAAATTCTGGCTGCAGATACTCAATGTCACGTTCAATGTTATGACACCGTATCTAACTTACTATATGACAGTAAATACAAAAACAATAAAGAACACAGTCAATTGTTTACCCAGTTCAGTGTGCAACAACACCTACTCTGGGGGCTACCAAGCCATGGAGGAAATCCACTATAAGAGATGTTAATTCAGGAATAAACCAACCAGTTTATCTCCTTCACTTAAGACCTACCCAATGCAATTTCAATCTAAGTACAACTTAAACCTGAGTTCCTACTCACTCCCCCTCAATCACAGCAGTGATACATAAAACAATTTGACTAATGATTTGATGAAGACACTCTTCAAAAACATACACTTGATTAAGCTTCACAGCTTTTTAATCAAGTAACACAACCACTCTTGCTTCACAGCTTTGAGTGATACACAACTAACTTGACTCTGCTTCACAGCTTTAGTCAAGGAACATTCAAACACTCTTGCTTCAAAGCTTTGAGTGCTACACAACCCTTACAATTAAAAACCTATTCCAAGTCACTTATCACAATGATAATTGCTTGGAGTACAATAATTAAACCTATACAGATTACAAATGATCTTCTGATCAAAAAGGGATTACTTGCAAAACAGCAGCTCTGTTGAATATATAGCAGCTGCAACTTCAGTTAGGGTTTCCACAAAAACCTAGGGTTAATTCCGTTTGACCTTAAGACCAGGTCACAGGACTTTATTAACCAGGTTAGGGTTGAGCTAGGTTACCCCTCAAAAAACGCAGGATTCTATTCTGGAAAGACTGAGTTATTTTCCTGAAAATTCTCAGAACTAACCATCCTGCAAACCTGTTAGTTCAGAACAGGATGTCTTAACATTTGTTATGACATCTGAGAAAACTGTCTACTGATTTAGCAAAATGTGATCATTTTGCAAAATGCTCAGATACACACTTATAAACATCAGTTCCTGAATGACAATATTTTTCTGCAAAGGTACCTAATGAATCAGTACAAACTAAACTAGAATGTTATGACATCAGTCATGACATTCACACATACACTTGGGTTTTACCAAAAATGCAAGCCAATACCTAAACAACTACAGTTACTTAAATCAAACTTGCAAAAACAAAACACTTGCCTATTTTCTAAAACACACCTCACAACACTTTCAAAACAATCTCCAAAAACAAATGAAAACCTTTTTCAAAAGACATACACCTTTGTATACATCCCAACATGGATCATTACAAAGGTTGCCACCACATTGGCTTCTTTTCAAAACATTTTCAAACCCACACACACAAGCACCATTTCAAACAATTGAAAACAAAAGGCAAGTGATCTAAGCAAGTAACTAAGAGCCCATGGATAACCATGGATAAAAAGGGTGCTAATACCTTCCCTTTCTATAATCTACTCCCCGAACCCAAGAAAACATCTCAAAGGTTTTTGCTGTGCTTTTTAACCTTTCCTTAGGATAAAATAAAAAGTCGGTGGCGACTCTTGCTCAATCGAAACATTTGCAAAAACAAACGCAAAACCTCAAGTCAGTTCTCCCACCGTATCACAGAACTGGCGACTCTGCTGGGGAAATTTTTAAAAGTGGAGTAACCTTAGGGCTTAGATCACCCTCTTGCATGACAAATTGTTTGAATTGTTTGCTTTATACTTTGGCTCTATTGTTTGGGTTTGCAATCCTACACCCGGATTTTGGGAAACATTCATAGATAGCAATACGTTGTGGAAACTGTGCGGGGTATACCGACACGGTCTAAGCAATAGCTATATTAGTGTGACATATTTGTGAGTACCGGTAACCCTTGAGTTCAATCAAGGAGAGTACGGGGCCGCTGAGTGATGTCACTAAGCACTAATGACCTAGAACCTTACTTGACCATCTTGGCCTTTTATTAGGGGTAGTGAGATGACCGGCTTTGGTGCAGTCCGAAGTTGGTAGATACTCGATACTACACTCATTGAGGGTTGTGTTCTTGGAATATTTTGGTCGCTAGTTAAGTGGCTAAACCAAAATAATGAACAATGAAAACAATCCAGTGATATTGAGCTCCTTAGAACCCGGTTACTATTTATAGGACAGGTTTTTAAGCCAACTACACTCAAGAGGGTACTTACCTATGAAACCCCATGCAAGCCTGAAACTAGGGTTTGGTGTGATTTGCTTGTACATATGCTTTGTACATACATCATAAACATCATGAAACATCATATGCATTCACTAACCATTTCAAGGGTTTTGGATCTTCATCTTTGTTCTTGTTTTGTAGGACATGGAAATTCCTCGCAGAAATACCATCCAAGTCAACCTTGTGAGAATCTCTCCTCAACTCAAGGAGCTCACCTCAAGAATTCCGGAAAATTCATCCTTCAGTGAAAGACATGGTAGACTGCTCAGCCTAGTCAACACCAACATTGAAGAAGACATGATGAAAGTGCTATTCCAGTTCTTTGACCCTCTTCACCACTGTTTCACCTTCCCTGATTACCAGTTGGTACCCACTTTGGAGGAGTTTTCTCAACTCCTGAGAATTCCTATCCTTAATCAACTACCCTTCAACGGTACGGAAAAGGAACCAAAGCCGGAAGATGTTGCTCGAGCATTACATCTACAACCATCCGACATCAAGGGGCACTGGGAAACCAGAAGCGGCGTCAAAGGATTCTTAGCAAAATTCTTGTTTGAGAAGGCACAAGAATGTTGGAACTCATTGGACCTACAAGCCTTTGAAGAGATTGTGGCACTCCTTATCTATGGGTTGGTCCTGTTCCCAAATCTTGACCAATTGATAGATGTCAATGCTGTCAAAATCTTCTTGTCCAGAAATCCAATACCGACATTGCTTGGGGACATTCTTCACTCATTTTACACACGAACAATGGGAAAGAGGGGTGTTCTCATGTGCTGTACTCCTATCCTTGCAAGGTGGTTTATTTTGCACCTTCCACAATCTGTCTTGAAGAATGACCAAGGTACAAGGTGGTCCCAACGGTTGATGACTCTTACTCATTCTGATGTGCATTGGTGTTCTCGGTCCAGAGAAAATGTCATCATTGTCGATCGTTGCGGAGAATTTCCTAATGTTCCTTTACTTGGAATTAAAGGAGGTATCACCTACAACCCTTGCCTAGCTTTGAGGCAATTTGGATATGCACGGAGGGATGGCCCTCATGACATGTTGATTCCTGACCTAGTTTTTGACTTCGACAACGATACGCAAGGACTTCGCCAAAGATTCATCAGAGCTTGGGGAAAACTCAACAAGGTTGATAGCAAGACTCTGGGACACAAGAACTCCATCCCTCTTGAGCCCTATCTCAAGTGGGTACGAGCCCGAGCCCAAAGTCTAATGATGCCTTATCCCCATTTACTCCCAGTGATTAAAGAGCCCGTCAATGAAGGAGAGGTTCCCTACACCATCCTACATTTAGACATGCCTACATCGTGGGAGGAAATGCAGAAAAGCTGGATTCAGCTCAAGGAGGAACGGAATACTTTTGAAGCTAGCTACTATGCCAGTGAAAAGAAGGTTCTAGAGCTTACCCGCCGACTCCACGAGCAAGAGGCCCTCAATACCTACATCGCACCAAAGAGGATGCGCAATGTCTTTTTACCTTAAGAAGTTTATTTTGTAATATTTGGCCCATGGGGCATTTATGTACTAACAAATCTCTTCTTATTAATATGACGTGCGTTCTTCTTTGTCTAAAACAATTTTGAATGTCCTAAATCCTTGAATGCATTGCATACATAAGCATACCATTCATCATGTGCATAAGCAGGTCTCATTCCAGGTTTCCTTATCTGTCTGCTGTTTATTTCAGTAGGATGGATCTCGAGCAAACAATCAAAGACCTACAGGCTCAGAATGCACAATTCCAGCAACTCCTGATGACCTTGGCTAAGGGTCAGGAGGATATCAAGACTCAATTGGGGAACAAAGACCCGGTGAAAAAGAAGAAAAAGATACTCGAAGTGGCTACTTTGGGGAGAAGATTTGACGGAGAAGCTCGAAGAGTGCTTGAATTTCCTCCTACTTCTGATGAAGGGACCAGTAAAAGAGATGGAGTTGCGGTGCCTTCCGAGTCTGATGCGGAAGAAGAAGAGGTTGAAGAGGATGAAGATTATTCTGACCAGCAATACCCTCCAGCTGATGATAAATACAAAGGGTTAGAAGACAGATTAGCCGCCATGGAGCTACAGAGAGTTCCGGGTTTGGATTTTGAAGACTTGGGTTTGGTTTCTGGGATTGTGATTCCCCCAAAATTCAAGGTGCCAGTGTTTGTAAGGTATGATGGGCTGTCTTTCCCCAAAATGCATCTCAGGTCCTACGTGAGAAAGATCCAGCCCTATACGGCAGATAAAAACCTCTGGATTCATTTCTTTCAAGACAGTCTTTCTGGAGCTCAGTTGGAATGGTTTTACCAGCTAGAAGGAACCAGTGTCTGGAATTGGGAAGATTTGGCCACCGCTTTCTACAAACAATACCAATACAATTCTGACCTTGCCCCTACTCATACCCAACTTCAGGGTATGTCATTAGGAACAAGCGAAGGATTCAAAGAATACGCACAAAAATGGAGGGATTTGGCTGGAAGGGTGCAGCCTCCTTTAACCGATCGTGAGCTAGTTGATATGTTTCTAGGGACCCTATCTGGGCCATTTTTCAATCATCTGATTGGTAACTCTTCCGCGGGGTTTACCGATTTGATCTTAACGGGCGAAAGAATGGAAGCTGGCATCAAGTCATGAAAGATTCAGAAGGGTGTTGCTGCAAGTACTGAGAAGAGGCCGTTTAAGAAAGAAGCAAGTGCCGTCTATGGTCATAGAAGACAAATCAAGCCAGAAATTCGCCAAGCCGTCAATGCTCTGGTCATTTCAAAACCTGTTGCTGCTCCTCAGCAGTACAATCAACAAAGAGGCGAAAGGCCCAAGAGGCAGTATACTCGGCTGAGTATGACCTTATCTCAAATTTTACCCCAACTGCTATCAACCAATTTGGTGACCACCAAAGAAGCTCCTAAGGTCGTTAATACTGCATCTCCAAAGTATAACCCGAATGCCCGGTGTGCTTATCATTCTGATAGTCCCGGGCACACTACTGATGATTGCTGGGCCTTGAGAAACAAAGTGCAAGATCTTATCGACGCGAAGGAAATTCAGTTTGAAGCGCCTGAGAGGGCGAATGTTGTAACTGCTCCTATGCCCCAGCATAGAGTAAATGCCATAGAGGAAGAGTTGTATGCTGTTTCGGTGAATGAAGTTGTTACCCCTCTTTTGACTGTTAAGAGGAACCTACTACTAGCCGGTTTATTTCCAGGTTGTAGTAAGGGTTGCCTCCTGTGTGTTGTTATCCCTACCGGTTGTCCACTGCTGAAGTCAGGCATCCAAAGCCTGATGGATAGCAAGGAAATTATGTTCAAGAAAACTGCTGTTCCGTCTGTTTCCGTTGAAGAAATATCTGTTGTCACAATTTACAATCCTGCCAAAGCTCCCGTGAAGAAACCAGTCCAAATTATGTCTGTTGCACCCATCACTATTACTGTCCTGGGGCCTCTCCCGTATGAGTCTGATAAAGCTATTCCATGGCATTATGGAGCCGACGTGTATGTGCTTGGGGTGAAGCAGGAGTTCAACACCAATACCAGTATCAGTAACATCACTGGTCCTGCCAAGATTACCCGCAGTGGCAGGCTCTTCTCGCCTGACATTGCACCGCCAGTTATCCGAAAACCTCTCACCATCACACCCGCAAGTGTGCATGTTCCAATTCAAGTTCCTGTGTCTACTACTGCCGCCGAGTCCTCTGATATTCGGGGCAAAGAAGTTGCTACCGATTTGCCTGCCAGGACGGAGGCACCAAAAAAGACTGCCGTAGAAGCCTCCCAACAAGAAATGGAGGAAATTCTTAAAATCATCAAAAAGAGTGACTTTAATGTTGTTGAACAATTGGGGCATACTCCCTCCAAAATCTCTATGCTATCACTATTGCTATGCTCAGAGGCCCATGCAAAAGCCCTGATTTCATTTCTGAAAACGGCCCATGTGCCGCAAGAGACCTCCGCGGATCAATTCACCGACTGTGTGGCTAATTTGACGGATGACAATGGCTTGGGGTTCTCAGATGTTGACCTTACCGCCAAAGGGAAAAATCACAATGATGCCCTGCATGTTTCCATAGAATAGGGCACTACTCTCGCACACGTGTTAGTGGATACCGGCTCTTCCCTGAATGTTTTACCCAAGAAGGCATTGGATCGTCTGGATTGTGAGGGTTTGGAGCTGAAACCTAGTAACATCATTGTTAGAGCCTTCGACGGTTCTAAGAGGATGGTGCACGGTGAAGTAGACATCCATATTCGTGTGGGTTCCCAAGTTTTCAACTCAACATTTTATGTAATGGATATTCGTCCATCTTACTCCTGCTTATTGGGTCGACCCTGGATTCACAAAGCTGGGGCAGTAACCTCCACTTTACACCAAAAGCTCAAATACCTTGTCAAAGGGAAGATTGTTACTGTGCAGGGTGAGGAGGAATACATGGTGAGTCACTTGAATTCATTCTGATATATCGAGATGGACGGGGAGTATATTGAAACCCCTTTTCAGCATTTTGAGGAAGTACCTCCAGTGTTGGCATCGGCTGAGGCAGTGGCTGAAGAAGACTTTCCGTTGAAGATGGCGTCCTTGAAGGATGCCCGGGCTGTAATCGAGAAAGGCAATTGTGAAAACTGGGGTCAGCTTCCTGACTTCACTCAAAAGAATGACAAGTTTGGGCTGGGCTTTACTGCAGAGGCTCAGAGGGCTGTGCGCAAGGAAAAGATCAGAAAAGCTCCGGTGTTTATCTCCAACCCAAGGGTGAATGCTATTGAGGAGGATGTAGAGGAAGCAGAGTTTGACAGTTGGATCTACCCGACTACCAGCAACGGATCAAGCAACTGGACGGCAAAGGATTTTACACCTATCACATTTGTCACGCAATAATTAATTTCTTTTGATTTCCAATTTGTAACAAACATTGTGTTAAAACTTTTATTGGCTCGGTGTCCTACCCGGGGCATCGTAGCTCCATTTGTGAGGGCTTTTTGTATGACATTTCCATATATCATCAATCAAAACATTGGACGTTTGTTGCATTTCAAATCTTATGCTCCTTTTTCTTTCTGTGTTATATATATTGCAAAACAGCTATATTTACACACACTCACTTATACAGGTTTCAATCCACTCTGGATCTCACTGGTAACAGCTCTGCTGCCGCCAGTTATGACTTCGAGAATCCGATCAACTTGGCCGAAGACGAAGGTGAAGATGATTGTGAAGTGCCTGGTGAACTCGCAAGACTGCTACTCCAGGAGGAGAGGGCTATTCAACCACATGAAGAGCCGGTGGAAACAATTAACCTGGGTACTGAGACAGATAGGAAAGAGGTCAAGATTGGGGCCAATCTAGAGCTCAGCGTGAAGCAACGATTGATCCAGATGCTACGTGATTACATGGAGATATTTGCTTGGTCCTATGAAGATATGCCTGGTTTGGATGCCGACATTGTAGTTCATCACCTGCCAACCAAGGAAGACTGCCCTCCGGTAAAGCAAAAGGTATGTCGTATGCGCCCAGAGATGTCTGAAAAGATCAAGGCTGAAGTTATGAAGCAATTCGACGCCGGGTTTCTAGCCGTAACTTCTTACCCTCAGTGGGTTGCCAATGTGGTGCCAGTGCCGAAGAAAGAAGGTAAAGTCAGAATGTGTGTCGACTACAGGGATTTGAACAGGGCAAGCCCCAAGGATGATTTCCCTCTACCTCACATTGACGTTCTTGTCGATAATACTGCTCAACACAAGGTGTTCTCCTTCATGGATGGTTTTTCAGGGTATAATCAGATCAAGATGGCTCCGGAAGATATGGAAAAGACCACCTTTGTGACTCAGTGGGGGACCTTCTGTTACAAGGTCATGCCATTCGGGTTGAAAAATGCTGGGGCAACCTACCAACGCGCCATGGTTGCTTTATTTCATGATATGATCCATCATGAGATTGAGGTATATGTTGATGACATGATTGCAAGGTCTCAAACTGAGGAGGAGCACCTTGATCATCTGAGGAAGCTATTTGACCGACTGAAGTTATATAAGCTGAGGTTGAATCCCAACAAATGCACCTTTGGGGTAAGGTCCGGAAAATTGCTAGGCTTCATTGTAAGTGATAAGGGTATTCAAGTGGACCCTGCCAAGGTTAAAGCCATTCAAGAGATGCCAGTTCCTAAGACAGAGAAAGAAGTCAGAGGTTTCCTGGGACGACTGAATTACATTGCCCGATTCATCTCACATCTGACTGCTACTTGTGAGCCAATATTCAAATTACTAAAGAAAGATCAAGTAGTACGCTGGAACGATGAATGCCAGGCTGCCTTTGAAAGGATAAAGGAATATCTCCAAGAGCCACCCATTCTTATGCCACCAGTGGAAGGAAGACCCCTGATACTATACTTGACAGTGCTTGATAATTCAATGGGGTGTGTGATGGGGCAGTATGACGAGTCTGGCCGAAAAGAGCACGCTATTTATTACTTGAGCAAAAAGTTTACCGACTGTGAGTCTCGTTACTCACTGCTTGAGAAAACTTGCTGCGCTCTAGTATGGGCTGCTCGCCGGCTGAGACAGTATATGCTGACTCACACTACTCTATTAATTTCAAAGATGGATCCCATCAAGTATATATTTGAAAAGCCTGCTCTGTCTGGAAGAATAGCAAGATGGAAAATGATCTTGACAGAATATGATATCCAGTATACAACTCAGAAAGCAATCAAAGGAAGTGTACTGGCAGATCATTTGGCACACCAACCTGTGGACGATTACCAATCATTGAACTTTGATTTTCCGGACGAAGACATCATGGTGGTAACTGACTGTGAAGTACCTGGACCGGATGAAGGACCCGAGGAAGGATCCCGATGGTCTATGCATTTTGACGAAGCCTCCAATGCTCTGGGTAACGGCGTCGGCGCTGTAATCATATCTCCCAAAGGAACTCATACTCCACTCACCGCCCGATTGTGTTTCAACTGCACCAACAACATGGCAGAATATGAAGCATGTATCATGGGCTTACAAGCTGCAATCGATTTAAGGATCAAGTTTTTGAGTGTCTTCGGAGATTCCTCTCTCGTGATCAATCAGATCAAGGGCGAATGGGATACGAAACACCCAAATCTTATTCCTTACAAGGAGTATGTGTCAACTTTGCTTCCCCACTTTGAAGAGATAACTTTTGAGCATTTCCCGAGAGAGGAGAATCAGCTAGCGGACGCACTAGCTACGATGTCTTCAATGTTCAAAGTTAAATGGGACAATGAGGCTCCCCGGATCATCATCTGGAAGTTGGACGAACCGGCATATTGCTGCGATCTGGAGGCTGAAAAGGTGACTGAAAAACCCTGGTATCATGAGGTGAAGAGGTACTTGGAAGTTCAGGAATACCCTGAAGGTGCATCTGTCAATGACAAGAAATTCATGAGGAGGTTTGCGGCAAAATTCTTCCTCAGCAACGGCATTCTCTACAAACGGAATCATGATTCAACTCTACTGCGTTGTGTGGATAAGGCTGAAGCAGAGAAGATCATGTTGGAACTGCATGAAGGTACATTCGGAACACATTCCAGTGGACACACCATGGCTAAAAAAATCCTTCGGGCAGGATATTTCTGGTCCACAATGGAAGCCGATTGTTACCAACACTCTCGAACTTGTCATAAATGCCAGATCTATGCTGACAAGGTGCATATTCCTCCAGTTCCTCTGAATGTCCTGACGGCACCTTGGCCTTTTGCAATGTGGGGAATTGATATGATCGGTGAGATCCGACCGACGGCATCCAATGGGCATCGCTTCATCTTGGTGGCGATCGATTATTTCACGAAGTGGGTTGAGGCAGCTTCCTACGCCACAGTAACCAAGAGCGTTGTGGCACGTTTCATCCGGCATAATCTGATCTGTCGGTACGGCGTCCCGGAAAGAATCATTATGGACAATGGTACCAATCTCAACAACAAGATGATCACTGAACTCTGTGAACAAATCAAGATACAGCACCACAATTCTTCTCCCTACCGGCCAAAGATGAATGGGGCCGTAGAGGCAGCCAATAAGAATATCAAGAAAATTGTGCAGAAGATGACAGTGACCTATAAAGATTGGCACGAGATGTTACCGTTCGCTCTTCATGGGTACCGTACCTCAGCAAGGACGTCAACCGGGGAAACTCCCTTCTCCTTGGTCTATGGCATGGAGGCAGTCTTGCCAATCGAAGTCCAGATACCCTCTCTCCGGATAATGAAAGATGCAGATCTGAGTGAAGATGACTGGATCCAGACTCGACTTGATCAATTAAATCTGATTGACGAAAAGAGACTCACCGCTATCTGTCATGGTCATACGTATCAAAAACGGATGATCAGGGCATTTAACAAGAAAGTCAAACCACAAGAGTATCCAATTGGAGACCTGGTAATCAAACGCATCATCCTTCCTCAAAGTGATCCCCGGGGCAAATGGACCCCTACTTACGAAGGGCCATTTGTGGTTAAACATGTGTTCTCAGGAGGAGCCATGATCCTAACCACCATGGATGGTGACGACCTTCCTCACCCCGCCAATGCAGACATAGTGAAAAGATACTACGCATAAATAAAAGACCTGCTAGGTTGACATACCTAGGCAAAAATTAGGGCTTCCCGGCGAACCAAAAGGGTTCGGGCAAAAATAAGGGATGAAATGAAAAAATCTGTACACCCGGCAAGTCGAAAACCTGAAAAGGCGGCTTGGGCAAAAATGGGTATCCCGGTGGACTGAAAACCCGAAAGGGCGGTCCAGGCAAAAGTTAGGGATAAAGCGTAACACTATGTCTCATTGGATCACTTCGCATCCGGAATTCGGCATCAACTATCTGGCTCAGACTTCGGCATCGACCAATCAGCTTCATCTTCAACTAGGCAGCAAAGCGATGAGACGCTTGGAGACATAAAGGCGATAGCAGAGTTGGAACCCAGTAGGATTGTTCACATAGCTGTTTTGTTTTCTTTTCAAAATTGTAAATTCTGTGTTATTTGGCGGCATTCTCTTACTAGGATGTCAGCCTCTTGTACAAAAAACGCCTATTCACAGGCAAAATTCAAATCAATACGAATTCACTTGTCCATACAAATTGCCATTATTTTTCCTTTTTCTGTTTTGTCTTGCGACGAACGTCCAATGTTCATTTTTGATATATGCATTTGACATTAAATTGCTGATTCATAAATATTTGCATATGAAACGAAAGATTAATTACAGGTGACATCAGAAACAGGGGCAATATGGAAATTGTCTGATGCAGTTTGGTTGCTTTGTCTGCCAAGGTACCAAGGTAGATTCGACTGAAGAACGTGACCAAATGATCTCAGCTCCCCGCAGAGTAAGGCAAGATTCAGCAATACTTCCCTCAGTGAAGTCGCCGACTTTCCCCGGCAGGTCTAAAAGCTTATCCCCAGTAGATTCTGGAAGCTTGTTCCCTGCGGAATACGGACGTCTCTCCCGAGCTTTATTCAGAGTTATCCCTCACAAGGGCTTATAACTGGGTTATCCTCAGCTATTTGCCATGGAAGATCGTCCTCGACTAGGTTCTTTCAATCCCCAGCGGAGTTTTTGGCATCCCCAGCGGAGTTTATCATCATTATCCCCAGCGGAATCCATCATTGAAGTCCTCAGCAGGCCTCTCATCAAAACTTCGGCAAAGTATCTCTCCCACAGAGCAATTCCCCGGCCAGTCGTCAAGGATTTATTTTCCTTAAGACGAAGTTACACTCATAAACATTTCACATTTCATACATCTTGTTTACATACACGATAAAGAGCATACTCACACTATCTCATGATTGAACAGTATGGCATCATGAATATCATACATCATGACATTGCATACAACTTATGTTTTTGCCTTTTCAGAAAGAAAAAAAGACAATCCCAAAGACAACTACCTTCAACTGTCACAAATTCCAGATTCGATACCTGTATCTAGCCAGGGCACATATGAGAGTGATCATTTCCAGACTCGATTCCTGTATCTAGCCAGGGCACGTCTGAAGAGTTCGAAGATTCGATTCCTGTATCCAGCCAGGGCACATCTATCAACTGCAACATTTCCAGATTCGACTCCTGTATCCAGCCAGGGCATATCTGTTGACCACATTTCCAGACTCGATTCCTGTATCTAGCCAGGGCACGTCTGAAGAGTTCGAAGATTCGATTCTTGTATCCAGCCAGGGCATATCTGTTGACCACATTTCCAGACTCGATTCCTGTATCTAGCCAGGGCACGTCTGAAGAGTTCGAAGATTCGATTCCTGTATCCAGCCAGGGCTTATCTGTTGACAACTATTTCCGGATTCGATTCCTGTATCCAGCCAGGGCACATCTGTGAGCAGCCATTTGTAGACTCGACACCTGTATCTAGCCAGGGCATATCTGCATAAAGAGATTGAAGATCAAACACCTGTAACAAGCCAGGAAAACATCTGTCTTTCTCAAATACACAAGTTCTCGCTAAGGAATCCCTTATGCGATCAACACTTCCAAATGGCATCTATAAGCCCATTCCCGACAAGTTTCTGTCACACCTCCAGATGGCATCTATAAGCCCATCTCCCTATCCACCATCTCTCCAAATGGAATCTGTAAGCCCATTCCCCGACATCACATTGTTGAGACTCCAACATGCGAGTGCAAATTTCCGGGCACTCTAGTGTCCAATCTCCTTTTACCCTCGAGTCACGAAAGGCAAACTTGCCAATCTAACTCTTCAGGTCCAAGAAGATTGAACAGGGGCAACTGTTGTACCCCAAAATTTGCCCTCCCATTTCCTCAAACATTTTCTCATCACAAGACCCTTTGAAGATCAAGATCCAATTAGGGTTTCCTCTGCTCAAGATTTCTCCTTGCACTGTGGACCCAAATTAGGGTTTGTGTTTACACAAAGATGTTTTGACCTAAAAAGCCTAAGATGACTTTCATGCTTCATGTTGGACTCCCAAGTTTATCCATACCAAGTTTCAAGTCTTGATTCCAAGTTTTGCCCAATCAATTGGACAGATGACCTGGAAATCAACTGTATTGGGGAAAAAGTCAATTGTGGCCAATTGACAGTCAAATCTCATGAAAATTGACCCACATCAACATTATGAACTCATATGGACCATTTGATCAAGTTTGGATCACAATTCCACAAGAAATTTGATCAGATCACCAAAAGGGCAAAATGGTCATTTTTAGGGTTTTGACTGCACAAAGGCAATTTTTGACTGTTTGACTTAGCCAATGGAAAACCAAGATCACATATGGACTCAAGGACCCCATGGAATTGTCTTGACATTCTCAACAAACTCAAAAGATCCCAAGTACACAAGATTGACAGTTGAATTTCCCAGTCAATTGATCAATTTTGACTGTATACTGAAAAGTCAAACTTTGACTTTTTGTCAAAATCAAGGGTCAAGATTCATTTTTCATCAAAACATGCCAAATCATGAAACTTGTTCACCAAGAAACCAAGAAATGCAAATTAGGGTTTAAAATGGAATTTTTCATAACTTAGAATTTTTCTAAGTTATGGAAAACCCTAATTTTTTCCCAACTTTGCCCCACTTTTTCACCATGATTCATTTGGATTCAAACAAAAGTCAAAACATGAAAGTTGTAGCTTGTTGCATAATCTACAACTTTGATTCACAAAGTTTTCTCATTTGAGGCATGTATCTCAAGTTACAAATTTTTGAATAAGGGCACTAAACCATTCATAACTTAGTGAATTTTTGACCTATTTTGACAAGGTTTTCTACCTAACTTCAAGGCCATTTTCCATACACTTCCACTTGGAATTTCAAATTGCATTTCAAAGATGGATTGTAGTAAACATTCCAAGCTTTCCAAAATGTCCAAGAAATTCTCAAACAACCTCATGGTTAGGGAGAATCGAATTTCACAATATGGCAAAAACTCACTTTGTTCATGACCAAGTTACATGTCCATAACCTTGCAATTTGAACTCAGCATGCTTTAAGCTAGATTACAGGTCCTTAAACCAAGTTACACTCAATAATTTAATGCATATTCTTTGTGCCAAGACCATGTTCTTTGAGCTAAAGCATTGTATGAAGGTTTAATCCATTTTTAGATAAAGCAAAATAGCCATTTTTGAAAAGTCACACTTTATGTCAAATTGAAAATCCAACAAGTACATTGCAAATCTGATTGGCACAAGATTATGAGCATAACACACTGATCAAAGAGGGATTATGCAGCACATTAGGGGCCCTCTACATGCCTAGAAACACAAGTTGGCATTTGTTGCTTAAAGTTGAAGAAAAGTGCCATAACACATACCAACTACCATATCAGCTCAAGAACACTTAGACAAAGTTATCAAACACATTCCACACAACACAACCAAGCTAATACACGAGCCCTTAACCTTCAAAACACCCTCCATCTCAGAATCACTCTCAAACTGCAAAAACAGGGCAGGCCCTGCAGTTTGAGTGCTATCTCTCATTTCTCTCGAGCTCTCTTGCCCAAACCAGTTCACACACCTTCCATACCATCTATGCAAGCTAACCAAAAGCAAAAGCACGATCTGTAACACCTCCAAGCCACTTCACCATTTTTGTTTTTCTGTTTTACAGTAGAAGTTCTCTAGCACGATTTAGGGAGTTTCAAGACAAAGTAGAACTTGGAATAGCATCCTTACACTTCAAGGAAGCTATACAAATCATCATCTTGCTCTGAAAACTCCTCCATTGCAAAGCACGATTCCAACTGAACAGGTATCTTCATGAAGTTCTATCTCTCTGATTAGGCATTGTTAGCTTTAGGTTTGTGAAGAAAATATGTCACAATCATAGCCCTGAACATGCCCATATAGTTAGATTTCATTTATATTATGTGTGCTGCAAGAATTTTGAGTCTGAACATGGCATAAAAGTTAGGTCAGAAATTGGGGGAGAAGAAATTCTCCCTCATCTTAGAGAGTTAAGTCAAGTTCTTTACATGGTTGAATTCGTCTTCTCATGCTCTACACTTTTCATGTTATGAGTTTTGCTTGAAAGTCCAGGAATCAAGAGATAGAAAACGCGTGAGTGATGTTGTTCAGAGGTTGAAGATGACTGGTTCTGGGCTGGGCCTGGAATACTTTTCTTATTTGCACCACTCTTTTGCTTTCACACCCCCTAGGCCCATTTGGCTTATTTTTAATGATTTCTGACTTTTTCTTTTTTTGATTGATTCATTTATTTTTTCTCATGTTATTAAAAATATAAAAATCCTTTTTCTCACCATTTTTTAATTTATTAGGTATTTATATGATTTTTCTTTTGATTAATACCTAAATAAATAAATATATACATTTCATTAAAATATTGAGAAATATGTAAAAATACTTTTATTTTCATTTTTTATTTTATTATACCTTTTGAAAATATTTTACATAAAAAATACTTTTTTTACAAATATTAAAAATTATTATTATTTATATATATATAACACATATTTAAAATAATACATATATACATATATTTATTAATACATTTAGGGTAAATACAAAATATATACACTTTTTGTTTTTTTTTATTATTATTATTAATATTTAATATAAGAATACATTTTTGACAAATACTTCACTTTATTTCATTTTGTACATAATAAATAAATACTTGTATTAAATTAAATAATAATACATTTCATTTAATAAAAATTAGGGTTTTGCCCTAAATTCAAAAATACTCCAAAAAATAATATCTTTTATTTTCTTTTTATTTTTAATACTTTTTTTCATACATATACAAAACCTTTTTGCACCTTGCATATTTATTCCATTTTTATTTAATTATTGTACATTAATTAAGTTGTAAATAATTCAAATCTTGATGTAATAGTTTTAGGTTTAAATTCCTTGTCAAAATCCCCATTTGAAACATGTACCCCCCTCCCTATATTATTGTGTTGTAATAGCGTAGGAGTTTAAATTCCGCACTTTATCGCTTTCTAAATATACAATGCTAGAATTAGGGTTTATATGCGAATAAAAAATGAACAAAATAGTTATGACCTAATCTCAAGACAAACAAGCATGAAAATGGACACACAAATCACACTTGCACCCCCTAGGGTATTCCACTTGTTGCCTTTCAAAAATATGGGCCATATTGCATGTTAGGTTTTCTTTGGGCAAAACAAACAAATCAAATGATCATAGTCCCTCGATGACGCTTTCAAAATGTTGCCTAAACAAATGATCAAGTCCCTTTAAAGAAAATGCCCAAAGATACTTGGCACCATTGCAATTATGGTCTAAACGATGACCCGCGCCCGTCCCTTTCACATCCTAACATGAGATTGTCCACCAAATACAATGGTGGAACTAAATTATTAAAAGGGTTAAAACATAGCAATAAACTTTGAGAAATTTAGGAGTAGATAACCTCTTGGTTACTGAAATTCTGGCTGCAGATACTCAATGTCACGTTCAATGTTATGACACCGTATCTAACTTACTATATGACAGTAAATACAAAAACAATAAAGAACACAGTCAATTGTTTACCCAGTTCAGTGTGCAACAACACCTACTCTGGGGGCTACCAAGCCAGGGAGGAAATCCACTATAAGAGATGTTAATTCAGGAATAAACCAACCAGTTTATCTCCTTCACTTAAGACCTACCCAATGCAATTTCAATCTAAGTACAACTTAAACCTGAGTTCCTACTCACTCCCCCTCAATCACAGCAGTGATACATAAAACAATTTGACTAATGATTTGATGAAGACACTCTTCAAAAACATACACTTGATTAAGCTTCACAGCTTTTTAATCAAGTAACACAACTACTCTTGCTTCACAGCTTTGAGTGATACACAACTAACTTGACTCTGCTTCACAGCTTTAGTCAAGGAACATTCAAACACTCTTGCTTCAAAGCTTTGAGTGCTACACAACCCTTACAATTAAAAACCTATTCCAAGTCACTTATCACAATGATAATTGCTTGGAGTACAATAATTAAACCTATACAGATTACAAATGATCTTCTGATCAAAAAGGGATTACTTGCAAAACAGCAGCTCTGTTGAATATATAGCAGCTGCAACTTCAGTTAGGGTTTCCACAAAAACCTAGGGTTAATTCCGTTTGACCTTAAGACCAGGTCACAGGACTTTATTAACCAGGTTAGGGTTGAGCTAGGTTACCCCTCAGAAAACGCAGGATTCTGTTCTGGAAAGACTGAGTTATTTTCCTGAAAAATCTCAGAACTAACCATCCTGCAAACCTGTTAGTTCAGAACAGGATGTCTTAACATCTGTTATGACATCTGAGAAAACTGTCTACTGATTTAGCAAAATGTGATCATTTTGCAAAATGCTCAGATACACACTTATAAACATCAGTTCCTGAATGACAATATTTTTCTGCAAAGGTACCTAATGAATCAGTACAAACTAAACTAGAATGTTATGACATCAGTCATGACATTCACACATACACTTGGGTTTTACCAAAAATGCAAGCCAATACCTAAACAACTACAAACTCCCCCTTTGGCAGATTTTTGGCTAAAGACCCTAAGCAATCAGAGATAGATAGCAGCAGAAAGAAATGACTGCAGAAAAATAGAATGTTGAGCAAGTACTAATTAAGTAAGTACCAAAATATTCTCCCCCTCTTTAGCCACAAATGGGCCAAAGATACATGTTCATACAGATTATACAGTTATCCAAAAAGATAATAAGAGCAACAAAACAAATTCTGAACACACTTCCAAACTCCACCAGATATCAGCACCAACCAGCAACACCACCAAACAGCAACCAACCTTCAAGCACTGTCATCAGACTCAGAGGATCTAGTTTCTTCAATGTTGAGATGACCTTCAGCTTCTACACCTTCTTCCCTTCTGTTTCCTTCAGCTTCCTCCTTTTCTAACCTGGCAATTAGGATTTCTAGGGTCTTTTTCCTAGCATCCAGCTCTTTGCAAGTCTCTTTTAAAACAGCTATGACATCAGATGTCTTGGACTGGGTCTTCACAGACGATGTCTCAGCTGATGTTATGACAATATCTGGAGCATGAGATCCCTGAAACAGTTTGTAGTGCAAGCCAAGGGCAGGAGCTCTTTTGCAGGCTGTATCTCTTGCCACAAGGATATCAGGGTATTGTGCAAGGATAATTCCACAAAGGAGGGAGGGAAAGGCTATTGGTCCTTTGACAGCATAACTACCAGCATGCTTTAAGGTTTGTTCAAAGATGTACCTGCCATAGTCAAAAGCAGTCTTGGTTCCCACAGCATAAATAAATCTCCCCAATCCTGTGGAGATAGTTGATTTATTATTTGTAGGCACCCAGTTGGCTGCACCTATTTTATGCAGGATGGCAAATTTCATGCTGAGTTTGCTGGCATTCAGCTTGCCTTTCAAGGGCCAGAACTTCACTTGCCTGGCTGTGATGGTTTGACAAACATCATTGTCAGTGGCCTCCAGATCAGGACAATCCTCATTTATTCTTCCAAGAAATTTGTTAATTTCTGATGGAGAGAACTTGACCCTTCTTCCTCTAACAAAAACACTTTCAAAGTCAGCTGACCTTCCATCAGCACAATCATTAGACAAGTTCACTACAAACTCCTTGACAAGATTTTCATAACACTTGTTAAATTTTGTCACTGTCTTCATCAGTCCAGCATTCTTGATCAGGTCCATGATGTCTTTGCACTCCAAGGCATCATTGTTGAGTTCTCTTTCTAAGGCTATTCTTTTTAAGCAAACATACTTCCATCTGTTTGCATTGTCAGGATGATGAAAAGAGATGTTGTCTGTTGGGACTTCAGGTACTCTAGCAATTTTGCTGGAGGGGAGCTTCCTTCTGATAGGAGTTTCTTCAATATCAATCTCAAATTCTGATTCCTCATCAGAATCAGAAGATTCAGATTCTTTTCTCTTCTTAGAGATTGGTTGTCTAGCAGTATGCACCTGGGCCTTCTTCCCTTTTGTCTGAATACTTTTCTCAGCCATGCCTTCAGCCTTGGATTTCTTAGCAGCAGGTTTATCTTTGGACACACATTTTGCATCATTCTGACTACTCTTTCTTTTCATCAATCTCCTAGCTATGCTAGGGTTCACATTAGTAATCAGATCATTATCTGAGTAATCCTCATCCACATCAATGATAGGTGGATCAGCAGTCTTTTCTGAAGGGTTCTGAATGTTGTATTTTTGTGTCACAACATTCTCAGTGACATCTACATTCTCAGAAACTTCCACATTTGGGCTTTCTGATTGATTTAAAGGGACAGAAATCCCCGGTACAGGTTGGTTTCCGCTCAGTATACTAGTAACAAGCCTAGCAATAGCTTGATGAACTTGAACTGTTCCTTCTCTATTTGGTACAGAAGAAGAAGGATGAGAAGAATTACCAGAGGCTGTAGCTTGAGCTCTTCCTGCATGTCTCGTTCTTAGCTTTTTGACTTTGGCTGGGTCAGTTGCCATCTCTCTGAGAGGAGTGACCTCAAGAACTTCAGATTCTATGCATGTGGTGATTGCTCTAGAGTCTTGGTCAGATGATGAAGATGATGAGGATGATGAAGTCGCCTTGGTTAAAGACGATGTCTGAGACATTTTGATTGACTTTGAGTAACGGTAGCAATTTGAGAAAAATCTTTGCTTGAGAGGAGGAAACAGGTTGCAAGGACGAGAGAGGTAGGAGGCAAAAGGGAGTCTTTTCAACTTCTTAAGGATTTTGAAAGAATTGGGAAAGCATATGATTAACCCACTAAAGATAGACTTAATAAAATTAACTCCTTCAACCTTTGTTTTAAGCAAAATTAATTGCTATAATTTCTCATGTTGGTAAATACCCAACCTGCCCCTCAAATTTTCAAGTTTATTTCCAACAAGAGCCTTGGTAGAAGAATCAGTCAACTGAAGCTTAAAGAAACTATGTTCCAGTTTAAATGACTTCTTCTCTATAGAGTCAATGTGCTTGTTCCTGTTATGCTGAATAGGGTTCAAGGAAATATTGATTGTATTCAGATTGTCACAACACAATGTCACAACATCTTGTGAGACATCATACTCAGTGAGCATCTGTTTTGACCAGATATTTTGAGAACAGTTTTTCCTAGCAGCAACTATTTCCGCACAGAGTTGGAAAGGCATTCTTTTGATATTTCCGCACAGAGTTGGGAAGGCATTCTTTCCGCACTGATTCCACTGGCTCTTCGTGAGGCTGTATGACCCTTTATTCCTGTAGTAACAGTCTAGCAAGTTCTCCAGGTACTTCACAATCATCCTCACCTTTGTCCTCGGCTTGGTTGATCGGATTTTCGAGTCATAACTGGCAGTAGCAGAGTTATTATCAATGGGATCCAGAGTGGATATGGATCTGCATTATGATACATGAGTGTGTGTAAGAGCATAGCTATTTTGATAAAGTGAGACAGAAAAGAAAAACAAGGAGCGCAAAATTTGTAATGCAAGAAACGTCCAATGTTTTATTGATGATATATGAAAATGACAAATAATAATCCCTCACAAGCAAATCCGAGGTGTCTCGGGCGAGGCACCAGGTCGTGAAAGTCTCAAACTGTTTATTACAAATCTCAAAACAAAAGTCAATTACTGTGAAATAAAAGAAAGAAGTATGAAGTCTTTCTCCTTCCAGTTGTTCAATCCACCATTGGTTGTAGGTAGATCCAGCTATCAATGTCCGAATCTTCTTCACTGTCTTCCACCGCATTAACTTATGGATTATTGATATGCAAGGAGGTCTTCTAATCCGCGCGCGCCTAACAGCCCTTTGAGCCTCTGTAGTGAAGCTCAAACCAAATTTGTCAGTTTTATGCGTGAAATCAGGGAGCTGGCCCCAATTTGCACACCCACCTTTTTCAATTACAGCCCTGACATCCTTGAGGGAAGCCATCTTCATCGGAGATTTGTCAGTAGCAACTTTAGTTGACGCTAAAGTCTGGGGGACCTCTTCAAAGTTCTGACACGGGGTTTCGATGAACTCCCCATCCATCTCCACGTAACGGAAAGAGTTGAGATGACTCACCATATACTCCTCTTCACCTTGTACTGTGACGATCTTCCCCTTTACCGGATATTTCAACATTTGATGGAGCGTGGAAGTCACTGCCCCAGCCTTATGAATCCAAGGGCGACCCAGCAAGCAAGAATATGAAGGTATGATATCCATCACATAAAAGGTGGATGCAAAATTCTGAGAGCCGACTTTAACAGGGACGTCCACCTCCCCGTGAACCATCCTTTTTGACCCGTCAAAAGCCCTGACCACAATATTGCTTGGCTTCAGAATCAAACCTTCACAGTCTGGACGATCTAATGCTTTCTTTGGCAAAACATTCAAAGAGGACCCAGTATCCACTAGTACATGGGCCATAGTAGTACCCTTGCACTCGATTGAGACGTGCAGAGCATCATTATGATTTCTTCCTTTAGCAGTCAGATTTGCGTCTGAGAAACCCAACCCATTATCGGCAGTCAAACTAGCTACACAGTCTTTGAATTGATTGGGTGAAGTCTCATGTGGCACATGTGCAGTTTTGAGGAAAGCGATTTAAGCCTTTGCATGGGCTTCAGAACATAATAACAAGGATAACATGGAGATTTTAGACGGGGTCTTCCCCAGTTTCTCGACTACGTTGTAGTCGCTCTTCTTGATAATCTTCAAAATTTCCTCTATCTCCTGCTTAGAGGTTTATACAATGATCTTCTTAGGTGCCTCTGTTCGGCCAGGCTCACGTGTGATTTCTTTGCCCCGAGTGCCAGATGGCTCGGCGACAGGGGTGATAACTGGAATAGGCACTGGGATGGTAGCTGATGTACTAGCAGATGGAATGACAATAGGTTTGTGAACAGTCAGAGGGGAAATCTCGGGAGAAAAGAGTCTTCCGCTTCTGGTGACCTTGCTAGCCCCGACAATATTGCTGACATCAACGTCAACTTCCTCACTTTTAAGTCTTGCTTAACTCCATGGTAATACACATCTGCACCGTAGTGCCAAGGGACAACCTTATCCGAAGTGTATGGGATAGGACCAGGGACAGTAATTATTAACAGAGCAACTTTTGGGACGGATGTAATCCTAACAGGCTTTCTCGAGGAAGCCTTGGAAGGATTGGTGGATATGGTTATGATGGCAACATCTTGAATTGGAACCGGCGGAATCATAGTCTTCTCGAACAGGATCTCTTTGTTATCCATCAGGCGCTGAACACCTGATTTCAATAAGTGGCAACCAGCAGGAAGAACTGAACACACGTGGCAACTTTCACCATAGCCCAGAAATAAATCGGCCAACAATAGATTCTTCTTAACTGTTATCAACGGAGTAGAAATTTCTTCCATGGAGGTCACAAATAAGTCATCATCCATAGCATTCACTCCATGACCATGTTTGGGCATGGGAGCAGTCATGACGTTGGGCTTCTCCGGAGCGTCAAATTCAATCTATTTAGCTTCGATCAAGTCTTGCACCTTATTCTTCAAGGCCCAACAAGTGTTTGTATCATGACCTGGGCCATCAGAGTGATAGGCGCAGCGGGCATTCAGGTTATATAGCGGAGATATGGTGTTGGGATTCTTAGGGGCTTCCCTCAGAGTTACCAGGTTGGTCTTCAATAACTGTGGTAGAATTTGAGACAAGATCATGTTGAGCCGAGTGTACTGTCTCTGTGGTCTTCCCACCCTCTGTTGATTGTTGCATTGTGGAGCAACGGTGGGTCTTGATATCACTACTGCATTCACTGCTAGACGGTGTTCAGGTCTACTTTGGCTCCTCGAGCCATAGACTGCACTAGCTTCTTTCTTACCGGTGAAAGGTTTCTTTACTGTACTTGATGAAGTATCTTTTTGTATCTTACCACTTCGGATATCAGCTTCTACTCTCTCCCCTATCAAAATTAACTCAGTAAACCCAGATGATGAACTACCGATCAGATGATTGAAAAATGGACCTGATAGCATCCTCAGAAACATGTCAACCAACTCTCTATCAGACAAAGGGGGTTGGACTCTTCCATCCAAATCTCTCCACTTTTGAGCATAGTCCTTAAAACCTTCACTTGCACCCATTGACATACCCTGAAGCTGAGTACGAGTGGGAGCAAGGTCGGCGTTATACTGATACTGCTTGTAAAAAGCAGCAGCAAGGTCCTCCCAATTTCGGACATTGGCTCCTTCCAACTGATAAAACCATTCAAGTTGAGTCCCTGATAGACTATCTTGAAAGAAATGCACCCACAAATTTCTATCATCAGTGTGGGGTTGGATTTTCTGGACATACAAGCGGAGATGGAGTTTAGGACAGGATACTCCATCGTACTTAGCAAAAATCGGAGCTTTGAACTTATGAGGGATCACCACTCCCGATACCAATCCCAGCTCTCTGAAATCTAAACCAAGGATCCTCTGAATCTCCATGGCACTCAGACGGTCTTCTAGTTGTTTGTACCTATCCTCAGCAGGAGGATATTGCTCTTCATCATTATCAGTGTCATCATCAGAAATGGCAGGACTGGGGCCCTTTTCTTCTTCTTGGTTCTCCCTTTCCTTGGATGAGAGGGACAAATCAGCTTGTTGTTTCAGCCTATCCCCAAACCTTTTTCCCATACTCAGAAGAACGACCTTCTTCTTCTTCTTTTTCTCTTTCTCTTTCAGAATGAGAGCTTTCAAATCCTCTTGCCCTTTAGCCAAGCTCAAGAACATCTCTTGGAATTGGGCATTTTGTGCCTGAAGATCTTTGATAGCTTGATCGGAAGACATAACTGCTAAAATAAACAGCGAAGAAGATGAGAAACCTGTGATGGTACCTGTAATAGCGTGCATGATAATGAGATGCGTATGTAATGATTTAAAAGACTTTGGGAGATTTAAATTTGAAAACCAAAAAATAAAACAAACTTTATTAGATTAACTTGTAAAAATGTTTAACAATGCCTTTGAGGCGTTACAAAGAAATAAGCGAAAAACAAATCTAAACTAGAAAAAGCAAAATCAGAAATCCCATGGACGCTTCCCCTTAGTGCTGACATAGTCATTGATCGTTCTTTCATTCTCGAGTTGCCTGGAGAGCTTCAAGATCTTCCTTTCTTGCTCATGATACTTTTCCCGGTAGGTATCCCTCTCCTCTTTCAGCTGAATCCAGGATCTCTTCAATGCCCCGAGATCAGTGGGCATGTAGGGATAAAGTACTGTATAAGGAATGCCCTATTCATTAGTAGGCTCAATAATCACTGGCAGCACAGCTTCATAAGGCATTCCAAGCTTCTGGGCTCGAGCTCGGACCCACTAGAGATAAGGTTGCATAGGGAGAGAAGTCATTGGTCCTAGCTCTTGGGGATAAGATCTGTTCACCAAGCCCCAAGCTCGTATAAACCTTCGGCGATGCTCGTCGACGTCCTCCTTGTAGTCAAATGCAATATCTGTAAGAAGTAGCTCATGAGGACCGTCTCTCCGAGCACAACCAAACTATCGTAAAGCTAGACAAGGGTTGTAGGTTATATCCCCTATGATTCCAAGCAACGGGACATTAGGTTATCCCCCACAACGATCAATGACAGCAGTGCTTTCCATAGCCTTGGAACTCCAAAGAATGTCTGTATGGGCAAGTGACACCAACCTGTAAGACCATCCTAAACCTTCTTCATTCTTCAACACAGATTTTGGGAGGTGCAAAATAAACCACCTCGCCAGCAGCGGCATGCAACACATGAGAGTCCCTCTTCTTCGCACAATACGAGTGTAGAGGGCATGTAAGATATCACCTAGTAGAGTAGGAACTGGATTGCGAGACAAGAAGATCTTAACCGCATTCACATCCAAAAAGAATCTGGATTCGGGAAGAGAACCAAACCGTAGATAAGGAGAGCCAAGATGTCTTCGAAAGCCTGGAAATCCAAGTTATACCAGAATAACTGAGCTTGATCCATCAGAAACTTAGCTAAGAAACCTTCAACCCTGCTTTGTGTCTCCCAATTAGATACTACATCAGCCCGTTTCAGATGTAGAGCTGAAGCAATGTCTTCTGGTATAGGAGTCTCTTCCAAACCTATGAAGGGCATCTGCTCAAGGATAGATAGTCCCAATAAGTACGAGAACTCTTCCAAAGTGGGAACTAGCTGATAATCTGGAAAAGTGAAACAATGATGCACAGGATCGAAGAACTGGAAAAGTACACTCATCATCTGCTCATCAAACTTTGAGGTAACCAAACTAAGAAGTTGACCATGTCTCTTAATGAAGGAAGAAGTCTCAGAAACTTTTGAGGCTAACTCTTTGAGTTGAGCAGGTATTTGCACAAAGTTAACTCGGATGGTGTTTCTGCGCATGGAAGCCATAATCTGCAAAACAAAACAAAGATAAATCCCCTCGGTCTTTGAAATGGTTAGTATAATGAAGTATACATGCTATGTTATGATGCATGATATCATGATGAAAACAAACCACAGTTATAGCAGATAACGGGCATGGCAAAGGCAAACAAGTCACATAAAAGCCCTTAAGTTTTAAGATTGCATGGGGTCAAAGGTATTACCCTCTTGAAGTTTAGTTGGTTTCAACCTGTCCTAGCAAAAGTAACCGGGTTCTAGAGGTTCTCAATATCACTGACCATCCTTTATCGGTCATGGTTTCAGCTCACGTAATCTTTTCTTGCAGCCGGAACTATCTCGAGAGTATGGTCTCAATGAGTGTAGTATCGAGTATCAACCAGTTCCCAGCTTTACACCGAGACCGGCTATCTCACTACTTCCTAATTCCAAGTTGGTCTATTAAGGTTTCTAAGGTCAGTTGATGTTTAACGACACACATAGCAGCCCCGTATTCTCCTCGTTTCTCCACAAGGGATACTGGTACCAACCAATGTGCCACATCAATGTAGCTACTGCTTCAACCGTATCGGTCTATGTCGTACAGTTCCCTCACAGTTTATTGCTACTTACCTAAAAGGTGTCCCACAGATCCAGGTTAGGATCTATAGTAACCCCAAACAGAACCCTAAAAAATAAAGCAAACAAAGAAATCAAGAGAAGCAATTATGATGAACTAGATCCTAAGGTATACCCCACTTATACGTTCCCCAGCAGAGTCGCCAGTTCTGTGATACAGTGGCAGAACCGGACTGTTTTTAGAAATGTTGGTTTGTGTTTTGCGTTTGTGTTCGTAAAATGTCGCAGTAAGCAAGAGTCGTCACCGACTTTTATTTTATCCAACTGGAAAGGAAAAAAGCACAGAAAAATTCCTTTTTTTGAGATTTTGAGTACGGGGGTAGATTATAGAAAGGGAAGGTATTAGCACCCTTTCTATCCATAGTTTTCTACGGGCTCTTAGGTACTTGCTCATCATTTTAAAAATTGCTTCCGTGTTTGTGTGTTTTGAAAAGTTTTTGTTTTACTTCGTTTTAACCCTTGTATCAGTCCTCAAGAGTGTTACGAAGTGTTTTTGAAAATTTGTTTGGAAAAGTGTAAGTGTGAAAAAAAAAGTTTGATTTTTGAGCAAGTACCTAACAGTATCTACCTACTCGAAAAAAAGAATGTTTATATTCTTATTTCCTTTAGACAACGTTATCCCACTATTAAAGAGTAGGTAACACCGTCGTTGGAGTTGCAAGGGTCAATTCGAAAGGGACGTATGATCACTAAAGTAATGTTAGGACGTCTTAGTAATAACCCTAATGTCTTAAGATCAATATTCGAGGCAACATTTCTGAGGCGACGTTACTGAGGCAACCTTCCGAGGCAACATTTCCGAACGGGACATTTGATCTTTGTCTAGACAGGAGGGAGACCACTAAAATATCCTATACTTAATGATCGTTTACCGAAGGCAACCGAAGTGAGAGTATACCCTAGGAGTGCGCATGTGCGAGTGATTTGATTTTAGTTATTATCTTTGCACATTAGGGTTTGCTAGTCATTTTAAATTAACATATTGTCTTGTCATGCAATCCTATTATCATACATCTAACAGTTAATATTGCGAGAATTAAAATGTGAGAAATAAAATCTATGCTATTACAAGGCTTCGGGGTAGGGGATTAATTACATAGCCAAAAACCCGTAAAACGATAAATAAAAGAAAATCCTAATTAAGCTATTACATACTGTAAGCAGTTACATTAATATCGTAAAAAAAGTAAATGCGCGCGATGAATCGAGAAGGAGAAAAAATTAGGGTTTTGACCCCGTCTAAACCTAATTGAAAGGGAAAAAAATCATATTTTTGTGTTTTTTGTGTTATTTTGAGAAAAATAGAGTTTAGTCGACTAAATAAAGAAAACCTAATGACTAATTAATTTTATTTGAGAAAAAATAATTAAGTTAACTATTTTTGAGGTTTTATTATTTGTGAAAAGAAATAAAAATTAAATCAAGAACAAACCTAATTTTCTAATTAATTTTAAATTATTTGCAAAAAGTTAGAATTACCCTAAAATTAAATTTAACTAATATAAAATTGATTTTGATAAAATAAAATAAAACCTAAATTCTAAATTGATGAAATTGATTTTATGATTTTTTTGTAAAAGGGAATTAATTTTGTGTTAGAAAATAAATAAATAAAAGAAATTAAATCAAAAGAAAAATAGAAAAGAAAGAAATAGGAAGATGGGCCTGGTGTTTGAGCAAAAGGGGGGTCTGAATTGCAAATTCAAGCCCAAATGCGCCTAGCCCATGTTGACTTTCCAGATCCCATGTTGCAAGCTTGACTATGCCTATGGTGGACCTCCAAAGAATGGCCCTTGGATCTAGCTTGTTGATGACCTGGATGATGAGATATTGAAGATGCACGGTGGATGCCTTGGATGCTTGTACACCTGATCATGTAAAATAAAATAATAGAAAGCAAGTTTGGGGACCTGGGGATCGAACCCAGGCCCTTTGGCACTTTCACAACACACGCTGACCATCTGAGTTGGCTTGTTTTCTTGTATAGGGAACAACAAACAATCATTATATTGGAAAAACAAAATAATATGTTATAAAACACGCAAATTTTGAATGGGCAAATCAGGGAGTGCCACGCCACCCTTCTTCTTCCTCCCTACGTTGGTAAAAGTTCTGACTTTTACCTACAGTCATCTGGGCGTAGGTATAAGCATGTGTTTCTTAAAAATCTTATGCAAGCATCATAAATAAATACCAGTGGTACCGATCAACTCGTTGCAACCTCACGAGCATCATGGCACCACTCTCCATGGCTAATTGTTCCTGTAAGCAAAACCCCTAAAAATGAAACTAAAACCCTAAACATGGCAACTTGCTGTATAGCCAATACAAATACAATTGGATATTACCATTAGCTTGCAAACACCATAAGGATTAAGAATATGTCCATAAAACATGCTAACAATGCCATAATTATGATATACGATTTCAAAAAGACATGGAAGTCGTGTGGAACTTACAACGCGTCTTTGGGCATGAAAATACTTTCTAATGATTGAAATGGGATCCTAGAATGTCCAGGAAGTGATTTATGTGACTGGAAAGGCTTGAGGAAGCCTGGAACTGAGAAAACAGTTTGCAACTTTTCTTGATTTTTTTGAAAGTTGTTTTCACCTTTGCACGCCTCCAATCTCTGTTTTTTTGATCTGAACATCTTTCTTATGTACCCAAGGATGAATTAGGGTTACAAACTTGTTTCAAATCTTCCTCAATTAAGATCATTGATTCAAGATTTGATCCTTATGCAAATATTTCCAAATCAAGCCAAATCCAATCTTTTTGTGCCCATATGCAGCTTGCACGATTTGATTCTCTTTCCATCTGTATAATAGGCCTAAACATGCACAAAATCTCAAGCTTTGATTAGTTTTGATATTTTCATGATTTTATTTTGATTTTATTTGATTTAATTGAAATCAAAATCAAAATAAATGACAAAAATAAAATAAAGACAAGTGAGAGAGATAATGGGTCGCGGATCATGTTACAAACTCAATTCAAGCATAAAAAGTTGGGCTCATTTGACAAAAATTGCAATTTTGGGTACATTTGACGTTTGGCAATTTTGCAAAAAAGGTCAACTTTGCCAATGCATAACTCCTTTAATTTTGACCCTAGAGACGTGTTCTTGGACTTTTTAGAAAGCATAAGATGTCCTCTAAGTAACCCTTTTGGTCTCATCTCAATTGAGTCTTCCATGTTCATGTATGAATCTTTGACAAGAAAGGTGTTTTTGTTGACTTTTCAAAATGACCTATAATGTCCAAATTTATATCTTCTTGTGAGTGCATATTTTGAACTTGGGAGATGAAGATGGATTGTAGGGAATCACATCCTATTCAAAATAAGCTTTGGATGGGTCATTTTTGATAAAGTATGAGAAAGTTATGCTTGGTCAAAGTTGAGTTGACTTTTCCTGCAAAACCCTAATTTAGCAACCTTTGGGTTTTGATGAATTGTGAGCAATCCTTGAGGAATCATGATCAACCCTTGATAAAATGATGAATAATACTTCAAAATTAGAATGTTTACCAAAAATCTTGAAGTTTGACTGTATGTAGGACACAGTTGACTTTCGCCCTAGCACGGTCGATTTTCAGGCCTTTGAGTAATTGACTGAGCAAACTTCATCTGCAAGGCTTGAAACTTGACATGGATGATCTTGAGAATATATTAGGACAATGGTGAGAATTTTGGATCCTTTGGACTCAAACATCTTGATGCAAACTGAAACCCTAATTTGAGGTAGACTGCCTTAGGAGAGGGTTTGTCTGGTCAACCCTTGGACTTCCTTGAGCAATTTGAAGACCTCACTTGAAGTTTATTAAGAAATATGGGAGGGAAATTTTTTGGGTACAACACCACCTAAGTTCAAGGTCCCTATCTTTGCAAAATATGACGTTGTTTCCTGCCTCAAGCTTCACTTGAGGTCATATGTCAGAAAGATCCAGCCTCACACTGCTGACTGAAAGTTATGGGTCCATTTCTTCCAAGAAAGTTTGGCTGGCACTCAACTGGATTAGTTCTATCAGCTAGAAGGAACTGAAATCCATACCTGGGAAGACTTGGTTGTTGCTTTCTACAAGGAGTACCGATACAATGCTGACCTGGCACCAACTCGAGTGCAACTGCAGAATATGTCTATGAGCTCATAAGAAGGGTTCAAAGAATATGCACAAAAATAGAGGGATCTAGCTGGCAGGATATAACATCCTCTGAATGATTGGGAAATGGTAGACATGTTCATGGGTACTCCGACAGGCCCGTTCTTTAATCTGCTGATCAGGAGTTCCTCATCTGGGTTCACAGAGATGGTTCTGAGTGAAGAAAGGATCAAAAGTGGTATCAAGAGTGGGAAGATCCCAATGGCTGCATCTTCTAATGCTGAGAAGAAGCCATTTGCTGGTAAGAGGGAAGCTAATGATGTGTATGGCCGGAAGGGTCGTAATAAGGTAGACGACCATAATCAATTTGTGGGGGCAATACTGGTCTCTAATCCTACGCCTATGCAACTACACCAACATGGGAATCAACATAAAGAGGTCACGCCTAAGAGACAATTCACCAGAATCAACATGTCACTAGCTCAAGCGTTACATCACATGTTGAAGGCAGAGTTGATTACGTTAAAGGCTCCTATGCGAAATCCCGATACTTATGCTCTTAGTTACCACCCTGACAAAAGGTGTGCATACCATTCTGATAGTCCTGGACATGATACAAATGGCTGTTGGGCTCTGAAGAACAAAATTCAGGATATGATTGACACCAAAGAGATTAAATTCGACCCTCCAGAAACTCACAAAGTGATCACTGCTCCCAGGCCAAATCATTGAGAACGTCCAATTCATTTTTATTTTTTATTTGTAATTTCTTTTGTTGTTCAACCAATTATTGTCATGCCGAACTTTGGTTTTCCCATTAATGCATCACATATGTTTGTCTTGAATGATTTCATTGTAATTTTATTTAAACTATTTTCTTACTTCCCTTATGTGATATTCAACTCTTGATTAAAAGCTATAAACCTTTATAGGGAGGATGACGAAAATGATACCACAATCTCACACAATGTGCTTTTGAATAGACCTTGTTGACGATGTACAGGCGTTGTTTCAAATCCTAAATAGTGGAGTAATAAGGAAGATAATCCCTAGTCAACCCCTTTGAGCCAAAGAAGTAGGAGTTTTTCTTTTCACACAAATTAAAATCCTTAATCATAACCTGGGGCAGGGTAGTTTTCTCAGTTAATTCAGGTGCGCATTTAGTCGCAATCTTCCACTTCATACGTAAGGAATAACATCAAAGACGTCCTTCCAAATCAGAAAATGGTGATGGTTCCGCATAATCATTAAAACCGGAAGTCATTATCTCTCAAAATAAAAGCCCATTAAGTTAAAACTTGTGAAGGAGACTTAAGAAAAACTAGGGCATCCCGCTGACTACAATCGCAAAAGAAATGGTCCAAGCAAAAGAAGGGATAGTAAAATCAAAAAAGAAAGAGGTCCTATAAATCCTCAACAAAAATAAAGGTCACAAAAATGACTGCCTTCTCAAACAAATGTTCAATTTCCGAACCATCACCGGAACATCAAGGACATTCCAAAACTCAACTGGGATTCGAAATGCACAATTAACTTAGCATAGGATTGAAGAACATCACGAAGAATGGATGGGTAGAAATATATTTTGAGCATTTATCCTTTATTTCTTAAACCGTGAACCAGGCCACCTTACAACCCTTAAAAGTCCTAACTGAAGCATAGGTTAGTTCGGAAGCATATTGTTACAAAAGGTATCCTGACTCCTATAAGGTTTGCTATAAATCATGAGTTGATATCACCCTCTTGCAAAATTTGTTTTTACTAAAAAAATGAATTTTCAAAAACTTCAAGACAAGCATAAACTTTGCATTATTTAAATATCGTTGTTTGCATATAGTTATCTGTTCGACAACAGAGAAATTCATATGATGAATATCTAGTGAACAAAAAGCCGTCTCAATGAAAAGGTTCACCTTAAGTGGAAAAACATTTCCAACCAAGGGGCACTGCATGATCATTGTCCATCATCTGGGGCAGTCAAGTCCAGAATTAAGGAATATCTCAAAAATGCCAAACAGCCAAGGGCATATCTCCATCTGAATCACTTGGGGCATTAGACATGAATTCCTGCAATGAATCACGTACAATGAAGCAAAATCAATGTTCCTTAGAGGATTTCTTCTCAAAAACAATTGAACGGGAATTCCCAACAGAAACATTCTAAATAAACCAAGTCCTCTTCTAGAAACAATTCAGGTACGATCCAGAGACAGATGTTATCCTGATACTTATTCAGATTCTCTTCTAAATATAGTTCAGATACGATCCAGAGACAGATGTCATTCTGACACTCATTCAATACATATTCCAAATAAAATCCAGATATGATCTAAAGACGGATGTCATTCTGACACTTATTCAACACATGTTTCAAGTACAGTTCGAATACGATCCAGAGACGAGTGTCATTCTGACACTTATTTCAACACATATATCCATCCACAAAATCTTCGCAGGTACTTTCTCCAGCAGGTACAGGGGCAGAAACGTCCTGATGTGAAGTCACCGATATATCCTCAGCATACTTCCTAGTGATGTATATGTCCCCGCAGAGTGAAAACAACCAAAGTTTTGATCTCTTCTTCCCCAAGCAGGAATTACCTCCTCCATCAAAGTTCCTTCAGAGAGCTGAAATATATATTCCCCAGACGAGTTTTATAAATGTCAAACAATTTATAAAACCTCCTCCCGGGTAGAGTTTATTTCTCTAACTGCGGAAGTTTATTCCCCAACAGAGTTTATTTCCCCACATCAGTAAAATCTTCCAACAGTGCATCCTCCCCCCACAAAGTTATTCTCAAGCAGGAGTTAAAAATCCCCGGCAAAATATCCTCGAGCGAAAAAGGAAAACCCTGGTAAATCATCTTCATTCATCATCCCCAGCAGAAATGAAGGATTCAGCTTCCCAATACTCTCCAGCAGCAGTGAGGGATTTATTTTCCCAGACTAGGAAATGTCGTAACAACATCCCATATTCATATATCATAGCATACGCATACACATCGCATACAACATAATCTCATTTATTTTGAGAACATCATCACAATGCACTTCATGCATCATGGCATTGCATATGACTAACTCTTTACCTTTTTCAGGAAAGATCAAATCAACAAACACCGTTGATTACTTACATGACCTGATGGTCTTCTCAAAAGCTACGTCTGACGAAGGGATATTTTAGCATGTTCCTCAGAAAGATATTCTCAAAAAACTTTTCTCTGGTTCAGTTAAATCGATACTAATATTTTTCTGATTTCTATTTCAGTCAAAGTTAATTCAAGACCTTCCTCTGGTTCAGCTAAATCGATACTAAGATTTCTCTGATTTCTATTCCAAATGAAGACAACTCAATACCTTTCTCTGGTTCAGTTAAATTGACACTAAGATTTTTTTGATTTCTATTCCAGTTAAAGATACTGCAAATCCTGGAGTCCGACCAGATAGAAGTTAATTTCATGTTACCCCAGTAAGTTGATGCGAAGCCTGGAATACGACCAGATAACAGTTAACTTCTTCAATTACTATGAAGCCTGGATTTCGACCAGATAGTAGTTAATTTCATGTTCCCCCAGTAAGTTGCTGTGAAGCCTGGAATATGACCAGATAACAGTTAACTTCTTCAATTACTGTAAAGCTTGGATTTTGATCAGATAATAATTTAAGTTGCTGCGAAGCCTAGAATACGACCAGATAGCAGTTAACTTCTTTAATTACTGTGAAACCTGGATTCTGACTAGATAACAGTTTAAGTTGTTGCGAAGCCTGGAATACGACCAAGTAGTAGTTAACTTCTTCAATTACTGTGAAGCCTGGATTCGACCAAATAACAATTTAAGTTGCTACGAAGCCTGGAATCCGACCAGAGAGTAGTTCACTTCTTCAATTACTGTGAAGCCTGGATTTCGACCAGATAAAAGTTTAAGTTGCTACAAAGCCTGGTATCCAACCAGATAGCAGTTCACCATACTGTGAAGCTTGGACCCGGCCAGATAACAGTTAACATCATTGCTGAAGCTAGGAATCCGACCAGATAATAGTCAATCAATAATTCAAGACACTGTGAAGCCTGGAATCCGACCAGATAGCAGTTTACTCTGTCAATCGCTATGAAGCCTGGACTCGAGCAGATAATAGTATACCTCAAATTCAAGTTGAAGCTTGGATCCGACCAGATAACAGCTTAATCTCTTCAAATCATTAAATCCTGGACACGACCAGATAACAGTTCAAGTCACTAAAGCCTGTATTTCGACCATATAACAGTTTGAGTTACTGTGAAGCCTGGAGTACGACCAGATAACAATTTAATTTCATATTCCCCAATAGATTATTGTGAAGCCTGGAATACGATAAGATAATAGTCAACCTTATCATCCTCAACAAGTCACCGTGAAGCCTGGATCCTGACTAGATAGCAGTTCACTTCCGCCTCTTCAATCAAGAGATACTCCCCAGTAGAGTGATGGGCAATTAAAGCTCCTAAACTCTACTTCCCGAACAAAGACCAACATTCCTCAGTGGAATCCTCCTCAACAACAGGAATAGGAATCCCCACAAAGGAATATCTCATGAAGTCAACATTGGTCTGGATGGCATCTTTAAGCCCATCTCCGACGATTTTCCATCATCTTTTCTAAATGGCATCTATAAGCCCATTCCCGATACTATCTACACAGTCAAGTAGCATCTCAGACGAGTGCAAATTTCTGGGCACTTTAGTGTTCAATCATCTTCCACCTTCAGATCACGAAAGGCAGACAAGCCAATCTACATCCTCAGGTGTAAGAAGATAGAACAGGGGCAGCTGTTGTACCCCAAAATTTGCCCTCTCATGTTTTTTCAAGATTCCCTCTTGCATAGGTGGTTACAAACCTTTTCCTAAATGAAAGGAATTTTTCAAATGATGGTTAAGGTCCTTCGATTGGAATCTGCAAAAGGTCCTTCGATTGACATCTGCAAAAGTTCCTTTGATTTACATCTACAAAAGATCCTTCGATTGGCATCTTCAAAAGGTCCTTCGTCTGGCATCTGCAAAAGGTCCTTCGATTGACATCTGCAATAGGTCCTTTGATTTCCATCTACAAAGTGCCCTTCGATTGCCATCTGCAAAAGGTCATTCGATTGGCATATGCAAAGGTCCTTCGATTGGCATCTACAAAAGGTCTTTCGATTAGTATAAGGCCTTTCGATGGGCATCTCCAACAAGGCAGCTTCGACGGGCATCTTAAATAAGGTTGTTTTTCGTTAGAGCGTACAAAATGCCTTTCGACAGGCATTTTAACCAGGTAATATTTCAATTGGCATATCAACAAGGCGATATTTTGATGGTCCAAGTTAGAGAAAATGAGATCAAAAAGAGCAAGAACTGAGGGGTCTCCAGGAATTCTGATGATGGGCCATTCGAATCCATAGAAACCATGGCTCAAGCGAAGAAGATTTGCTGAGGGGAGCCTTGAGAAATTCGAATCAGGAATCAACGCCATCAAGAAGAATAATGTTTAGGGGATAATCGAAGAAACTCTGATGCTAAGAATATGAGCCATTCGAATCAATTTCAAAGCCTTCGATTGATAGAGAGCTGAAGCAACCTTCGACCAATTAAAAAGGAGAGTTGATGTTTCAATTGGTTTGAGTTAAAAGAGAGTCATTCAAAGGAAGTAACAATAGGAAAATCGAAGAGCAAAGCTGGAGTGCGTTCGAAGGAGTCAAATGTCCAGGTTCATCAAAAATTTCAAAAGGGGCATGAATATTTCAAAAAAAGAAATCTTTTAAAATGTTTAATTCTTGTCTCATAGCTTTAAAAGCCTAGTTAAATGGTTGTCTCTTGCCGTTACTATGCACCATCACACTCCTATAAATACAAGGCCAAGGACACAGTGCCAGGGGAGACGAAAAACAGGAGATTCTTTGCACACTCACGCACACTACATCTCACAGATCACATTGCCACACCACATTGCTCAAAAATCCCAAAAGTGTCCCAATCAAAGCACTTTTTTGGCAGGCACCTTCATCCCAAACGAAGACCAGATTTTTGTTCCTGAGACATCCAGGGGTCCACACCAGCTCCTAAGCAAGTGTCTCCACGCCCAGGGGGTGTCAAATAGAAGCATCTAACAACTCCAGTCCACACACAGAAATTCCAGTTTCAAGTAAGGTAGGTCCTCTTGATCTTGCATCTTTCGTTTTAGCATAACATATAAATGGCTTTTTATTTATTTTCTTCATTTCTGTATATATATTTTTGGTTTGTTTGCTTTTCTTGCCCAACTAACCTGGACAGACTCAAATGAAATACAAAAAGGGTGTGAATGAAGGACCTACCCCCATGCTGCTCTGTAGGCCTATACTGCTTCATAGGACAATCGAAGGAAGCAGAAAAGGTGGAAATTGAAGGTTGCTCACACCAACTCCTAAACTCAATTGAAAGGAATTAAAAGAAGGGTGAATCGAAGGGGTCTATTGTCTGGGTCGAAAGGCAGCTTCCCCTCTGGATCGAAAAGCCCTTTTTTTTCTCCCTGGTCGAAGGTTACCCCTTTGTATTCTTATTTGGCTTTTGACCTTTTATTTATTTGACTTTTTTATCATTTAAATTAACTTTAAATCAAAAATCACAAAAAAATTAGGCTTACACTTTTTTTTATTAAATAATTAATTGCTTTAATTAATTAATTAATTAAATTTTCACTACTTTCTTAAATTAAAAATGAATTAGAATGTAGGATTTAATTTATGTTTCACTGCTTTCTTAAATAAAAAATGTAAAAAATATTATAATTAGGATTTATTTCATTCAACATTTATTTTCTTAATTAAAATTAAATTTAGAGTTAATTGTTTTCTTAACAAAACCAAAAAAAGATTTTTTTTGTTTACTTAGAACTTTTTTTAGGTTTTTTAGACGTAATATTTATTTCGCGCGAATTTATTTTTATTCTCGCATTTTATATAAATATTGTAACTGCTTATGGATGTAATAGTTTAGATTTAAAATTCCGCACTTTATTTCTTGCACTCTTTTTTTACTTTTGAAAATGCTCTATAATGTATTAGCTCATATCTTCCAAATGAAGCATTTTTTGGACTTTATAATAAAAGAAAAGTTGTAGAGAATTTATTTTTCTTCAAAGTGGGATATTTTTTAGGGAAAATTTGATGAAACATGTGAAAGTTATGCCTGGTCAAAGTTCAGTTGACTTCTTCTAAGGAAACCCTAATTTGGCAATTCTTGACTTTTTATAATTTGAGATCTTTCCTTGGGGAATCATGATCAACCTTTGATCAAATGATGAATATCACTTCAAAGTGTTGATGTTGACCAAAAATATTGAAGTTTGACTGTATGTTGACCATAATTGACTTTTTGACTAATATAATTGATTTTCAATCATCTGAGTCATTGACTGAGCAAACTTGTGATGCAAGACTTGAAACTTGGCATGAAACTTATTAAGGGCCTAAGGGGAACCACGGAAGCCACTTTAGAACTTTGCAAACCAAATTTCCTTGAGAAACTCCAAACCCTAGTTGTAGGCCTTTGGCTTAGGAGGAGCATCTTGACTAGTCAACCTTTGAGTGTCTTGAATATCTGAGAAGCCTTGAAAGAATGACTTAAGAAGAAAATGGGAGGGAAAATTTTGGGGTACAACAAGGAGGTAACACTGTTGGTTGATAATATTGCTTAAATGTGCTTAAAGATGCCATTCGGAGAGGTGTCGGAGAGTCTTCGGGGATGGGCTTATAGATGCCACCCAAAGTAATGGTTGATAGAAGTATCAGAAGGAGTCTACGCTTGAGTGCATCTGAGGAATGCTTTTCAGAATGAACCTATTCGATCTTGTCTGAAAGAAATGCTTTTCAGAATGAATTTCTGAAGGAAATGCTTTTCAAAATAAATATCTAAAGGAAAGTGCTTTTCAGAATGAATATCCTGAAGGAGAGTGTTCGTCATGTAGATAGTCGCCCCGTCCTGTTTTGGGAATTGATCTACAATCAGTTTTTGTTGGTAAATCCGTCTTGTTTTGGGAGTTCATACGACTTGGTGATAAATATAGCCGCCCCGTTCTGTTTTGGGAATTGATCTTCATTTGGCCATAAAGATAGAAAGATAGTTTCTCCGTCCTGTTTCGGGAGTTAATCTATTCTTGGTTGTATAGATAATTTCCCCGTCCTGTTTCGGGATTTAATCTTCAACCTGTTCATATAGGTAGATGCCCCGTCTTGTTTCGGAAACTGATCTACAATATGTTTTTGTTGGTAAACTCGTCTTGTTTCAGGAACTCATACCACTTAGTGATAAAGATAGCCGGCCCGTCCTATTTCGAGAATTGATCTTCATATGACCATAAAGAAAGATAGTTTCCACGTCCTGTTTCGGGAGTTAATAACTGCTTAGTTGTATAGATAGTTTCCCCATCCTGTTTCGGGAGTTAATCTTCAACCTATTCATAAAGAAAGAAAGATGGTTTCCCCGTCCTATTTCGGGAGTTAATGTTTGCTTTGTTTTTTGTTGGTAAACCCGTCTTGTTTCGGGAGTTCATACCACTTGGTGATAAAGATAGTCGCCCCGTCCTATTTCGGGAATTGATCTTTATCTGTTTGAACATTGTCGATTGATATTCGTCTGTTTGCAAACTTTACCTATAAAGATAAAGATTTAGCTCTATGCAATGTCATGATGTATGCGATGCATTATGTAATCATGTTCTCAAAGTAAATGAGATTGTGCTACATGCAATTTGTATGCATATGCTATGATATTTAAAAATGATGTATGAATATGAAATATTGTTAAAGCGTCTTGGTAGCTTTGTATATCATCTTGCTGGGGGAAATAAATCCCTGACTGGTGCTGGGGATGAAGAAAATGTGTAATCTTCAATATTGTCCTGAGTGTTTCTGCTGGGAATTCCTGCTTTCTATTTGAAGAAACTCCGCTGGGGAATTTGATTTCTGCTAGGGGAAAAGAGTTCAGAAACATTGGTCGTTCGCTGCTTTACTGGGGGATTGAATTCTTATATACCCTTACTGGGGATAAAAGAGATGGATAACCTTTTGCGGTGCTGCCTGACCGAGTTTCCGATATGGATGCCGACTCGTTTGGGGAGGAAAATGTCAAATGATAACCAAGCCGATTTCAGGTTCCGTGGAAAATCTCTGGGAATAGTGGTCTGGAATGTCCTTTGCTGGAGAGAGAAATTTTACCAGTGATTCGTAGCAATCTGAGGGGGTGTCAAATAGATGCATCTAACAACTCCAGTCCACACACACAAATTCCAGTTTCAAGCAAGGTAGGTCCTCTTGACCTTGCATCTTTCGTTTTAGCATAACATGTAAATGGCTTTTTATTTATTTTCTTCGTTTCTGTATTTTTTTTTGGTTTGTTTGCTTTTCTTTCCCAACTAACCTGGACAGACTCAAATGAATTACAAAAAGGGTGTGAACGAAGGACCTACCATCATGCTGCTCTGTAGGCCTATACTGCTTCATAGGCCAATCGAAGGAAGCAGAAAAGGTGGCAATCGAAGTTTCTCACACCAACTCTCAAACTCAATTAAAAGGAAGTAAAAGAAGGGTGGATCGAAGGGGTCTACTGCCTGGGTCGAAAGGCAGCTTCCCCTCTGGATCGAAAAGCCTCATTTTTCTCCCTGATCGAAGGATACCCCTTTGTATTCTTATTTGGCTTTTGACCTTTTCTTTATTTGATTTTTTTATCATTTAAATTAACTTTAAATTAAAAATCACAAAAAAATTAGGCTTAAACTTTTTTTAATTAAATAATTAATTGCTTTAACTAATTAATTAATTAATTTAATTTTAACTACTTTCTTAAATTAAAAATGAATTAGAATGTAGGATTTTATTTATGTTTCAAATGCTTTCTTAAATAAAAAATACAAAAAATATTAGAATTAGGATTTATTTCATTCAACATTTATTTTCTTAATTAAAATTAAATTTAGAGTTAATTGTTTTCTTAACAAAACCAAAAAAAGATTTTTGATTACTTAGAACTTTTTTTAGGTTTTTTTAGACGTAATATTTATTTCGTGTGCATTTATTATTATTCTCGCATTTTATATAAATATTGTAACTGCTTATAGATGTAATAGTTTAGATTTAAAATTCCGCACTTTATTTCTTACACTCTTTTTTATGTAACTATCCCAAAGCCGTGTAATAGTTTAGGATTTATTTTTTTGTATTTTATTTCCCACGCATTTACTGCTTTACTATTTTGATATATTACTGTTAGTAAATAGGCGTGTATGGAAAGATTGTAAATTAAAACGTTAGCTCACCTAACAAAAAGACAAAAATAATTGAATCTCAACACATGTGCACATATGCACCTCTAGGGTATCCCCTCTTTGGTTGCCTTCCGGAAAATAAAGCAGTCACATCCCTCGAGAATGGGGACGCTTTAGCAAAGACTCGTAAAATCAAAAGATCATAGTCCCTCGATGACCCTACAGTATTGCCTTCTGGTAAATGATCTCGTCCCTTAAATAAAAGTTGCTAAAGCATCTCCATATGTTTCCTTTATGACTGTAAAATGTCCCTTCGAATGTCCCTCAACATCCAACGATAAGGCTATCTACTCATTAATAGTAGGATAGCACTGTCTAAAGGATAGGAGGAAAAGAACGACCCTTTTCGAGTACAAAAGTAGATAGTTGTTAGAAGTTTGCTCAAATATTTTGCACTTACACAGAAAACTACTTTTCAAAAAACAATTTCAAAATGCTTTGTATACTTTCTCCACTATCCCGAGAAACATTACAAAGTTCACCGTACTAAGGAATTTTCAAAACATTTTTCAAACACACAAAGCACAAATGTATTTTAAAATGAGCAAACCTCTAAGAGCCCGTGGAAAACCACAGATGGAAAGGGTGATAACACCTTCCCTTTCCATATTCTACCCCCATTACTCAAAAAACATCTTGAAAAGGTCTTTTTCTTTTCTTTTCACCCTTTCCTTTGTTGGATAAAAGAAAAGTCGATGGCGACTCTTGCTTATCGCACATTTGCAAATACAAAATGCAAACCAATATTAAACAGTCGGTTTTGCCACCGTATCACACATTCAAACTTGACGTTGGTAATAAAGTCGTATGTAAGTGATCCAATAGGACATAGTCGTACGCTTTAATCCCTAACTTTTTCCTGGACCGCCCTCTCAGGTTTTCAGTCCACTGGGATACCCTTTTTTTCCCAAGCCACCTTTTCAGTTTTTCGACTTGTCGGGTGTACAATCTTTTCATATATATCCCTAATTTATTCCCGAACCCTTATGGTTTGCCAGGATGCCCTTATTTTTGCCTAGGGCAGTCAACCTAGCAGGTCATTTTTTATACGTAGTATCTTTTAAATATGTCCGCATTCACAAGGTGCACAGAATCTTCACCGCCCATGGTGGTCAGTATCACAGCACCACCCGAAAATATCTTCTTGATTACAAATGGCCCTTCGTAGGTGGGAGTCCATTCGCTCTTGGGATCACCTTGCGGTAGAATAATGTGCTTTATTACCAAGTCACCATCCTGATATGCCTGATGCTTAATTTTCTTAATGAATGCCTTGATCATACGCTTCTGATACATATGACCGTGACAAATGGCCGCAAGCCTTTTCTTGTCAATTAAATTCAAATGATCCAACCTAGTCTGAATCCACTCGTCCTCGTCTAAGTCTACATCTTTCATAATTCTTAGAGAAGGAATTTGAACTTTGACCGGTAGGACGACTTCCATACCGTAAACCAGGGAGAATGGGGTTGCCCCAATTGATGTTTGTGCTAAAGTTCAATAGCTATAAAGAGAAAATGGTAACATCTCGTTCCAATCTTTGTAGGTAACAACCATCTTCTGTATAATCTTCTTGATATTCTTGTCGGCGGCTTCTACTGCGCCATTCATCTTCGGTCGATATGGAGAAAAGTTATGGTGCTTGATCTTGAACTGTATGCAGAGTTTTATGATCGTAGTGTTGTTGAGATTGGTACTGTTGTCCATGATTATTCTCTCGGGGATTACATACCGATAGATGAGGTTATGCCTAATGAACCGGACCACGACATTCTTGGTAACGGAGGCATACGAGACTGCTTCAAACCACTTTGTGAAATAATCAATGGAAACAAGGATGAAGCGATGTCCGTTAGAAGCGGTAGCTTTAATTTCTCCGATCATATCAATGCCTCACATTGCGAATGGCCAAGGAGAAGTCAGAAAATTCAGAGGAACCAGAGGCACATGAACTTTATCAGTGTAGATCTGGCACTTATGACCAGGTTCTTCATAATCCGTAACTAGCATAATGTTCTCATCTGGGAATTTGAAGTCATAGGTTGGTAGTCGTCTACAGCTTAATGCACCAAATGATCTTCCAGTACACTTTCTTTGATTGCTTTCTGAGTGGTGTACTGAATATCGTATTCTGTTAAGACCATTTTCCACCGGGTTATTCTTCCAGATAGAGCGAGTTTCTCGAATATGTACTTTATAGGATCCATCTTAGAGATCAACAAAGTGGTATAGGTCAACATATATTGTCTTAGTCAGTGAGCAGCCCGTGCCAAAGCACAACAAGTTTTCTCGAGTAGTAAATATCTTGTTTCACAGTCGTTAAACTTTTTTCTCAGGTAGTATATTGCATGCTCTTTTCGACCAGACTCGTCATGATGGCCCAGTACACACCCCATTGAGCTCTCTAGCACTGTGAGGTACATGATTAAAGGTTTTCCTTCAACTAGTGGCATTAGAATTAGAGGCTCTTATATGTATTCCTTAATCTTATCAAAGGCTATCTGGCAGTCGTCATTCCATTTTACTACCTGATCTTTCTTCAACATATTAAAGATTGGCTCACAAGTAACAGTTAAATGAGAAATGAATCGGGCAATGTAGTTCAATCGTCCTAAGAAACCTCTGACTTCCTTCTCAGTATGGGCAGTGGGAATATCTTGAATAACTTTGACTTTAGAGGGATCAACTTCAATACCTTTACCACTGACAACGAAACCCATGAGTTTACCAGACCTCGCACCAAAGATGCACTTGTTCAGATTTAACCTCAACCTGTATTTCCTCAGTCTTTTAAACAGTTTATGTAGATGTTCAATATGTTCTTCTTTGGTCTGTGATCTGGCTATCATATCATCGACGTAGACCTTTATCTCGTGATGAATCATGTCATGGAACAAGGCTACCATGACACACTGGTATGTGGCACCGAAATTCTTCAACCCAAAAGGCATAACCTTGTAATAGATAGTGCCCCACTGTGTGATGGAGGTAGTTTTCTCCATGTCTTCAGGCGCCATCTTGATCTGATTATAACCCGAGAAGTCGTCCATGAAGGAGAATACCTTGTGTTGAGCAGTGTTGTCGACCAAAACATCAATATATGGAAGTGGGAAGTCATCCTTGGGGCTCACCCTATTCAGATCCTTGTAGTCCATACACATACGCACCTTTACGTCTTTCTTTGGTACCAGAACTACATTAGCAACCCATTAAGGATATGATTTCACTACTAAAAAACCTGCGTTGAATTGTTTCATAACTTCAGCCTTAATTTTCTCTGACATTTCAGGATGCATGTGACGAACCTTCTGTTTAATCGGAGAACAACCTTCTTTCATCGGTAGATAGTGAACCACAATATCAGTATCGAGCCCCGGTATGTCTTCGTATGACCAAGCAAAGATCTCAGCATATTCGTGCAACATCTGAATCAATCTATTCGTGACACTGTCTTCCAGGTTGGCACATATCTTGACTTCTTTCTTATTTGTCTCAAAACCCAAGTTTACCACTTTGACCGGCTCTTCATGTGGTTGGATAGCCTTTTCTTATTGTATTAAGAGTATGGAAAGTTCTCCAAGTATTTCAAAATCTTCCCCACCTTCGTCCTCGGCTTGGTAGATCGTATTTTCAAAGTTATAAGCAGAAATAGCAGAATCGTTATCAATGAGATCCAAAGTGGATGTGGATCTGCAATATAGTGTGTAGGTGTATGTAAGAACACATAGCTATTTGAAAGTACAATAAAGTAAAAGAAAGACAGAGAGTGCAAAATTTGAATGCAAAACGTCTAATACTTTTATTAAATGAAAATATGTTTATGAGATGACAACCCTTAACAAATGGACCATTGTGCCCCAGGTAGGACAAAAGGTTTAAAGTCATTGTTTTTAAAAGAAATTACATAACCAAACTTTTTAAAGCAATAAAACAGAAATAACTATTACTCCTGACTAAAGGAGATAAAGATGATGTCTTCCGCCTTCCAATTGTTGAGCTCGCTACCAATGGTAGGAAAAATCCATCTATTGAGATCATAATCAATGTCAGCATCTTCTATTACGTTGACTCCATTGTTGCTGACACGGAACAAAGGTCTTCCAGCACAAGCACAACGTATAACCCTTTGACCATCTGCAGTAAAACCCAAACCAAAATTGTCAGATTTATAGAGAATATCAGGAAGCTGTCCCCAAATAGTATAGCCACCTTCTTCTATAGTAGCTTTAGCATCTTTCAAGGAAGCTATCTTGTGCGGAACCCTGATGACCTTAGGAATGACAGAAACATCTTCAGTAGCGGAATGGGAAATCACTTCGAAAGTTTGACAGGGAGTCTCAATGAATTCTCTGTCCATCTCTACATACCAGAATGAATTCAAATGGCTAACCATATGCTCTTCTTCCCCACAGACAGTAACAATCTTTCCGTTCATAGGATATTTTAACTTCTGGTGCAGGGTAGAGGTGACAGCACCTGCCCCATGGATCCAAGGGCGCCCCAGTAGACAAGAATAAGCTGGTCGAATATCCATCACATAGAAAGTGGATTCAAATATCTATGAACCTACCTTGATCGGAAGATCAACTTCTCCATGCATCATCCTTTTTGACCCGTCAAAGGCTCAAACTATAATATCACTAGGTTTCAGCGTAACCCCTTCGCAATCAAGTCTGTCAAGTGCACCCTTTGGTAGAACATTCAATGAAGAACTAATATCAACTAATACATGATCCAAAGTAGTGTCCCTACATTAAATGGAGACATACAGAGCCTTGTTATGGTTTCTTCCCTCTGGAGTCAGGTCATCATCATAGAAACCTAACCCATTGTCAGTCGTTAAGCTAGCAACATAATTTCCAAATTGATCAGCGGAAATCTCTTGGGGTACGTGAGAAGTCTTCAAAAACTTTACTAAAGCTTGTGCATGATCTTCAGAACACGATAGTAGGGATAACATGGAGATTTTGGGTGGGGTCTACCCCAGTTGTTCAACAATTTTATAATCCCTCTTGTGGATGATCTTCAATACCTCTTCTAACTCTTGTCTAGAGGTGTCTTCAACTGTAGCTTCTTAAGGTTCCTCCGTCTGGGAAGGCTCTATCATCGGCTCTTTACCCCAAACCTCAGCAGTTGACTCGATAGCAGTAACTCTAACCGGTATAGTGACAGTCTTCATAGAGATTTTTGGGGAGAAAACCCTTCTGCTTCTAGTAACCTTGTCGGACCCTGCAATATTTTCAATGTCGGGATTAACAAATTCACTGACTTCATCTTCATCCGATAACTCTTTCTTAACACCATGGTAGTATATGTCGGATCCATAGTTCCATGGAATAGCTTTATCCAGAGAATATGGGATCGGTCCAAGTGTAGTGATAATCAAATGAGCAGCTTTCAGACTGGAAGTAATCCTTACAAGACCTTTGGAGGTAATCCTGACAGGAGTGCCAAGTATTACGGACAAATCTTGACACAGATTTTCAGTAGACAGAACCTTCTCGATCAGAATTATATGATTATCCATCAGGCGCTGAACGTTCCTTCAGTAACTTGCAACCATTGGGTTGGACTGCGCAAAGGTAACATTCTTCAACACAACCCAGAAATAAATCGGCCTGTAACAGATTATTCTTGATTATCGGGAGAGGGGTAACTAAATAACTTATAGTAGCCACATAAAGAACATCGTCAATAGAACTTATGCCTTTGTCATGCTTCGACATAGGTGCAATAATCATGTTCGGAGTCTCCGAAGGATCAAACTCAATTTCCTTGTTGTTAATCATGTCCTGAATCTTGTTTTGTAGGGCCCAACAATTGTTGGTGTCGTGCCCAGGACTGTTGGAATGATAGGCACGCTTCACATTCAGGTTGTAGAGAGGAGAAGAGGTGTTGGGATTCTGAAGAGGATCCCTTAGTGTTACCAATTCCACCTTTAATAGATGTTGTAATGCCTGAGACAATGACATATTGGTAAACTTCCTTCTCGGAGCGTCTGACCTACGCTAATTGCCTTGTTGTTATTTTTGAACAGGCGCCGAATTAGAAATCAACACTGCTCCCACAAACTGATTCGGTCATTTTTACCACGGTCCTTCTGGCCATAAATAACATTGTTCTCTTTCTTATTATTGAATGTCTTCTTCACAACACTAGAAGATGCAACCATTAGAATCTTTCTGCTCCTGATACCACTTTCAACTTGTTCCCTGGTCAGAATTAGCTCAGTAAAGCCAGATAAAGAACTTCCAATCAGATGATTAAAGAATGGGCATGTCAGAGTTCATATAAACATATCAACTAACTCCCGGTCAGACAAGGAAGGTTGGACCCTTCCAGCTAAGTCTCTCCATTTCAGGGCATATTCTTTGAACCCTTCATTCGATCCCATAGACATGTTTTATAATTGCACACGGGTCGGTGCAATGTCAGCATTATATTGATACTGCTTGTAAAAAGCAGCAACCAAGTCTTCCCAAGTGTGAATGTTGGTTCCTTCCAGCTGATAGAACCATTCGAGTTGAGTACCAGACAAGCTTTCTTGAAAGAAGTGAACCCATAGCTTCCTATCAACAGTAAAAGGTTAGATCTTCCGTATATAAGATCTCAGATGAAGCTTTAGACAAGAGACGCCATCATATTCAGCAAAGAGGGGGACCTTGAACTTATGAGGGATAACCACCCTCGGAATCATACCTAGCTCTCCAAAATCCAACCCAAGCACTTTCTGGATTTCCATGGCCTTCAGACGGTCTTCTAGCTGTTTGTACTTATCATCAGCGGGAGGATATTATTTGTCAAAATAGTCTTCATCCTTATGGATATTATCAGAACCAAAATTTCTTCCCCCTTCATCCCTAATACTTCTACCATCTTCTTATTGATTATTGTCTTCATCAAAGGAGACATCAACAGTTTGAATCGGTTTAGTAGGACCTTTGAACGTTCTCCCCATATTGAGGATAGCAACTGGCTTTCTAGTCTTCTTTTTCTTGGCGAGAAGCGCTGTTGTACCCCAAAATTTTCCCTCTCATTTTATCAAGATTTCCCCTCACAAGGCTCCTTGAACTCCAGACAGGATTAGGGTTTTGCTCTGCTCAAGACATCTCCTTGCACTGATGACCTAAATTAGGGTTTGAGTTTGCACAGGGATTTTTGGACTTCTAATGCTCAAAATGACTTTCATACTTCATGTTGAACTCATAAGTTTTTCCATACCAAGTTTCAAGCCTTGAATCAAATTTTTGCCCAATCAATTGGACAGTTGACCTAGAAATCAACTGTATTGGGGAAAAAGTCAACTATGGCCAATTTACAGTCAAACCTCATGATTTTTAACCCACATCAACATTATGAACTCATATGAACCATTTGATCAAGTTTGGGCCACAACTCCTCAAGAAATTTGATCAGATCATCAAAAGGGCAAAATGGTCATTTTTAGGGTTTTGACTGTACAAGGGTAATTTCTGACTTTTGACCTAGACAATGGCAAATTGGGCTCAAGCATTGATTCAAGGACTAAATGTCATCATCTTGACATATTCACAAAGCTCAAAAGATCTCAATTGCATTGGATTGACAGACGAATTTTTCAGTCAACTGATCAAATTTGACTGTACACTGAAAAGTCAAACTTTGACTTTTTGGTCAAAATCTAGTGCCAAGGGTCATTTTTCATCAAGATGTGTCAAAACATGAAACTTGTTCATCAAGAAACCCATTTTTGCAAATTAGGGTTTAAAGTTGAAAATTTTCATAACTTAGAATTTTTCTAAGTTATGAAATTTTCTTAATTTTTCCTAACTTTGCCCAACATTTTCACCATGATGCAATTGGATTCAAACAAAACTTACAACATGAAAGTTGTAGTCCTCCACAAAATATATAACTTTGATTCATAACGTTTTCCAAAAAGAAGCTTGGATCTCAAGTTATGATTTTTGGAACAAGGGACCATGAAACTTGTAACTTAGTGAAATTTTGCCCTAGTTTAGGCAAGATTTTGACCTATCTTCATGGCCATTTTTCACATAGTTCCACTTGGAATATCAAATTTCATTTCAAACATGGATTATATAGCATGTTGCAAGCTTTCCAAAATGTCAAAGAACTCTCCAAACTTGTTTGTGGTTAGGGAGAATCGAAGGCTTGAAGTTGGCAAAAACTCACTTTTCATCCATGGCATGTTCATGTTCATACAAGTTGCAAATTCAAATCAGCTTGCTTTTCACTAGATTACAGGCCTCAAAACCATTTCACACTCATTAATTAAATGCAAATCCATTGGTTTAAGGTATTGTTTTGGTCATTAGAACATTGCACATTAGATTAATCCCTAAGTAGAAAAAGCAATATTTCCATTTTTGCTTAAATCATGCTTTATGTCAAAACTAAATCCTTGAGCATTGAGCCATATCTTGGGCAGAAAATCAGATCCACAAACTTGAGGGGCCAAGGGAAAAGTGTATAAGCTGATGAGTAGCCTGTACAGGCCTGCTTGACATCACTTCTCATACTTTGCTTCATAACCAAGAAATTTGCCCAAAACACAAGAACTTGAACCTCAGTAAAAACCAACTTGTGCAAGCTTTTGAAACATCTTTCTCACACCTCTTTGAGCCAGAAACACGACCCTTTGAGCCCTCAAACTTCCCATAGCATAAAATCACATCTCATTGGCAAAACAGGGCAACATTTGCAACTTGAGTCCTATCTCACATTTTGCTCGTGCGTTTTACCCCAAATTGGTTCAAACATCTTCCACATAACCCATCCAAACTATCCCAACCCTTAAACACTAACTGTAACTCCATTTACAGGGTTTGCCATTTTCAATTTGAGCTTGTGCAGGTTGAGTTCTGTAGGCTTGTTCAAGTACATTCAAGGCAAGCTAGACATTGGAAAAGGTCAAGTGAAGTTAAAGCAAGCTCCCAGACATCTCAGGCCTTGTTGGAAAGCTCCACATTGCCATACACGAAGTCAGCTGAAACAGGTTTTTATCAACTTCCTATCTCTCTATTTAGGAACATTTAGACTTAGGTTTGTGAATAAGAAATGTAGTATTCATAGCCATGAAGTTGTACATATGCTCAGTTATCATTTTAATTAAGCATGCTAAGAGAATTTGGTCCATGAACATCCTGAAAAAAATAGGTTAAGATTTAGGGCCAGAGAAATTCTCTCTGGTCTTTGAGAGTTAGGACAAGTTTTTTATATGGTTGGATTCGTCTTGAAAAGCTCTACAACTTTGATGTTATGTGTTTTTGCAATAGAGCACGTATGTAGGATCTAGCATTTGTACAGGGTGCATGCGAAATTTGAAGCCAGAGGTTGAAGATGAAGTCTGGCTTGGGCTGGGCTTTGCTTCTTTTGTTTTTAACACCCCCCCTTTTACTGAATACACCCCCCTGGCCCATTTCTTCATATTTTTAGGTTTTGTTATTTTATTTTCATTTCTGATTTTATTTTATTATTTCCAAACATAAAAAAATACCCAAAAAATAATTTATAATTTTTTACATTTATTTTGCATTTTATTTCTATTTTTTTAACATAAAAAACAATTTAATTAGTATATATTTCTATTTATTGAAAACTTTAAAATAATATAATTATACCTTTTATTTTTATTCTTTTATTTACACTCAAAAATATTATTTTAAATATATTTTTATCTTGTATATATTTTATTTTATTTTTTGTACATGATTAATATAATTAATAAATATATACATACTTTTATTTTATAAACACTTGAGAATAAAAATATGAAAAATATACTTTTATTTATTATTATTATTATTTATACTACTTTTTCTAAATATATTTTATTTTTGTATACACATTATTTTATTTTATTGTATATAAATAGTATAATTAATATATTTATATTCTTAAGGAAAAATTAGGGTTTTACCCTTAACTAAAAAATAATCTTTTCATTTATTTCTTCTTTTTTTTCATTAAATATTTTTACATATATAAAAATAAACATAAATATTTTTGCATAATTCATAATATTTTGTATATTTATTTAATTTGTTTATTTAAATATTATTTCATTTATCATTTATGCCATTTGATTCAATTTGGATGTAATAGTAAAACTAGGGTTTTAATTTCTTGCAAAATAATCCCCATTCAAAGATTGTATTCCCATCCCCATAATCTTGTTGTAATAGTGGTAGATTCATTTTTTACGCATTTACGCTTTCAATTATGCCATGATTAGAGACTAGGGTTTGTATGCAAAAATCCAAAATCAACAAGTAGCTTGACCTAATACAAAGACAAAAATGCATGAAAATCAAACACAATGCACACTTGCACCCCTAGGGTTACATCCACTTGTTGCCTTAAAAATGGGCCATGTTATGCATGTTGAGTACTTTGGCAAAACAAAAACAAAACAAAAGATCATAGTCCCTCGATGACGCTATCTTGGTTACCTATACAAAAATGATCTAGTCCCTCAAAAATTTGCTAAAAATACTTAACACAATTGCTATCATGGTCTATACGATGACCCGTGCTTGTCCCGTTTAACATCCTAATACAAGGTTGTTTACCAAATGCAATGGTAAAATAACACTGTCAAGAGGGTTAAAAACATATAGGAAAGATCTTTGAGTAAAATAGGGTAGATAACTCTTAATTACTTGATCAAAACTTGCAAAACATCCTTGCTCTTTTCAAACACACTTCACAACACAATTCCAAAACATTTCTCAAATCAAACTTTCTAACATTGAAACATCTCTTCAAAAGACAATACACCTTTGTATACATTCAAACAAGAATCATTACAAAGGTTTCCACAACGATGACTTCTTTTTAAAACATCTTTCAAAACCACACACAGAGCACCATTTCAAACAATTGAAAAGAAAAAGTAAGTGATCTAAACAAGTAACTAAGAGCCCATGGATAACCATGGATGAAAAGGGTGCTTGCACATTCCCTTTTCATAATCTACTCCCCGAACCCAAGAAAACATCTCAAAGGTCTTTCCTGTGCTTTTTGACCTTTCCTTAGGATAAAATAAAAAGTCGGTGGCGACTCTTGCTAAACCGAAACATTTGCAAACACAAACGCAAAATCCTAAGTCAGTTCTCCCACCATATCACAAGCGCCATCATCTCTTATTTCCCCTTGGCTAGATTCAAGAGAGTCTCCTGGAATTGGGTCTGTTGAGCTTGAAGTTCCTTAATAGTCTGTTCGAGAGCCAACTTTTACTGAAATAAACAGCAAGAACATGAGAAAACATCTCCTGGGAAACCTGTTATGTAATGATGCATGATATATAAATGTAATGTTTTCAAGGATCTCGCGGGGTAAACATAAAAAAACGTTAGAAGTCGAGTTTGTCTGTAGCTTTGATTGAAGAACTTCGTATTGTTGAATGTTCTTTTATGAGAATTAAGCTCACCATATCGAGTGGGTCGTAGCTATTGACTCAAGATATTGTGCTTTGGTCTTTGACGACATCTTGTTAGAGGAAAATAAATCCCTTTTCCCCTTGATATACGTCTGGTTCATTATAACCCTGCATCACAGGCCCTTGAGATCCTTGAAATGGTCAGTGAAAATGATATGTGTAATGATGTTATAAAGTCATGATATCATATTCGAACAATTTAATAAAACACAAACAAAGCACACCAGGCCTTAGGTTTAGGCTTTCCTGGAGTTTGTAGGTAAGTACCCTCTTGAGTTTAGTTGGCTCAACCTGTCCTAAGAAAAGTAATCAGGTTCTAGGAGTCTCAATATCATTGATCTTTCTCCCATGCATTGTTTCAGCACAAGCATCTAATTTGCAACCAAAATATCCCGAGAGTCCGATCTCAATGAGTGTAGCGTCGAGTATCAACCAACTTCAGTCTGCACCAAAGTCGACCATCTCACTACTTTCTAATGGCTAAGTTGTGTCAACTAAGGTCAATTAGTGCTTATGACACCACACGACAGCCCAATATTCTCCCCGACTGACTCGAGGGACACCAGCACAAACCAATGTGTCGCACTAACATAGCCATCACTTTAACCATATCGGTCTATGTCGTACAGTTTCCACGATCTATAGCTACTTACCTAAAATTCCCCCAGATATGGGTATAGGATCTTTACAATAAATACCCAAACAAAACTTAAATTATAAAGCAAGCAAATCAAACAATGAAAGCAGTAAAAGTGATCTAACTCTAAAGGTAACCTCATTTCTAGTTTTCCCCAGCAGAGTCACCAGTTCTGTAATACAGTGGGAGAACTTACTTTTGGTTTTGCATTTTATTGCAAATGTTGCGGATAGCAAGAGTCGCCACCAACTTTTCTTTTATCTAATAAAGGAAAAGGTGAAAAGAACAGGAAATACCTTCGAGAATTTTCTGAGTTCGGGAGGTAGGTTATGAAAAGAGAAGGTGTTAGCACCCTTTTCATCCATAGTTATCTACAGACTCTTAATTGCTAGCTCACTTTGTTTTTGAAATGCTTTGTGTGTATGTTTGAATTTTTTTGAAAAATGCCTAAGTGCAGAAATGTTGCAATGATTCTCGTGTCACTGAGAGTGCGTACAAAATGTTTTATTTTGAAAATATTTCAGAAAAGAAGTGTTTTGTGAAAAATGTTTTGTTTTTGTGTGTTGTACCCCAAAATTTGCCCTCCCATATTCTTCAGAGTTTTGACAAGCATCATCTCAATTTGCTCAAGTCTACTCAAGGAGTTGCACAGTCAACCACTCTCCTAAGCCAGTCAAAATTAGGGTTTTGGTTCTTGCAAGGAGGTTGAGGTTTTCAAGGGCTCAATCAAGTCCCATATGCTCATATACATTGTCAAGCACCTACATGTCAAGTTTCAAGGCTCATAAGGTCAAGTTGCCCAGTCAAAAACCCTAATTGCCTCACAATCAACTGTAGGGGCAAAATGGTCATTTGGCAGTCAAAAGTCAAAATTTTTGGTCAACATCTTATTTTGAAGCCACAATCATCATTTGATCAAGTCTTGATCATGATTTCACAAGAATGGCTCAAAAATCATCAAGATGCAAAAGTTTCTATTTTTGGACAGCTGAAAAGTCAACTGTAACTTGACCAAGACATAACTTTTTCATGGATCATCAGAAAAATCCCATCCAATGCTCATCTTGAAGGGGAGGACATTTCCTACAACTCATCTTCACATTCCAATTCCAATAAATGCTCTCACAAAAAGTTATCAATTTCAACATTATAGGTCATTTTCAAAAGTCAACAAAATTGCACTTTAAGTCAAAGAACATAACTTGAGATTGGTAAATCAAAAAGACATGGGACCAAAGAAATTGGTTAGAGGACTTCAATATCTTTCCAAAATGTCTAAGAACATGTTCATAGCTTCAAAATTGAGCAAGATATGCATTGGAGAAGTTGGGAAATTTTTGTGAAATGGCCAAAGTCAATTATCCTTGAAACTTCATTTTTGACAAAAGGGGCCCACTTTTTCCACTTGTTTCAGCTTGGCCATGCCTCCCACGTGTCCCACAATTTATTTCAAGATTAAAATTAATTTTACCATTTTTATTTAATTTTATTTGATTTAATTCATTTTAAATCTTTAAAATTCAAATGAAAATCAAGAAAATTAATTAAGGGATATATTTTGTGTTGAATTGCTTTGATACACCATCATTCACCTTCCAAATCCGTGTACTTCCTATTATGAGCACAAAATTCAAATTTGACACAAAAATGGCAAGTTGTTTAAATGGTGTTCATGGCAAAATCAAGAACATAATTGCAAGGCTTCAATGACCATAATTCTGATTGATACTCATTCAAGACCATATATGCAAGCTTTTGAGACAGATTAAACGACCTAGAAACACTCATACATCATAAGCCATTTCGAAATTTTCAAGAGAAAAATCATAAACTGAAAATCATCTTCCAATACAATTCAAGCCTCTCCTTTGATCAAAACACACTCCTGGCCCTTCCAGGAAGCCATTGCAATCAAGAATGAGGCTTAACACCATCAGAATCATCCCCACCAAGCCCTACGGTTTGCCTTATTTCTCAAATCTGTATATCATATTTCATGAGCATTTAATCCATTTTTTGATTGGTTTGTATTGTTAGGGACCTTCTGAAGCTAATGGAATAATCTAATTGCATTATAACACGTTAAATCATGATTTGCCATTAAAACACTTTAGGGTTTTCAAGGTTTAGAATTGGGGGTTTTGTCATGTTGTAAAATCAGGACTCCAAATGTACATGGCCAAACTCAGCACAATGAGACGAACAAGATGGACCTATCGCGCCCTTTTTATGTTGTCCCATTTTCTAATCGTTATTTTTCATTGTTGAAATTAGTGGGGGTTTAAAAACCCCGCTATTTGCCTGTAATTTTTATTTCAGAACGAAGATGATGATGGCGTGGCAACCAGGGAGTGGGCCATTCAAATTGGCGCGCGCTTTTCCAGCATATAACGCACTTATTCCATATATTCTTTTGTTTCTATTATGTTTACAACTAATGCGCTTGGTTTAGTTGGTTGGCTGTGTACTTTGCAATCTTTGGGGCCTGGGTTCGATCCCAGGTCCCCACCAAAATTCATGTTATTTTTCTCTCTATGCTTGTGTGCAGCATCTCATCCAGGATCCACCATAGACCTCATCCAGGAGCGCTCCAGGTGTCCATCAGCGCAGATCCAAGGGCCAAGCATGAGGACTATGGTACTCTGGAGTCAACGTGGGCATAGGCAATCCAAGAAGTCAAACGAGCTGAAGCTTTAATGGGCCTCAAATCTCAATCCAACACCTTCAAATTCCAGCCACACCCCCTTTGGGTTTTAATCTTCCTCTTTTTATTATTTTTGCCATTTTTCATTTTTATTTGCCTTATTTTCTTATTAACAATTAATTAACCAACTAATATTTTCATAAAAAAAATCAAAAAGAATTAACATCATTATTATTATTATTATTTTATTTTGTAAATAAAATATTAACAAATAAATAGTTTAAATAGGCAATTTTAACTTCTTTTCTTAATAATTAAAATAGATTTAGAATTAGGTAAAATTAACTTTTAATTTCATTTCTTTTTATTTTATTTCATAAAAACATAAAAACAAAAAATACTTTCTTTTAATATTAATTAATTAGTCATCAGTTAGTTTTAATTTCATTTTAATTACAAAAAGACAAAAAAAATTCATTTCTTTTCTTAAAAGGGTCAAAACCCCTTAGAACATTCCCGATTCTTTCTTTCGCGCGCATTTTAGTTTTAATTCCTTATTTTTGATTATTATGTAACTGCCTCCGGATGTAATAGTAATTAGGATTTTACTGTTTTTATTTACTTTCCGTACTTATTTACCAAAAACGGGTCTTTGTATTTTTGGTGATGTATAGACCCGCGCCTTGTAATAGCGTAGGATTTATGTTTCCGCAATTTACCTTCTGCACCCCCTAACTGTTAAATACATGAAAGAATGTATGTAAATAAAAACAACTCGTAGCTCACTAATTACAAAGACAAACATAACATGAAAACAACACACAATACACACACCACTTCTAGGGTACGCCTCACCCGTTGCCTTCGAAACATGGTCATCAAGTATAGGACGTCTTAGAGGTCACCCTTTGTCTAAAGATCCAGTTTCCTCGAAACAGTTTCCTCGAAACGGTTGCCTCGGATTAAAAAGGATCTAGGACATTAGGGTTACTTCTAAGGTGTCCTAATTGTTGCTTCGGTGACCACACTGTCCCGATAATCGAATTGACCCGAATAACTCCAACGGTGGTGCTACCTACCTCTCAATGGTGGGATAGCACTATCTAAAGGACTCTTACACAGCCTAATTCCTTAGGGTAGGTAGATGACTCATGGATACTTTCTCTCTTCAAAACAAATCAAAACTCTTTTCACACTGACATTTTCAAAAGCTTTCAAAACAAATTTTTCAAACACTCTTGAGGACAGATACAAGAGTTATTCAGAAATCTTTCAAAGAAACTTTTTCAAACCCACTCACATTTGAAAAGCAAACATCATTTTGAAAACATAAGATCAAGTATCTAAGAGCCCATGGATAACCATGGATAGAAAGGGTGCTAACACCTTCCCTTTCTATAAATCTACCTCCCGAACCGAGAAACGTTCTCATAAGGAATTTTGTTGTGCTTTTGTCCTGTCCATGTTGGAGAAAATAAAAGACGGTGGCGACTCTTGCTTCCGCGACATTTCGCGAAACCAGCTTTAAACAGTCAGTTCTATTCCCACCGATCACAGAACTGGCGACTCTGCTGGGGAGACTTAAAAGTGAGGTGTACCTTAGGACTAAGATCACTTGTGTTTTCAATTGCCTGCTTTGCTTGATTTACTATTGTGGGCCTGTTTTGGGAGTTTCATAGATCCTAACCCGGATCTGGGGGATACCTTCTTAGAAAGTAGCAACAAAACTGTGAGGGAACTGTGCGGGGTATACCGACACGGTTGAAGTAGTTTGCTACGTTGATGTGGCACTTTGGTGAGTACTGGTAACCCTTGAGTCAAGTCAAGGAGAGTACGGGGCCGCCGCGTGGTGTCATGAAGCATCAACTGACCTTAGGAACCTTAATTGAACCATCCTGGCCTCTTTAGGGGTAGTGAGATAACTGACTTTGGTGCAGTCCGAAGTTGGTTGATACTCGATACTACACTCATTAAGGGTTGTTTTCTTGGAATATTTTGATCGCCAATTCAGTGGCTAAATCGAAACAATGAACACAGAAAACAATCCAATGATATTGAGCTCCTTAGAACCCGGTTACTTTTGATAGGACAGGTTTTTGAGCTCACCAACTTCAAGAGGGTAGTACCCCAAACTTCATGCTGGCCTAAACTCTAAGGGCTGTGGTGTGACTTGTGCGCTTTACCATGTTTGCTTTTTGTGAATACTTGTGGTGTGCTCTTATCATAGCATCATAACATCATACAGCATCATATGCATTTACTAACCACTTCAGGGGTTTGAATCTTCATCTTTGTTCTTGTTTTGTAGGACATGGAAACTATCCGCAGAAAGACAATTCAGGTCAACCTTGTAAGGGTCCCTCCTCAGCTTAAGGAACTTACATCCAGGATTCCTGAGAACTCTTCATTCAGTGAAAGGCATGGTAGACTCATCAGCTTGGTCAATACCAACATTGAAGAGGATATGGTGAAAGTGCTGTTCCAGTTCTTTGACCCTCTGCACCACTACTTTACTTTCCCGGATTATCAATTGGTGCCTACTTTGGAAGAGTTTTCTCAGCTTCTGAAGATTCCTATCCTTAGTCAACTACCCTACAACGGTACAGAAAGGGAGCCAAAGCTTGAAGAGGTTGCTAAAGCATTATGCCTACAACCATCTGACATCAAGGGACATTGGGAAGTTAGAAGTGGTATCAAAGGGTTCTTGGCCAAGTTTCTGTTTGAGAAAGCACAAGAATGTTGGAACTCCCTTGACCTACAAGCTTTTGAAGAAGTTGTGGCACTCCTCGTCTATGGGTTGGTATTGTTCCCTAATCCAGATCAGCTCGTAGATATCAATGCTGTCAAGATCTTCATGTCCAGGAATCCTATACCTACGTTGCTTGGGGACATCCTTCACTCATGTTACACTCGAACCATGAGAAAAAGAGGTGTTCTCATGTGCTGCACTCCTCTCCTGGAAAGGTGGTTTATTTCGCACCTTCCACAATCAGTTTTGAAGAACGAGCGGGGTTTGAGATGGTCACAACGATTGATGGCTCTTACACATACTGATATACATTGGTGTTCTCGGTCCAGAGAGAATGTCACTATCATTGATCGTTGCGGGGAGTTTCCTAATGTTCCTTTACTTGGAATCAGAGGAGGTATTACTTACAACCCCTGTCTGGCTTTGAGGCAGTTTGGATATGCTCAGAGGGATGGCCCTCATGATATGTTGATTCCTGACATAGTTTTTGACTTCGACAACGATGCACAAGGACTTCACCAGAGATTCATCAGAGCTTGGAGGATGCCCAACAGGGTAGATAGCAAGACACTGGGGCACAAGAACTCCATTCCCCTGGAGCCTTATCTCAAGTGGGTACGAGCCCGCTCCCAGAAGCTGGTGATGCCATATCCTCATGCTCTCCCCGTGATCAAAGAGCCAGTTTTGGAAGGAGAGGTGCCCTACACCATTCAACATCCTGACATGCCTACCTCCTGGGAAGAAATGCAGAAAAGCTGGATCCAACTCAAGGAAGAACGGAATTCTCTTGAAGCCAGTCTACATGCCAGTGAGAAGAAGGTCTTGGAGCTCACCCGCCTACTGCACGAGGAAAAGACCCTCAACACCTACATTGCTCCAAAGAGGATGCGCAGTGTCTTTTGGGATTAATTATTTTGTAATGTTTTTCCCATGAGGCCCTGATGTACTGAACAAATTATTTCCTAATAAAAAGTGTGTTCTTCTTGGCTACAACGAATTTGAACTTTCGAACCCTTGAATGCATCGCATAAATAACATATCATGCATCATGTGCATAACAGGTACCCTTTTTCTACAGGTTGCTTAATCTTCTTCGCTGTTTATTTCAACACTCAGCCATCATGAATCCTGAACTCACTACCGAGCAAGCTATTAAGGCCCTCCAGGCCCAGAACGCCCAGTTTCAGGAAATGGTCATGAACTTGGCCCAAGGACAACAAGAGCTGAAGGCTTTTCTCCTGAAGAAGAAGAAGAAGAAGAAGAGGACTGTGCTATTCAACACTGGGCGCAGACTCGGGAATACATTACAGAATGAAGCTAAGAGGACTACTCCGTCTGTGGGGGAAGGCAGTCACCAAGGGAGAGAGGTCCCTAGTCCTGTGGTCTCTGATACTGAGACAGATTTCAACGATGAACAGTACCCTCCTGCTGAGGACCGGTACAAGCAACTGGAGGACATGTTAAATGCTATGGAGATTCAACGCGTGCCTGGGTTGGATTTTGGAGACTTAGGGCTATCTTCTGGGGTGGTGATCCCACACAAGTTCAAGGCGCATGCCTTTGTGAAGTACGACGGGGCTTCCTGTCCTAAAATGCACCTCCGTTCTTATGTAAGGAAGATCCAGCCTTACACAGCAGACAAGAACTTATGGATCCACTTCTTCCAGGAGAGTCTTTCAGGGACTCATCTCGAATGGTTCTATCAGCTGGATGGAACCAACATTTGTAACTGGGAGGATTTGGCCACTGCTTTTTACAAGCAGTATCAATATAATTCCAACCTCGCTCCCACACGTACCCAACTCCAGGGTATGTCACTGGGAACGGGTGAAGGTTTTAAGGAGTACGCACATAAATGGAGAGACCTGGCTGCCAGGGTGCAGCCACCGTTAACGGATCGTGAGCTAGTGGACATGTTCTTGGGGACCCTATCTGGGCCATTCTTCAACCATCTCATTGGTAATTCCTCTGCTGGGTTTACTGATCTGATCCTGACTGGTGAGAGGATCGAAGCTGGTATAAAATCAGGGAAGATACATAAGGGTGACTCCTCAAATGCTGAAAAGAAGCCCTTTAAGAAGGAAGCTAGTGCTGTGTATGGTCCAAGGAGACAGAACAAACCGGAACACCGCCAAGCTGTCAACGCGATGGTTATTTCTAAGCCTGCTGCTGCTCCTCAACAATACAACCAGCCCAGAGATGAGAGACCCAAAAGGCAGTATACTCGGCTCAGCATGACTCTCTCTCAGATCTTACCACAACTGCTGTCAACTAGCCTGATAACTGTCAAGGAAGCTCCGAAGGTGGTAAACACAGCATCTTCGAAGTACAACCCCAACGCCCGTTGCGCTTATCACTCTGATAGCCCGGGACATTCTACTGATGATTGTTGGGCCCTAAGGAATAAGGTCCAGGACCTTATTGATGCCAAGGAAATACAGTTCGAGGCGCCCGAGAGGCCAAATGTTGTGACCGCTCCCATGCCCCAGCATGGAGTGAATGCTGTTGAGGAGGATCTATATGTAGCTTCTGTGGATGATGTTGCTACTCTGTTGTTAACCGTCAAGAGGAACCTGTTGCTAGCCGGTTTATTTCCGGGATGTAGCAAAGGTTGCCATTTATGTGCTGATTCACCTGCTGGTTGTCCTTTGCTGAAGTCAGGCGTTCAAAACCTGATGGATAGCAAGGAGATTTTGTTCAAAAAGACTGCCGTTCCTGCTGCCCCTGTTGAAGAAGTTTCAATTGTCACCATTTTCAACAACCCTTCCAAGGCTCCTTCAAAGAAGCCTATCAAAATTATGCCTGTTCACAAGGTTGCTCCCATAACCATTACTGTTCCGGGGCCCATCCCCTACAAGTCTGATAAAGCTGTCCCATGGCACTATGGGGCAGATGTTTATGTTCTGGGAGTGAAACAAGAGTTCAACACTAGTACCGGTGTCACCAACATCACCGGGCCTGCCAAAGTCACCCGTAGTGGAAGACTGTTCTCACCAGACATTGCACCTCCAGTAATCCAGAGACCTCTTGTCATCACACCTGCCAGTGTGCCTTTCCCCCCCTGATCAAGTTTCTACCCCTGCTGCCGAGTCATCTGACGCTCGGGGCAAGGGGATTGCCACTGATGTGCCTGCCAGGACGGAGGCACCAAAGACCACTGTTGAAGCCTCCAAGCAAGAGATGGAAGAGATCCTCAAAATTATATAGAAAAGTGATTTCAACGTCGTTGAACAGCTGGGGCACACACCCTCTAAAATCTCTATGCTATCACTGCTGCTGTGTTCAGAGGCCCATGCCAAGGCCCTGATTGCGTTCCTGAAGACGGCCCACGTGCCCCAAGAAACATCTGCTGATCAATTCACCGACTGTGTGGCCAACTTAACCGCTGATAATGGTCTGGGTTTCTCTGATGCTGATTTGACGGCCAAGGGGAAGAACCATAATGATGCCCTGCATGTCTCCATTGAATGCAGGGGCACTACTCTTGCTCATGTGCTGGTTGACACTGGTTCTTCACTGAACGTACTACCCAAGAAAGCTCTAGACAGGCTGGACTGTGAGGGTTTAGAGCTCAAACCAAGTAACATCGTTGTCTGGGCCTTTGACGGGTCCAAAAGAATGGTACATGGTGAGGTTGACATCCCAATCAGGGTTGGGTCACAGGTCTTTGATTCAAAATTCTATGTGATGGATATCCGTCCATCCTATTCTTGTTTGCTGGGTCGTCCGTGGATCCACAAGGCTGGAGCTGTGACCTCCACGTTGCATCAGAAGCTCAAGTACCCGGTCAGGGGGAAGATCGTAACAGTGCAAGGGGAAGAGGAATACATGGTCAGCCACCTGAACTCCTTCAGGTACGTAAAAATGGATGGGGAGTTCATTGAGACCCCCTTTCAACACTTTGAAGAGGTGCCTCAAACATTGGCAGCAGCTGAGACAGTGACCGTAGAAGGATCTCCTTTGAAGATGGCTTCCTTGAAGGATGCCCGGGCTGTGATTGAGAAGGGTGAGTGTGCGAACTGGGGCAGGCTTCCTGATTTCACTCCAAAGACTGACAAATTTGGCTTGGGTTTCACTGCAGAAGCTCAGAAGGTTGTGCGCAAGGCAAGGATTGGAAGACCTCCTGTGCTCATCACCAATCCAGGAGTGAATGCTATTGAGGACGAAGCGGACGAATCTGAATTCGACAGTTGGATCTACCCAACGACCAACGGTGGACCTAGCAACTGGACTGCAAAAGACTTTACACCTATTACTTTTGTCACCCAGTAATGAACTTCTTTGTTTTGGATTTGTAATAAACAATAATTTGAAACTTTATGACCCGGTGTCTTACCCGGGGCACCGTGGTTTTATTTGTGAGGGCTTTTGTGTGTCACTTCCATATATCATGAATAAAAGCATTGGATGTTTTTCACATTTCAAATCTTGCGCTCCCTTTCTTTCTTTACATATTGCAAAACAACTATATTTACACACACTCACTCATACAGGTTTCAATCCACTCTGGATCTCACTGGTAACGACTCTGCTACTGCCAGTTATGACTTCGAAAATCCGATCAACCTAGCCAAAGACGAAGGTGAAGATGATTGCAAAGTGCCTGGTGAGCTTGCAAGACTGTTACTCCAGGAAGAGAGGGCCATTCAGCCACATGAAGAGCCAGTGGAAACGGTAAATCTGGGTACTGAGACAGATAGAAAGGAAGTTAAGATTGGTGCCAATCTGGAGCTCAGCGTGAAACAACGGTTGATTCAGATGTTGCATGATTATGTGGAAATCTTTGCCTGGTCCTACGAAGACATGCCTGGGTTGGATACCGACATTGTGGTCCATCACTTGCCTACCAAGGAAGACTGCCCTCCGGTTAAACAGAAGGTCCGCCGTATGCGTCCAGAGATGTCCGAGAAGATCAAAGCTGAGGTTATGAAATAATTTGATGTCGGTTTTCTTGCAGTGACTTCTTACCCTCAATGGGTTGCCAACGTGGTTCCAGTGCCAAAGAAAGATGGTAAGGTCCGAATGTGTGTTGATTACAGGGATTTGAACAGGGCGAGCCCTAAGGATGACTTCCCTTTGCCTCACATCGACGTTCTGGTTGACAATACTGCTCAGCACAAGGTGTTCTCCTTCATGGATGGTTTTTCAGGTTATAATCAGATCAAAATGGCTCCTGAAGACATGGAGAAGACCATTTTTGTTACTCAGTGGGGCACCTTCTGTTACAAGGCCATGCCTTTTGGGTTGAAAAATGCTGGGGCAACCTACCAGCATGCCATGGTTGCTTTGTTTCATGACATGATCCATCATGAGATAGAAGTGTATGTCGACGATATGATTGCAAGGTCTCAAACTGAGGAGGAACACCTTGACCATCTGCAGAAGCTGTTTGATTGTCTGAAGTTGTACAAGTTGAGGTTGAATCCAAACAAATGCACATTTGGGGTAAGATCTGGAAAGTTGCTAGGTTTCGTCATGAGCGACAAGGGTATTCAAGTGGACCCTGCCAAGGTTAATCCATACAAGAGATGCCAGTTCCCAAGACAGAGAAAGAAGTCAGGGGCTTTCTAGGACGATTGAACTATATTGCCCGATTCATCTCGCACCTAACTGCTACATGTGAACCAATCTTCAAGCTGCTGAAGAAAGATCAGGTAGTACGTTAGAATGATGAATGTCAGGCCGCTTTCGACAGAATCAAAGAGTATCTCCAAGAACCACCCATTCTTATGCCACCGGTTGAAGGGAGACCTCTAATCTTATACTTGACAGTACTTGACAACTCAATGGCGTGTATGCTGGGGAAGCATGACGAGTCTGGCCGAAAAGAGCACGCCATTTATTACCTTAGCAAAAAGTTTACCGACTGTGAGACCCGATACTCACTGCTCGAGAAAACTTGTTGCGCTTTGGTATGGGCTGCTCGCCGGTTGAGACAGTATATGTTGACTCACACCACTCTGTTGATTTCTAAAATGGATCCAATAAAGTACATATTTGAAAAGCCTGCTCTGTCCGGAAGAATAGCAAGATGGCAGATGATCTTGACAAAATACGACATCCAGTACACGACTCAGAAAGCAATCAAGGGAAGTGTATTGGCAGACCACTTGGCACACCAGGCAGTGGACGACTACCAATTTATGAACTTTGAATTTCCAGACGAGAATATCATGGTAGTGACTGATTGTGAAGTACCTGGACCGGATGAAGGACCCGAGGAAGGATCCCGATGGTCTATGCACTTTGACGGAGCCTCAAACGCTTTGGGTAACGGTATTGGCGCTGTAATCATATCCCCAAAGGGCACTCATACTCCACTCACTGCCCGGCTATGTTTCAACTGCACCAACAACATGGCAGAGTATGAGGCATGCATCATGGATCTCTAAGCTGCAATTGACTTAAGGATCAAGTTTCTGAGTGTCTTCGGAGACTCCGCTCTCGTGATCAATCAGATCAAAGGCGAGTGGGATATAAAACACCCAAATCTTCTTCCTTACAAAGAGTATGTGTTGACATTGATTCCCCATTTCACAGAGATAACTTTTGAACACTTCCCAAGAGAGGAGAATCAGTTGGCGGACGCGTTAGCTACGATGTCTTCCATGTTCAAAGTCAAATGGGACAACGAGGCTCCCCGGATCATTATGTGGAAGTTAGATGAACCTGCACATTGCTGTGATCTTGAGGCTAAAGAGGTAACTGAGAAACCTTGGTATCATGAAGTGAAGAGGTACTTGGAAGCTCAAGAATACCCTGAAGGTGCATCCATCAATGACAAAAAGTTTCTGAGAAGGTTCGCTGCAAAGTTCTTCCTCAGCAACGACATTCTCTACAAACGAAACCATGATTCAACCTTACTGCGTTGTGTGGATAAGACTGAAGCAAAAAGAATCATGGCAGAGCTACATGAAGGTACCTTCGAAACACACTCCAGTGGACATACTATGGCAAAGAAAATCCTTCGGGCAGGATATTTCTGGTCCACAATGGAAGATGACTGTTACCAACATTCTCGGACATGTCACAAATGCCAGATCTATGCTGATAAGGTGCACGTTCCTCCAGTTCCCCTGAACGTCTTGACATCACCTTGGCCTTTTGCAATGTGGGGCATTGATATGATCGGCGAGATCATACCGACGGCATCCAACGGGCATCGTTTCATCCTGGTAGCAATTGATTACTTCACGAAGTGGGTTGAAGCAGCTTCCTACGCTACCGTAACTAAGAACGTCGTGGCACGGTTCATTCGGCATAACCTGATCTGTTGATACGGTGTCCCAGAAAGGATCATTACAGACAATGGTACCAATCTCAACAACAAGATGATCACTAAGCTCTGCGAGCAATTCAAGATACAGCACCACAACTCTTCTCCATACCGACCGAAGATGAATGGGGCTGTAGAAGCAGAAAATAAGAATATCAAGAAGATCGTGCAGAAGATGACAGTTACCTACAAAGATTGGCACGAGATGTTACCGTTTGCTCTTCATGGGTACCGTACCTCAGCAAGAACGTCAACCGGGGCAACCCCCTTTTCCTTGGTCTATGGCATGGAGGCAGTATTGCCTATCGAAGTCCAGATACCCTCTCTTCGGATAATGAAGGATGCAGGTTTGAGCGAAGATGACTGGATTCAGACTCGACTTGATCAATTAAACCTAATCGAAGAAAAGAGACTCACTACTATTTGTCATGGTCAAACGTATCAAAAACGGATGATCAGGGCATTTAACAAGAAAGTCAGACGCCAAGAGTATCAAGTCGGAGACCTGGTAATCAAGCGCATCATTCTTCCTCAAAGTGATCCCAGGGGCAAATGGACCCCTACGTACGAAGGGCCATTTGTGGTTAAACATGTCTTCTCATGAGGAGCTATGATTCTAACCACCATGGATGGTGACGACCTTCCTCACCTCGCCAATGCAGACATAGTAAAAAGATACTACGCATGAATTAAAGACCCGCTAGGTTGACACACCTAGGCAAAAGTAAGGGCTTCCCGGCGAACCAAAAGGGTTCGGGCAAAAATAAGGGATGAAATGAAAAAATCTGTACACCCGGTAAGTCGAAAACCTGAAAAGGTGGCTTGGGCAAAAATGGGTATCCCGGTGGACTGAAAACCCGAAAGGGCGGTCCAGGCAAAAGTTAGGGATAAAGCGTAATACTATGTCTCATTGGATCACCTTGCATCCAGAATCCGGTATCAATATCAAGTTCAGACGACATCGATCAATCAGCTTCATCTTCAACTAAGCAGCCAAGTGATAAGACGCTCGAAGATATAAAGGCGATAGCAGAGTTGGAACCCAGTGGGATTACTCTTTTCACACAGCTGTTTTGTTTCCTTTGTACAAATTCTATAAAACTCTATGTTGTTCGGCGGCGTTCTCTTACTAGGACGTCAGCCTCTTGTACATAAACACCTATTTACAGGCAAATTCAAAAAATCAATACAAATTCACTTTTCAGACCAATTGCCATTTGTTTTTTTTGTTTTTATTTTTTGTTTTGTAAAGAACGTCCAATGTTCAATTGTGATATATGCATTTGACACTAATTGCTAACTCATAAATATTTGAATACGAAACAAAGGACTAATTACATGCGACATCAGAAACAGGGGCAATAATGAGTTGTCTAAGTGATCTAGTTGCTCTGTCCACCAAGGTACCAAGGCAAGTTCGGCTGAAGAATGTAACCAAGATACCTTAATTCCCCAGAGAGTGAGCCAAGGTTCAGCCATACTCCCCCCCGAGCAGAGAAGGCACAACATCTCCAGCCAGTCCGCAACACTCTCCCCAAGCAGAGTTAGTCTACTGTCAGCCTCAAGGAAGTTGGGTATCCCCAGAAAATCTCAATATTCCCCAGCGGAGTATACAGATGTTCCTAAGCAAGCATCCCCGCCAGTCTTAAGATAAGATTGTTCCCCGGCGGAATACCAGACACCCCAGTGGAGTTATTCCCCAGTACAATCTCAAAAAGTCTCCCCAGGAGAGTTGAATCCATCTCCCCAGTAGGAAGCTTATCCCCAGTAGATTTTGGAAGCTTACCCCTGCAGAGCACGAACGCGTCTCCCCGGACTTTATTCAAAGGTTATTCCTCACCAGAGCTTATAACTGGGTTATCCTCAGCTAAAAACCACGGAAAGATCGTCCTCGGCGAAGTTCTTCCTATTCCCCAGCGGAGTTCATCAAATCTTCCAACAAAGCTCAACAATGGTATCCCCAGCGGAGTTCTCATCAAAAACCTCAGCGAAGTATCTCTTCCCACAAAGTATTCCCCGCAGAGTAACCTCTTCACCAAGTTGATTCCCCAACGGAGTCATCTTCTCCTACCGGATTATCCTTGCAACCATCATCCCCAGCGAAAGCGAAGAACTCTGTTCTTCAAACATCAGCCCAGGATTCAACTTCCCGGCATTCGTCAAGGATTTATTTTCCTAGACGAGAATACATTCATAAACATATCACATTTCATACATCCTGCTTACATACACAATGCATGCACATACGCATCATATCACATAATCTCATTTATTCTTGAGAACATCATGACATCATGCATCTCATACATCATGACATTGCATACAACTGATGTTTTACCTTTTCAGGAAAAGGTCAATCCAAAGATAATTACTATCAACTGTCGCAATTCCAGATTCGATTCCTGTATCCAGCCAGGGCATGTCTGTGAGCGACTATTTCCGGACTCGATTCCTGTATCCTGCCAGGGCACGTCTGAAGAGTTTGAAGATCCGATTCCTGTATCCTGTCAGGGTGTATCTGTTGACGACTATTTTCCGGACTCGATTCCTGTATCCTGCCAGGGTGTATCTGTTGACAACTATTTTCCGAACTCGATTCCTGTATCCTGCCAGGGCACGTCTGAAGAGTTTGAAGATCCGATTCCTGTATCCTGCCAGGGTGTATCTATTGACGACTATTTTTCCGGACTCGATTCCTGTATCCTGCCAGGGCACGTCTGAAGAGTTTGAAGATCCGATTCCTGTATCTTGCCAGGGTGTATCTGTTGACGACTATTTTTCCGGACTCGATTCCTGTATCCTGCCAGGGCACGTCTGAAGAGTTTGAAGATCCGATTCCTGTATCCTGCCAGGGTGTATCTGTTGACGACTATTTTTCGGACTCGATTCCTGTATCCTGCCAGGGCACGTCTGAAGAGTTTGAAGATCTGATTCCTGTATCCTGCCAGGGTGTATCTATTGACGACTATTTTTCCGGACTCAATTCCTGTATCCTGCCAGGGCACGTCTGAAGAGTTTGAAGATCTGATTCCTGTATCCTGCCAGGGCGTATCTGTTGACGACTATTTTTCCGGACTCGATTCCTGTATCCTGCCAGGGCACGTCTGAAGAGTTTGAAGATCTGATTCCTGTATCCTGCCAGGGCGTATCTGTTGACGACTATTTTCCGGACTTGATTCCTGTATCCTGCCAGGGCATGTCTGAAGAGTTTGAAGATCTGATTCCTGTATCCTGCCAGGGTGTATCTGTTGACGACTATTTTCTGGACTCGATTCCTGTATCCTGCCAGGGCACGTCTGAAGAGTTTGAAGATCTGATTCCTGTATCCTGCCAGGGTGTATCTGTTGACGACTATTTTCCGGACTCGATTCCTGTATCCTGCCAGGGCACGTCTGAAGAGTTTGAAGATCCGATTCCTGTATCCTGCTAGGGTGTATCTGTTGACGACTATTTTCCGGACTCGACTCCTGTATCCTGCCAGGGCACGTCTGAAGAGTTTGAAGATCTGATTCCTGTATCCTGCCAGGGTGTATCTGTTGACGACTATTTTCCGGACTCGATTCATGTATCCTGCCAGGGCACGTCTGAAGAGTTTGAAGATCCGATTCCTGTATCCTGCCAGGGTGTATCTATTGACGACTATTTTTCTGGACCCGATTCCTGTATCCTGCCAGGGCACGTCTGAAGAGTTTGAAGATCCGATTCCTGTATCCAGCCAGGGTGTATCTGTTGACGACTATTTCCAGATTCGATTCCTGTATCCAGCCAGGGCACGTCTGAAGAGTTTGAAGATTCGATACCTGTATCTAGCCAGGGCACATCTGTGAGCAACTAATTGTAGATTCGACGCCTGCATCCAGCCAGGGCATGTCTGCATGAAGAGTTTGAAGATCAACCCCTGTAACAGGCCAAGTAATTATCTTTCTTTCTCAGGTACGCAAGTTCTTGCTAAGGAATCTCTTACGCGATCGACAACCTCCCGATGGCATCTATAAGCCCATCCTCCCATTACAGTTCCAAATGGCATCTATAAGCCCATTCCCGACAAGGTTCTGTCACACCTCTAGATGGCATCTATAAGCCCATCCTCCTATCCACCATCTCTCCAAATGGCATCTGTAAGCCCATTCCCGCCATCACATGGCTGACACTCTACTATGTGAGTGCAAATTTCTGGGCACTCTAGTGTTCAATCATCTTCCACCCTCGGATCACGAAAGGCACACAAGCCAATCTACATCCTCAGGTCTAAGAAGATTGAACAGGGGCAACTGTTGTACCCCAAAATTTTCCCTCCCATATTCTTCAGAGTTTTGACAAGCATCATCTCAATTTGCTCAAGTCTACTCAAGGAGTTGCACAGTCAACCACTCTCCTAAGCCAGTCAAAATTAGGGTTTTGGTTCTTGCAAGGAAGTTGAGGTTTTCAAGGGCTCAATCAAGTCCCATATGCTCATATACATTGTCAAGCACCTACATGTCAAGTTTCAAGGCTCATAAGGTCAAGTTGCCCAGTCAAAAACCCTAATTGCCTCACAATCAACTGTAGGGGCAAAATGGTCATTTGGCAGTCAAAAGTCAAAAATTTTGGTCAACATCTTATTTTGAAGCCACAATCATCATTTGATCAAGTCTTGATCATGATTTCACAAGAATGGCTCAAAAATCATCAAGATGTAAAAGTTTCTATTTTTGGACAGCTGAAAACTCAACTGTAACTTGACCAAGGCATAACTTTTTCATGGATCATCAGAAAAATACCATCCAATGCTCATCTTGAAGGGGAGGACATTTCCTACAACTCATCTTCACATTCCAAGTCCAAGAAATGCTCTTACAAAAAGTTATCAATTTCAACATTATAGGTCATTTTCAAAAGTCAACAAAATTGCACTTTAAGTCAAAGACCATAACTTGAGATTGGTAAAATCAAAAAGACATGGGACCAGAGACATTGGTTAGAGGACTTCAATACCTTTCCCAAATGTCCAAGAACATGTTCATAGCTTCAAAATTGAGCAAGATATGCATTGGAGAAGTTGGGAAATTTTTGTGAAATGGCCAAAGTCAATTATCCTTGAAACTTCATTTTTGACAAAAGGGGCCCACTTTTTCCACTTGTTTCATCTTGGCCATGCCTCCCACGTGTCCCACAATTTATTTCAAGATTAAAATTAATTTTCCCATTTTTATTTAATTTTATTTGATTTAATTCATTTTAAATCTTTAAAATTCAAATGAAAATCAAGAAAATTAATTAAGGGATATATTTTGTGTTGAATTGCTTTGATACACCATCATTCACCTTCCAAATCCGTGTACTTCCTATTATGAGCACAAAATTCAAATTTGACACAAAAATGGCAAGTTGTTTAAATGGTGTTCATGGCAAAATCAAGAACATAATTGCAAGGCTTCAATGACCATAATTCTGATTGATACTCATTCAAGACCATATATGCAAGCTTTTGAGACAGATTACACGACCTAGAAACACTCATACAGCATAAGCCATTTCGAAATTTTCAAGAGAAAAATCATAAACTGAAAATCATCTTCCAATACAATTCAAGCCTCTCCTTTGATCAAAACACACTCCTGACCCTTCCAGGAAGCCATTGCAATCAAGAACGAGGCTTAACACCATCAGAATCATCCCCACCAAGCCCTACAGTTTGCCTTATTTCTCAAATCTGTATATCATATTTCATGAGCATTTAATCCATTTTTTTGATTGGTTTGTATTGTTAGGGACCTTCTGAAGCTAATGGAATAATCTAATTGCATTATAACGCGTTAAATCATGATTTGCCATTAAAACACTTTAGGGTTTTCAAGGTTTAGAATTGGGGGTTTTGTCATGTTGTAAAATCAGGACTCCAAATGTACATGGCCAAACTCAGCACAATGAGACGAACAAGATGGACCTATCGCGCCCTTTTTATGTTATCCCATTTTCTAATCGCTATTTTTCATTGTTGAAATTAGTGGGGGTTTAAAACCCCCGCTATTTGCCTGTAATTTTTGTTTCAGAACGAAGATGATGATGGCGTGGCAACCAGGGAGTGGGCCATTCAAATTGGCGTGCGCTTTTCCAGCATATAACGCACTTATTCCATATATTCTTTTGTTTCTATTATGTTTACAACTAATGCACTTGGTTCAGTTGGTTGGCTGTGTACTTTGCAATCTTTGGGGCCTGGGTTCGATCCCAGGTCCCTACCAAAATTCATGTTATTTTTCTCTCTATGCTTGTGTGCAGCATCTCATCCAGGATCCACCATAGACCTCATCCAGGAGCGCTCCAGGTGTCCATCAGCGCAGATCCAAGGGCCAAGCATGAGGACTATGGTACTCTGGAGTCAACGTGGGCATAGGCAATCCAAGAAGTCAAACGAGCTGAAGCTTTAATGGGCCTCAAATCTCAATCCAACACCTTCAAATTCCAGCCACACCCCCTTTGGGTTTTAATCTTCCTCTTTTTTCTTTTTTTTTGCCATTTTTCATTTTTATTTGCCTTATTTTCTTATTAACAATTAATTAACCAACTAATATTTTCATAAAAAAATCAAAAAGAATTAACATCATTATTATTATTATTATTTTATTTTGTAAATAAAATATTAACAAATAAATAGTTTAAATAGGCAATTTTAACTTCTTTTCTTAATAATTAAAATAGATTTAGAATTAGGTAAAATTAACTTTTAATTTCATTTCTTTTTATTTTATTTCATAAAAACATAAAAACAAAAAATACTTTCTTTTAATATTAATTAATTAGTCATCAGTTAGTTTTAATTTCATTTTAATTACAAAAAGACAAAAAAAAATCATTTCTTTTCTTAAAAGGGTCAAAACCCCTTAGAACATTCCCGGTTCTTTCTTTCGCGCGCATTTTAGTTTTAATTCCTTATTTTTGATTATTATGTAACTGCCTCCGGATGTAATAGTAATTAGGATTTTACTGTTTTTATTTACTTTCCGTACTTATTTACCAAAAACGGGTCTTTGTATTTTTAGCGATGTATAGACCCGCGCCTTGTAATAGCGTAGGATTTATGTTTCCGCAATTTACCTTCCGCACCCCCTAACTGTTAAATACATGAAAGAATGTATGTAAATAAAAACAACTCGTAGCTCACTAATTACAAAGACAAACATAACATGAAAACAACACACAATACACACACCACTTCTAGGGTACGCCTCACCCGTTGCCTTCGAAACTTGGTCATCAAGTATAGGACGTCTTAGAGGTCACCCTTTGTCTAAAGATCCAGTTGCCTCAAAACGGTTGCCTCGGATTAAAAAGGATCTAGGACATTAGGGTTACTTCTAAGGTGTCCTAACTGTTGCTTCGGTGACCACACTGTCCCGATAATCGAATTGACCCGAATAACTCCAACGGTGGTGCTACCTACCTCTCAATGGTGGGATAGCACTATCTAAAGGACTCTTACACAGCCTAATTCCTTAGGGTAGGTAGATGACTCATGGATACTTGCTCTCTTCAAAACAAATCAAAACTCTTTTCACACTGACACTTTCAAAAGCTTTCAAAACAAATTTTTCAAACACTCTTGAGGACAAATACAAGAGTTATTCAGAAATCTTTCAAAGAAACTTTTTCAAACCCACTCACATTTGAAAAGCAAACATCATTTTGAAAACATAAGAGCAAGTATCTAAGAGCCCATGGATAACCATGGATAGAAAGGGTGCTAACACCTTCCCTTTCTATAAATCTACCTCCCGAACCGAGAAACGTTCTCATAAGGAATTTTGCTGTGCTTTTGTCCTGTCCATGTTGGAGAAAATAAAAGACGGTGGCGACTCTTGCTTCCGCGACATTTCGCGAAACCAGCTTTAAACAGTCAGTTCTATTCCCACCGATCACATTGTGTGAGCAAGCGATTAACAGTTCTACCCTTACTCGAATGTCTTTCGTGTTATTTTCGTCCTTTCCTTTGGATAGTGTTATCCTACCATTAGTTAGTAGGAAGCCCTATCGTTGAATGTGTGAGGGACAAGCGCGATTCATTGTTATGGTCATAGAAGGCAACATGTAGGGATACCTTAGCAGTTTGAAGGGATTGTCATCATATATTTGTAGGCAACATCAAGGGACAAGATCATTAACCGAAGTCATCATCGAAGGATCATTGAGGGACTATAATCTTTATGATGATTTTTGACCGAGGGTCTTTGCTAATGGTATCCCTACATTCGAGGGACATGACCATGTTTATCCTAAGGCAACAAGTGGAGTCACCCAAGAGGTACGCGTGTGAATAGTGATTTAATTCAATTATTTATCTTGAGATTAGGTTTTCTAGCGTTTATTTTAAATCTTGTCATGCAATCCTATTAAGCTAGGCAGTTATAAGGAAAGCAGTAAACTGCGGAAAATAAATCTAAACTATTACAGGGCTTCGGGGAAGGGGGGTACAAACCATAAAAATTGGGAGAAAAATATTAAACCCTAATTAACTATTACAACCCTTAAGAAGTTACATAATAGTGAAAAAACTAATGCAAAAAGTAAAATAGAGCACAAAGATTTTAAAAGGAAAAGATAATCGTTTGATGAAAAAGTCTTGATGATTAACCTAACGACTAATTGATTTAAAAAAATCTTGAGAACATTAGGTTATTTTAAATTAAACAAAGCCCTAAAGTCTAGGTTGATTTTAATCAATTGAGAAAACCTAAAAAATCAGATTAGAGTTTGTTGATAAAAACCTAAAAAAGAATCAAAACCTAAAATTATTTAACCTAAAATTAATTAAAATGGAATTGATTAACCTAAAAAATTAATTAACCTAAAATTAATTAAGATGAAAACCTAAATTAAACTAGGGCTTTAAAAAAACAAGGGTTTTTAGAAAAGGTTTTTTCAATCTGAAGGAAAGGAAGAAGGAAAATAGTTAGAAGAATAGAGTATTGAAGAAAATAGATAAACCAGTAGGGGTGGGTGTTGAACCCACGCCCTTAAAGCCTTCACACAACATGCCTACCACCAGGCCAAGTGCGCTTATGTGTCCAGGATACGCCTCCAACGTACTTTGTAATTAACATGCAAAACATGAGAAATTAATGAAACAAAAATGTCAAAAGGCTAGATTGAACCCATACCCTTTGAGACTAATGATTTATGGCGCGCGCTTCTACCGTTGGGGCGGATATTTCATTCGTTAATACATTGAAACAAAAACTATAAAATATAAAACAACATGTATTGACCAGAGAGGCGTCAGAGCCCTACCTCCAGTCGTCTTCTCCGGTAGCATCCTTTTTATCTACCCTGCGAAATAAACATCGTTAAGCATCAAATTAGACCCTACCCCCTAATTTGAGGGCTACGAATCCAATGGGAGTATTTTCATGGGCTAAAACGCAACGATCTGGCCACTATAGTAAGGATAACACGAAATCGATATAACCATGGTGTCTCATGGTTTCAGCTGCATGGGATCACCATGATGATTCAGACCGGCATAAAGATATCTCAGACACATGGTAAAAACGTTAGCATGACTTAAATCAAAGTAAAAATCAAGATATGAATTTTATGGTCATTATGAAACTGGAGATGCTATACGATGAGATTCCACGTGTTTTGAATCACCAAATTGATCCAAACTTACCATGGCTACTTGCTAAGAGTGGATAAAATGGTTGTTTATAGTGAGAGGGTTCAAAAATAGGATTTGAGAACTCTAGGGTTCTTGATAAAAGTTTGATATTTTTGGATAATTTTGGTGGAAAGGATTCGTGGTCAGGGTTTTCGTGGTTATGTCTGAATATATATATATATATATATATATATATATATATATATATATATATATATATATATATATATATATATATATATATATATATATATATATATATATATATATATATATATATATATATAGGGCAACCAAATAATGGACTTGGACCTTATAGTAAGATATGATTTTATTTTATTTTATTTTGCATTATTGATGAGTTAAATCAAAAATAATAAAAATTTCAAGCTTAAATCTTATTGATGAGGTGTATAACACACATTTGGACTCTTAAACCTTGGCCCAATAGCTCAAAATGTCAAGCTTACTCAATTTGGACTTCATGCATTCTACCAAAATTTCCCAACTTACAATGGTCATAACTTGCTCAATTTTTATCTTTTGAAATTGATCTTTGACTTTTTGGATAGCCCAAGATATCCTCTACATTTTATCTTTTGGTAATTTTTGCATTTGGAGACTTTATCTTGATGTAATTTGCCTTGACTAAAAGTGTTTTTTGGTTGACTTTTTGAATGACCTGTAATGTATTGGCTCATATCTCTCAAATGAAGCACTTTTTGGACTTGAGAATAGATATACAAAGTTGTAGAGAAGTGAATTTCCTTAAAAATGGGCTTTGGTTGGGGAAAAGTTGATGAAGCATGTGAAAGTTATGCATGGTCAAAGTTCAGTTAACTTCTCCTAAGGAAACCCTAATTTGGCAACTTTTGACTTTTGATGATTTGAGAGCTTTTCTTGAGAAATCATGATCAACCCTTGATCAAATGATGAATATCACTTCAAAATATTTATGTTGACCAAAAATCTTGAAGTTTGACTGTATGTTGACCATAATTGACTTTTTACCCAATACAAATGATTTTCAATCATCTAAACCATTGACTGAGAAAATTTGTGATGCAAGGCTTGAAATTTGACATAAGTATTCTTGAACACATATGAGGAACCTGAAAACCACTTGAGACCTTTGAAACCCAATCTTCCTTGAGAAACACAAAACCCTAGTTGTAGACCCATTGCTTAGGAGGAGAATTTGTCTGATCAACTCTTGAGCCACCGTGAGCCTTTGAGAACCTTAGTAGAATATTTTGAATGAAAATGGGAGCAAAAATTTTGAGGTGCAACAAAAACATACTAAACAACCTACTTGAAACAAAACATAACTTCAACCTACATAGAAATAAAAAAATGCTTTACTCAAACAGACATAGAAAAAGCAAAATACTTGTTCCGACATACATAACCCACATAACACTAAACATAAATAAACTAAATTATCTTCTTTTTGGAGGAAGTTCTTTTTGTTGGAGTTGTCCACCTTGTAGCTGATCCAACTGTATTCCTTATTATACTTAATCTTGTAGTGAGACTTAGGGATACATATGTTGTTGGTACCCTCCTAAAAATTCAACTTCTTTGCTCGTAATTGACTCCATTGAGATTGGTTACTTGCTTGGGTTTGTTGACTTGATAGAGTATGCTGACTTGATTGACTTTGTTGAATAATATGAGTTTGTTGACTTGCTTGACTTTGATTAGAAGCTTGAGTTTATTAACTTGATTGACTTTGATTAATAACTTGAGTTTGTTTACCTGGTTGTGTTGGTTAACTTCCTTTGGAATGTTCATCTGCTTGATTTGTTTCAAATTACAATTTGATTTGTCGTGAGCTGTCTACTTGCACCTACTGCATCTTACAATTAATCCATTCCTTCTCATTTTACGATCAAATTCATTTATTTCTCCATGTTCAACATTCCTTCTCTTCTTTGTTGTGCCTGCCATTTTTTTAACTTTGGTGGTTGAACATCTAGATACTCTCTCCTAACCCATAAATTTTATCCATTGACAGGATATATGACATGATTGTAGAAAAGGGGCGAACAAAAAATGAATTCCTAACACCTATGTCCATCAAAATTATAATTAGAAAGGGGGTGACAGAAAGTGAAATCCTGAAACCTAAAACAAAATAAAAATGTATAACATAAAACCTAACATTTAACTTAAATCTATAACAAAAAATGAACATAAAACGTATAACCAATAACGATAGAATTTGAAAGTTGTAACTCGTAAAACCTGAAACATATGGAATTTGTATACGAAAAACATAAATCAGAAATATGTAAAACACACTTACCAATTTGAAATCTTTATCTTGAAATGTGTCTTCACCCTTGTCCTCCACCAGCTATAGCTTTTCTCACATTCGATTTTGCCTGAGTTTCTCTCGAACACCTCCACAACTTGTATCACCTCTATGAGCTAACTTAGGGTTTAATGAGTTGAAAAACTAATCATTGGTTTTTACACCTTTATTTATCATTAATTTTAGTTAATATTCTCTTTGTTTTCAAGTACTTTAATTCCTTTCCTTCCGCATTTTATGCTTTGGTTGTGTTTCGTAACTGTTTGGAGGTCCAGACAAATAATCATGAAAAATCGTGAAGAATCAGAGAAATTTCCCCAAGTTCTAGGAGGTCTGTTATGGCCTCCCATAGCACCTGCTATGGCCCGTAGCAGGCATGCAGTAAACCCCCTCATTGCAGACTCAAAAATCACAAGTTCTAGTAGGCCTGCTACGGGCCATAGCAGGCAAGCCCTATTCGCAGAAGTTGTAAGCCAAGGACTAGTTGAGCGCTACAACCAACTGTAGCACCTGCTATAGGCCGATTAGCGACCTTGAGCACTGATTCATACATTTTCTTCTATTTCGTCAGTGTTCGACAAGTAAGGGTGTTTTGGACATTTCCAACCAGGGTTTTAGTTGTTCACTTGAATCTGAATTAGGAAAAGGAGATTTTTCTATTTAAGCAGATTTTGGAATAGAATTAGGGGACTTTTGGCAATACGAGAGATTTGGGTGGAAGACATATTTTCATGAACAAGAGCGGTTGAATATACAATTTCATCTTAATATCTGTAATGTCTAAATTTTGCATCTTGTTTTTATTTATTTAATATTATGAGTAGTTAAGCCCCACAATGCTAGGGGGTATCCCTGATTTGATTCTTATAATGGCTTTGAACTTCTTATTGCAATAACAATATTGTTTTTCATCATTAAGTTAATCTTATAATATTTCTAGTGTCTTCTCTATCGGACAAACATGAATTAATTTACGATTAACAATTAGGTTGGACCGCTATTGTTAATGCTTTTATAGTAGACATCACCTAGGACTAGAGATATCCTATAACAATCAGAGTATTCTTGATAATAAAAATGCTTAATTTCATTGATAAGTGTCTTTGGACTTAGGGCTTAGGATGAATAATTAAAGGTTTTCTCACTAAGGACTTAGGAGTAAACACCCTTAAGAACCGATAATTGATTATGTAAAATAAGTTGTTGCAATATTAATTCAGAGTTGTTACAGGAATAAATCACACACTTACCCTAGCATGTTACTCATATCTGTCGAAATAGTTCTCTGCATCCATTTACTTTATTCGCAATTATTTAAATTTTAGCATATCAAACCCAAACCCTATTTTTTGTTTAATTGAGCAACGATTCAAACTCCATATTTACACACAGTCCTTGAGATTGATATTTAGGGAACTTTCCTCATTATTACTATAGAGGAAAAATAGTACACTTTCTATTTTTCCGATCAAGTTTTTGGCACCGTTGACGGGGACTGCCAAAATATAGAGTTTTAATTTTAGTTCAATTGAAATTTTGTTGCTCGTCAACTAAAATTTTATTTTAGTTTTATTATTATTGTTTTTGCTCTGTTACTACGAATCTACGTATGACATGTTTATGAGAGGAGAACCCTTAACTTATTTTCCTTTTGATGTATAAATCTAAATAACTTTTCACGCAAGGTGTAGACAAGATATATTGGCCAGACTAGAATATGAAGAAGAAGCTATCTCGGTTCATTATGATTCGGGATCCGAGGAAGAACCAATGGCTGATATCCACCAGAACCTGAAAGACTCCTTGGTGAATATGGTAAGGCAAATGCACTGGGTGGTTGGTTGACAATTGTAAACCAACCGATAAATATGCCAACTTTTCAACTACATCTGAGCACAATTACTCAACTTGAGAGGAGATCTTTCACTAGAAAGGTCAATGAAGATGCTAATAAACATCTGCTAAGATTTCTGACTATGAGTACTACCTTGAAGATTGATGGGCACACAGATGAAGCAAAGAAGTTGAGGATGTTTCCGTTCACTTTATCTGAAGAGGTCACAAAGTGGTTTTATTCTCTTCCAGCTAGCAGTATTACTTCTTGGGAAGAGATGCAAACTGCTTTCTTGAACGATTATTTTCCAGCGTTAATGTTCTTGAGAAAAAGATATGATATCCTGAACTTCAAGCAAAAAGAGGGTGAGTCATTAGGAGATGCTTACAAAAGATTCAAACGAATCCTAATGGCTTGTCCTACTCATAATATGGATCAGAATGAACATATATAGATGTTTGTTAATGTTCTTAGAATTAAGACCAAATAATTGATTAATACAGCAGCCGGTGGCTTAGTTAATTTCTCAACAACCAATGGTATCAAAAAGATAATTGAAGCAATAACTGCTACTGAGCATTTAGAGTTGTATGATAGGTGTGCAAGCAAGCCTGAAGGAGTTATTAACTTGAAGTTAGAAACTAAAAAAAATAAAGATATAAGACATAGTTGCTACTGAAGTAGAAAATAAACTGAAGGCAATGAATGTAGGCACCCAACAAGTAGCCCAAACCTGCCCAAAATGTTAATTGTGAAATTTATAGTGGACCTCATCTTACTGTGTATTATCTTGCAACTCTACAACAAATTGAAGAGATAAAGTTCTTGAAGTAGAATAATCCTTATTTGAACAATTATAATCTAGGGTGGAAGAATCATCCTAACTTCTTCTGGAAAGAACAACAATAACAAGCTCCACAGAAGACTGATTAGGAAGTAGCTATAGAAAAAATGGCTGCATAAGGTTGTCAATTTCAAGAAGAGACGAGGAGAAATTGCATGAACACCACAACTTCAATCAAGAGTTTGGAAGTTAAAGTGGGATATATTGAACAACAATTATCTCTGCAAGCACCAGACACCTTTCTGAGCTCCACAATGACAAATCCAAAAAAACATGAGAATGTTAATATTGTCACAACAAGAATTCAAAAGGTGTTAGAATATGAAGAAGAGAAGGCAACAAAGGATGACTATGTCATAAAGGTAGATTTAGAAGTGATAGAAAATAAGAAAAAGCCGGAAGAAGTGATACCACTTGTGAAGCCAACTAAAGAGAAGAATAAAAAGGAGACTAAACCAGTGATTAAGTTGTCGTATCCTTCTCGATTAAGAAAGAAGGACCTAGAAGAGAAAGACTTTGAGAAAATTGTCACATTGTTCAAAAAGTTAGAGATCAATATGTCATTCTTTTAAGCACTCGAGCAAATGTCCATGTACTAGAAATTCATGAAGGAGGTACTATCTAAAAAGAGACCAATAGGAGATGGATCGGTACCCGGTAATGAGAAATTATGTGCAATCTCGCCAGAGAGGAGAATCCCAATCAAGCAGAAGGATCCTGGATCGATTGTAATACCTTGCACTATAAAAAGATAGAACTTTCAAGAAGGTTCTAGTTGATTTGGGTGCTAGTGTGAGCTTAATGCCATTATCTATCTTCTAAATGCTTGGTATTAGAAAGGTAAGCGAGATAGGGACAAATTTAAAATTTGAGGAGCACACCATAAAGAAATCATATGGGGTAGCTGAAGATGTACTGGTGGAAATTGACAAATTTATCTTTCTAGTTGATTTTGAGATCATGGATATTCTAAGAGATGAAGAGACCTCTATCATTCTTGGTCGACAATTCTTGCTTACTAGTTGATGCAATGTTGATATAAAAAAAGGTACTCTGACGTTAAAATAGTTTGATGAGGAAATAACTTTGAAAGTGTTGGAGATAAAGAAGCAAGGTGAAGGTGAGCATAATTAATCTTCATTTGGCATGATCAGACTAGAGGAAGAAAGCAAAATTTCAAAACCACCTCCAGAAAAAGTCTCAGGCATAATCTCTTAGGTGGCATCATCTCACTCATTTATAACGCATATCAAAACTAAAAAGTTCATTCAAGAAGTCAAAAAGAGAAAGAAAAAGGAACATAAAGGTAAGGATATGGAAGTTGGAGGTGACTTGAGGCACAAAGTAGTACCTATCTATGACCCAGACAATTCCTTTGTTGCGGAAAGTACAAGTAACAAGGTGTGGAAGATGAAATACCCCCCATAACAAGGGGGAATGAACCGTCGAGCCACGCGACGTTAATCGAAGCGCTACGTGGGATACAATCAATCCTTTTAATGACTAAGTATTTTCTTTTTCGTTTGTTTGTTTTATTTCATTTTCAGGTAATAAACAAGGCCTTACAAGTGCAAACTATTATGCAACAATTGGTGTTGCATTACCCTTCACCTCCTCAGTAAGGATATTTGTGAGTCAACCTTCTAGATCTTGTTCTTAAACATTGAGGCAAATGTTTAGTTCAAGTTTGGGAGGGGGGATTTTCTTCAGTTTGTGTTATTTGCTTCTGTTTGTTTGTTTGTTCAAAAAACCAGACTTTCAAGTATTCCCAAATTTTGACCGATTTTGTTTTGTTTTACGCAAGAGCTTTAATCTCAAAGAGATCGAGAATAGTATATAGAGATAAAGAGATGATTGTTCAAGGATAGGAATCTCAGAATAATGTGACAAAAAGCGTATTTGTTTGAACACCCTAGGTTCCCTAAAAAGTGATACGAGTCTAATGTGTAAATTTGTACCATAGTGCTTGAATTCTGAGAAGTACTCCTTGATTAGTTTATCTTGACAGTCTGACATAATCTAGATTCACATACATGTATGATGGGTTGAGAAATAAATAATTTTAGCTCCAAATAATGAAAAGGCGGTAAAAGGAAATCGACCCACTAAGTTGGGTAACACTCACCCAATTATTCATCCAAAAGGAGGTTGATCCCCAAACTTCGTCCAAATAAGGACAATATATAAACGGAAAAGTTTTGAAAATTTCATCGGTAATTAAAAGTAGCAATTGCTTCTTATTTGGTGCCTAAACAAAAATTCTTGATTAGTCTTGTGCACTTGATGATCACCATCATTTTCATTGCTTTAATTTGATTGTCCGAATGAAAAGGGAGGAAAATCAGAAAAAGACTTAAGTACAAAGCATAGTTAGAGAGTTATCCAAAAAAGGGAATTTTAGGTTCAGAATGTTATCACAAAAACTCTTGGCGTCATGTGAATATTAGAAGAACTATCTCTTGACCAATGTGAACGAAAGTCTCACGTATGAGTACTGGTAAACTTTGTGTTTCATGAGCTCTTATCTATATTGATATGCTTGTTGCTATTGCAAGTTTTGTTGCTTGAGGTCAAGCAACGATTTAAGTTTGAGGGAGTTTGATCAGTGATTTTTGTACCTTTATTTACCGTTAATTTTAGTTAATCTTCTCTTTATTTTCAAGTACTTTAATTTCGTTCTTCTGCATTTTATGCTTTGGTTGTGTTTTGTGACTGTTTGCAGGTTCAGATAAATAATCAGGAAAAATAGTGAAGAATCAGAGAAATTTCCCCAAGTTCCAGGAGGTTTGCTACGGCCGTCCGTAACAGGCATGTAGCAGACCCCTCATTACAGACTCAAAAATCACAAGTTCCAATAGGCCTACTACGGCCACCGGTAGCTGCCGCTATGGGCCGTAGTAAACAAGCCTTGTTTGCAGAAGTTGTAAGCCAAGGACCAGTGGAGTGTTATGGCCACCTGTAGCACCTGTTACGGGTCGTAGCAGCCTTGAGCGCTGATTCAAACATTTTCTTCTATTTCGTCAGTGTTCGACATGTAAGTGTGTTTTGGACATTTCCAACTGGGATTTTAGTTGTTCACTTGAATCTGAGTTAGGAAAAGGAGATTTTTCTATTTAAGCAGATTTTGGAATATAATTAGGGGACTTTTGGCAATACGGCAGAAAACACACCGTCAAAGATTAGATAACACAAAGATTTGGGTGAAAGATAAATTTTCATGAACGGAAGCGATTGAAGATCCAATTTTATCTTAATATCTGTAATGTCTAAATTTTGAATCTTGTTTTTGTTGAATATTATGAGTAGATAAATCCTCAAATACTAGGGAGGTGTCCGTGATTTGATTCTTGTAATGATTTTGAACTTCTTATTGCAATAACAATATTGTTTTTCATCATTAAGTTAATGTTATAATATTTCTAGTGCCTTGTATGTCGGACAAACATGAATTACTTTACGATTAACAATTAGGTTGAACCGTTATTAATGCTTTTATTAGATTATGCTATAATAGATATCACCTAGGATTAGGGATGCCCTATAGCAACCAAAGTATTCTTGATAATAAAAATGCTTAATTTCATCGGTAAGTTTCTTTGGACTTAGGGCTTAGGATGAATGATTAAAGTTTTTCTCACTAAGGACTTAGGAGTAAACACCGTTAAGAACCAATAATTCATTATAAGTTGTTGCAATATTAATTCAGAGTTGTCACAAGAATAAATCACACACTTACTCTAACATGTTACTCATATCTGTCGAAATAGTTCTCCACGTCCATTTACTTTATTCATAATTAGTTAAATTTTAGCAAATCAAACCAAACACTAGTTTTTGTTTGATTGAACAAGGATTCGAACTCCATATTTATACGCAATTTTTGAGATCGATATTTGGAAATTTTTCCTCATCATTACTTCAGAGAAGAAATAATACACTTATTATTTTTCTGTTAAAAACAAAAATGACACATCAACACACTTGATTTCTCTAAAATAAAATTATACGTGAAAAAACTTATTCCGTTGGTATCCACGTAAGCGCCATATAGACGTCATGTGACAAATATATTAACTTAGACTAACAAATCTAACAAAATTAAATGTTTGAGTTGGTCTTTTAAAAAATTCATAAATCAATATAAATCTTAAAGTATAGATAAAGGAAAAAAATATTTAAATTTTATTTTTATATTTTAATTCAAACTACAATATATATTTGATATTTTAATACAATGTATTTGCATTCTTTATGTACCTGATTTTTTAATACAATGTATTTATATTCTTCATTTTTAATCAATGTAAAGTTTTTTCTTTGACTCAATCAATGCGAAGTTTTTTTGTTCTTTGACTTAATCAATATGAAAATGAAATTTATATATAAATTTCATTTTGTATATTAGAAAAAAGAAACCCTAAGGTAAATGAGCAAAAAATTATCTCTAGCAGCGCGTCTAAAATTCATGTATAAAAAACATGTTTAATAATTGTTTTTTTTATACGAGTTTTTAGTTATTTTTACTAATTTATAATTTATTAAATTTTCTCTCATTTTTATCTTTATAATTTTGATTTAAAAATAAGAAAATCTTCCTTATATAAATTTTATATTAATAAAATTCAATCATTAATTTTACTAAACACAATAATTTCTTTTAAAACAACAAGTATGAATTTTCTCTCTTATATATTAATATTTTTTTTTATTTTTAATTAGAGTAATTTTATATAATAAGAACCATTTAAATAAGAAAAACAATAATGTTATCATTCTTTTAAAAGAGAAATTTACATTTATTTTAAATTTAATTCTCTTTTTAATAGAAATTATGGAATAGTGATATTAATGAATGATCGAAATTTAATTTTTATCTTTTTTGATTTCATACTTTTTTTATTAATAAGTATTTTTCTTTTAGTTAGTATTAATTTTTAGAGTAAGTGATTTTTCTCTAAGGAATATTTATTTCAAATTTAAAAACAAAGACTTTTGAAAATACATGAATAAGAAATGAGTATACACATATTTATTATTCTGAAAAATAAAGATTTCAAGAAAAAAAATAATTTTTTCTTAATTTCTCATATTCTCATTAAATTATTCCTATGTAAATATAAATTTTAATGAAATTTTATAAATTTTTTTAAAAAAATTAATTAAAATTATAATTCTCCTAATAATATTAAAATATTTGCTAAACACTTTCATAAAAAAATTCCTTAAATTTTTTTTTCTATTTTTACTTTTTTTTAGTAATTAATTTTTAAAAATAAATTATGATTTCTTGAAACAAACGCTGTATAATATAAAAAAAAAGAAGTGATTACTGATCTTTAATTTTGAAAAAGTGAAAAATAAAAAGACCGGGAATCTGATGCAGGTGGATGGGAGTTGAATAAAGCAACACGAATTTATCTCAATTAAATAATTAAATAATAATATTTTTTCCACGGTAACAATAATAATAATAGTAATAAAATAACATTAACAAATCCGAAATAAAAAAACCTTAAAAAAAGGGAAGAATAGAAAGAGTAATTGCTGTTGTGTTTGGTGTTATGTTGTGAAACACACAACTTGCACTTCTCATACTTCGCAGAGAGACGAGAGAGAAACAAAGAGAGAGAGAGAGAGAGAACCATCTCTCACTCCATCTTCACTCTCACTCTTCTACTGCCAGACCACGAGAACCTACAATGGACTCGCGCGCACAGTATAATCCTCGTACCGTTGAAGAGGTTTTTAGGGATTTCAAGGGTCGTCGAGCTGGTCTCATCAAAGCTCTCACCACTGGTATATCTCTATCTATCTAACCAACCCAGTTTTTGTTTTTTGTTTTTTGTTCAAATCGAAATGGTTAACTTCGTTTTCTGGTGTAAAGTAATGTGCTTTGCGTGTTGATTTCGAGATTTTCAGGTTTGGTTTTCGATTTTAGTTTGTGGGTCAACTGAATTTTCAAATGGGTTTGGTTTTTTTTCACACATCGTTGTTTTTTTGTTTAAGCGGTAATATTTGAAAGTTTCAAGTGTGCATTTTTTTGAACTTTGCACTGTTTACAATTTAGCTAGCGTTGAAATGGGTTTTGGTTTAAAGTTTGTAAGTTTTTTTTTTTTTAATGTTGCTGTTTGGATGAAACTGATGATTGATGATGATACCTGATGGAATGATGGTTTACTGTTTTTAATTTTGATCTCATTTTGATATGTGTAATGATTCATGGGTTTTGTTTGTTGGATGAAACTGATATGGTTTACTAGTACTGTTTTTTTATTTGAGAATTGGGTTTGCTTTGTAAGGACCAAAAGTGATATTCCAACTTGGAGTATAGAGTTCCTTAACTATAAGAAACTGTCCTTATCGAGTTTTACTGTTGTATATGAGACGATAGTTCTTCTACAAAAACTGGTCATTTTGGTTTTTTGATCAAATGCTACGGTAAAAGTAACTGAGTCAAGTGTCAAAACCTTGAACCAGAACAGATGTTGACCTTAAATAACACATGAAAAACCCGAAAAATTCAATCCAAAATCAACCTCTTCAATAGGGATGACGCAGTAACGAGTGCCACCAGCCACTGAATCAAAGGGTATACGGAGGGAGAGACAAGGGAGATGCCGGGTTTGGCATGGTGGTGCAGTGAGATATTTAGTGTGAGAAAGTGAGATGAGGCACATTGAGAGAGAGGGATATAGAGAGACAATGAGAAAGATGAGAGATTGTGAGGTAATGTATTTTGGGACCGTCTCATTTTTACGCAAGGCAACTCTTGTAATTAATACTAGGCAACTCCTTCTTAATTAATGTGACACAATTGATAAGGAGTGACATGTGTAACCTATTTTGAGTTCTTAAGGGTGAACCATTGGAGTAAGAGTAACGAATGAGCGACTGTGGCATCGCGGACCCCACCTAATGGTGACATAAGAATCCAAAGCAGGTGTAAGATAGGAGATGCTCTGAGGAAGTTGCACTGCATTTATTTTTTACTTTCCCTTTTAGTCCCGGTTGACAAATGTCTCTCAGGACACCTTTTTTTGGACAGAATCCTTTCAGTATACTTAACTTGTGTTTGCCTAGCATTTGATGCGGTGGCTGTGCAATATGTTAACCTGCAATTGATATTTGATGGGTTTCTTGTTATTTCTTTTTCCTTCTGATAATTTTATATTTGTTTTCAATACTTGTATATGACATTTTGTGCTTCGATGTGGCCTTGAGCTTTTTGACTATGTATCTTTTAAATTTATATATATGAATGCTCTGAAATGCCGACCCCACTTAGTGGGATAAGGTTTGGTTGTTGTTGTTGTAAGGCTCTGGAATCTCTTCTTAACTGACAAGTTTTTTTTGTCTGGTTATGCTGTTGCAGATGTTGAAGATTTCTATAACCAATGTGATCCTGGTAAGTTACAATCTCTTTTCATGTGGTAGTTATGTACCACATCATTTGTGTTGTCGATTAATCTTGTAGACTTTTATAGTTTCTGGAGGGCTGAATGCAACAAGGTCTTCCTAAACATTCATAAATAAGTATCGCTCTGTTGATTTATTATGATGTTTGAAGTTTTTGCTTGCATTGAATGTAGGTTTAATTGTCATTTGTTTTTGTGAACACATGGCCATTTTGTATGTGCGCACGCATTGGTGTACGTGTCAGAGTCTATGTTTCATATTTACAAACTATATTAGTTACACAATCTTGTAATTAAGTAACACCTATCGTGGTTCTTGCATCAAGGAACATTATAGTCATGTTCTTATCTTCTCAATGCTCCTAAGAGTAATATTTTCGTTACAAATATAAATATATATTGCAGATTCTTTGCAGATTAAAAAAAAAAGTTGTGGAGAAAGGATTACTTGCCATGTTGTAGGGGTTATAAGGCATTACTTTTATGGTATTATATTTAGTACTTAAACCATTACTTGATTCTTTCAGATAAGGAGAATTTGTGCTTATACGGCTTTCCTAGTGAGCAGTGGGAAGTTAATTTACCTGCTGAAGAAGTTCCACCGGAGCTTCCCGAGCCTGTGCTCGGAATCAACTTTGCTAGGGATGGCATGCAGGAAAAAGATTGGCTTTCTTTAGTTGCTGTTCATAGTGATTCATGGTTACTCGCTATTGCCTACTATTTCGGAGCCAGATTCGGGTTTGACAAATCTGACAGGTATTTCTTATTTTAACCATAAATCTCATCTGCATTTTAGTTGTCATATGTACTCATGACGTATAATGTGATTCAGGAAACGCCTTTTCAATATGATCAATGAACTGCCATCGATATTTGAAGTTGTTACTGGTACAGCAAAGAAGCAAGTTAAGGAGAAGTCTTCAGTTTCAAACCACAGTGGAAGCAAATCCAAGTCCAGCTCAAAAGTGGTAAATAATATTTTTCTACTCTAACCTATGCATGACAGACACATCTTTTTATACATACGTCTGTGATACCGTGACAGTGAAGAACTTGATTGATTTTCAGATTTCTGTTTTTAGTCATTGTTGTCATATTTGTGTTTCTCTTTTATGACCTGGCTAGTTTGTTTTCTCATCTAAATTTTGTCTGGTGAAGCAGCGAGCTCCCGAACACCAGGTTAAGCAGACAAAGGCATTAGAACCAAAAGACGAGGAAGAAGAACTGGACGAGGAAGATGAAGATGAACACGGAGAGACCTTATGTGGTGCATGCGGTGAGCATTATGGAACAGACGAATTCTGGATTTGCTGCGACATCTGTGAGAAGTGGTTCCATGGGAAATGTGTGAAGATCACACCTGCTAGGGCTGAGCATATCAAGCAATACAAGTGTCCATCATGCAGTAACAACAAGAGAGCTCGCCCATAATGAGCACGACCAGGCTTGGATCGTTTTCTGATCGTGTTGTTGTTCTGTTGTTTCACTTTCTAGATGTTTAAGTTATTGGATAGTTTCTGTTTGGCACATCTCTGTAGGTGTTTGTTTTTTCTAGTTTATCGTAGAATTGTGCTGTTCTGTGATGTGGTGGTTTTGTTGATGTTGTTGTCAGCTGCAATTCAGTTGATGACTTGTGTTTGTTCAATCTCTGTAGTTTATTGTTGTTTATGAACTGTGCTGAATTTGGAAAGTGAAATCTTTTCCTCAATGTTAAAGAGGAAAACTAGGATAATGAAACAGAAATTTATTTTAAGTTATGTCTTGTTACTACTTTCTTTGTTGCTTGCTAGCTTGGTAGTGACACTATGCCACCCTCCAAATTTTGAAATTATGTAAAAAAGGAGTGAAGTATTGGTTAGAGTATATTTTGGATTTGCAATTTATGAAAATTTCAATGAAGTTGAAAATTATCTATCAGTTTTTCTGAGACACTAGGAAATTGATTAACGATTGCCTTTCACACATACATGATACACAACCACTTGGTTGTTTAGGGTAAAAAATCAGATAAACATTATGCAAATCCTGTCATAGGCAAGACAACATCAAATAGTCATTTGTTTTGTTTATGAGTTAGAAAAGAAAGGGATAACACACTTGTATGACGGGATTGATGCCGAACAAAGAAATCTGAAATCTACTAGAGGTGAAATGAAGATCGAAAATTCAACCTTGATGTAAAATGTGAGGTAGAAAAAATCGATCTATGTCGAAGGTAGGGATGGAAGAGACAAAATCTGTCTCCAATCGATCTCGTTGTCAATATCTAATCACATATTTAAGATTATATGAGCCGTTTGATTAAGATCTCAATGTAAAATGAGAGGTAGAAAAAATGTTCTATGTCATACCTAATCATGTATTTAAGATTATATAAATATCAATGTAAAATGAGAGGTAGAAAAAAATGATCTATGTCGGAGGTACGTATGAGAGAGACAAAATCTATTTTATGCGAGAGACAAAATCTACCTTCAACTCACCTTATTGTCATACCTAATCATGCATTTAAGATTATTGAAATCGTTTGATTAAAATCTCAATGTAAAATGTGAGGTAGACAAAACCGATTTGTGGCGGAGATAAGGATGAGAGACACAAAATCCAACTCCAAAATAAAAAAAAAATACATCCTAATATATGATAGTGATTAATTAATACTATAGAGTTAATTTACACGGTGAATGCATGACCCATTTTATCTTAAACCTATATTTTTCTAACTATTTTGTTATTCTTATTCATAAGAAGTTATAGGAAGCCCCACATTGAAAAAAGGTGTACTTTAAGGAATCTGAGTTGATCCAATGGTGAATATCACAAAATTGAAGTTTCTTAACGGCTGTGATAAAAAAAGTATTATTTTAGATATAATTTTCAGTTTCTATTTTATTAATGAAATAGAAGCATTTATTTAGGTGAGAAATGCGTTATCCTTTCTAGCGGGAAGAACCAACCACATTACCAGCAATGGTGTTGGTTTGTGCTTCTTCTACCTTTTCACTCACAAACTCTGTTCCTTTCACTTGTCAGATTTCAACAACACCTTTTGGTTCCTCTTTCCTATTCAACAACAGAGTTACTAATGTTTCTGTTTCTGTTTGTCATGCTAAGAAGAAAATTGGATTTTTTGATCGAATTCTTGATTACATTGAAGGTGTCTTGTTGATGCTTTTATTTTTGTTATAATAAAGTTTCCTTTTTTATGTTTTCCCAGTTCTATGTCTTTTTTTTTATTCTGTGTTGTTGTTTTTAGGAGGTCCTAAATTGAGGAAATGGTATGGTGCACCTGGTCTCCTAGAAAAAGATGGTACTTCTACTTCAGATGATGCTACTGAAGATTATCCAGGTAGATTAAGGCTCTATTTTTAGATAAACAATTTAATTAAGCTTAATTGGATTCTAGCATAGAAGCTTATCATATAAGTGCTATGTAAATCTAACACAAAGGGGTTGAACCGGTGAGGAAACAAGCTGACAATAGCTTATCTTCATAAGCTTTCCGAAACAGTCTCACTTGTGCTTATGATAGTAAATAAATTCAAATAAGCCGATCCACATAGACCGTAACATCATTTGTGTTGATATGTAAATGAATGCTTTATGTTTATGTTTGTATTTAGCTGTATGTGTTTTGAGTAATAGTGATTTTGTTTGACTCAATTGTCTAAAAGCAGAAGATGAAGTTAGGGATGCAGTCCTGGTAACAGATGGAGATAGTGAGATGGGTCAGGTTTGCTTGCCTTTTTTCTATACCTATATATCATTACATTGCCTCACTTGATTAGTTGTTGCCAAGGTTTTAATAGCAGTTGCGACGTGATTATTGATACTGCATAGAATCACAGCCAAATACAGCTGACGCGGTCTTAATCACGTTCACATTGCAACCTTGATGCCATGGCCGTGATTGAAATTCATACATGATGTTGTTTCCGTAACATATCATAGGTTGATTTGCATGGATGACTGAATTCTAATTTGTGCTGTGTTTTTTGGCTTATGCAGATGGTGATATTGTCATTGATTGTGAACAAATCTCGAGTAAAGGCATTGGTAAAGGATAAACGAGTTGCACTTGAAGCCTTTGGAAGTTATGTTGAGGTAGCTGAATTTAATTTGCAGAACCACTAACAGATATCAACTTTATATTGTTTGTTTATACTTTGTTTATTTGTTCTTATATTCTTATCATTGATTACATAATGCTTGTTGCAAAGTCAATGGTAGGAGATACAGGCGACGGCCAATTCCTCAAGAAAGCTCTGCGAGGAGTTAGCACAATTATATGCCCAAATGTATGCATAACTTGCCATGCTTCCTCTTTAGACATGTTTGAATTGGCTTACGGCTTACATAAATCATTCAACTGAAATAAGTACACCCTCTCTGGTCACTATCATAAGCAAAGATTCTTTTTTCAAATTTATTGAATAATTAATGTATCAGGGTCTATATATAGACCAGCAGATACATCAATTATTCAATGAACTTGAAAAGAGAATATTTGCTTATAATTGCGACCAGAGCAATATTTAGTTTCTATTTCATAAAGAAGACCTAAGTTTGTATCAGTTATATCCAAAGTTAAATGGTTGAATGATTTCATTCTTTTTCAGGAGGGTTTTATTTCTAGTGTTGGGAGCCTTCAAGGGGTAAAGCATGTGATCCTCTTATCACAGGTACTTTTTTCTTAAGATACACTATTCCCTAGCACTACAAAGACAAGCTTTGTTTTGTTTTAACAAAGTTGCAGTTGTCAGTTTATAGTGGTAAAATTGGAATTCAATCTATGATGAAAAGCAACGCGAAGAAATTGGCCGAGCAAGATGAATCTGTATTGAGTAGCTCAGGAATTCCTTACACCATAATCAGAACTGGCGAATTACAAGATACACCTGGTGGAAAGCAAGGTTTTACCTTTGACAAGGTACACTATATCAGCTTTAACTTCCTACGAAACACGACTCTATCACGTAGACACATGATTAGAATGCACTAGACGTTTATCATTAGATAAGATATACGCGTATGCTACTTATATGTTTGTGTTTACGAGAACAGGGATGTGCAGGTAGCGGAAGTATTAGCAAAGAAGATGCTGCCTTTGTATGCGTAAAAGCTCTGGAGTTTGTACCACAAACTGGATTCATATTTGAAGTGGCCAATGGGGAAAATAAAGTTTCAGATTGGAAAGAGTGTTTGGCTGCATTGATGGAGAAATCAAGTCAACAACCTCTTCAATGAACAATCAATCATAAGACATGCAGTCAAAATATGGCTATTTTGATAAATCAGTATTTTGAATCTGTTCTATTGAGATTGAAATGAGTAGTCCAATCCTCAATATGTTGGTTTGTTTCCTGCAACAAATCCAAGTTCATGTATCATGTATTTATTTCCGTTAAAAAGAGCGCGGTTTTCACTTTTTCTTACCTTCATGTGAACAAAATTATTGTTTTTGGGCTAGAACTAGAACCACACATTTCAATGAAATTCTTGTAACTAAAGGCATGAACACAATTGTTTTTGCATCTTAATATTGTACTGAGACAGTACCATAACTTTCTAGCAAAGCTGTAATTGAGAAACAAATTTATAATTGGTCATTAGTAGGTATTTTGTGATGAAATAAAAGCCATATGAGGAAGAATTTAGAAGGATGGGTGGAATGAGACCAAATGCATCCCCAAGGAATAACAACAATATCATCATTACACATGAAAACATAAACATCTTTGAAAGTCAAGAACTCAGAATCTGAGTACTTCCAATGCAAAGAAAAAGGCGTGGGATCCAAAGGCAGAAAGTAAATCGCCATTTCCTAAGCTACAATAAGAAATTTAAATGCAGTGATAGCAAAATTTTGTAGAAGTGCAGAGGTTTAAGGCTTGAATCGGCACAGATCGAGTTAGCGAATGTCAGTTTATGGTGTACGCAGAGGAGTGGTTCTAATCAGAGGCAGACATGCGTGGATTTGTGGAGCGCAAATCAGAAAGGTTGCTCGAAGACACTGCGTTTCACGTTCAGAAGCGAGTGGTGGTGTGACTCGGTGTCATCGACAATGGTGGATTCACTTCTTCTTCTTTCCTATTTTTCTGTAAAACAAATAACTATTGATAAAATATCGTTAGTTTTGAATTTTGTCAACTTTGTGGTTATTGGAAACTTTGGTGATGATGATTTTGTGAATCATTGCCCTTGTATTGAACCTTTGATGATATAGCTACAAAAATTGAAGTGTTGTATAATAATTTTGGTAAATTTGTGTTTGTGAAAAGTTTGTTACATGAAAAATGTGTGCGTGTAAGTTTACAGGTTTTGATGCAAAACAAATGATGATGATGATGTTTTCGTGTCTTTGTGAAGAAAAAAACGTGCAAAAAAATAATGTACAATAAGAAAATGATAAACATATGTAAAGTTAGAAGGAGCAATTAGACAATTGTTACTATAAAATTGTGGTAGGTGATTCTTGATCGATACGTGTGACCGTTTTGAAAAGAATAAAAGGATAAAGAAATTTTCTTTAAAAGAGCTTGTTGTAAATTGTGTGTCAATGCACCCGTGGATAATAATTTTCATAATTTTTATAAAAAATTATATCATATGATTTGAATGAAACAAATAAAGTTGATTAAGAATGAGGTCTCATATGAAATCATTGGTCAAGATGTAGAAAAAACCAATTAAAAAGACTTGAAAACAAATTTTTAAAAAGAAAGTGTATGGAGTATGGAGTTGGTTGATTAACAGAATTTCTGTTCAGAAATCCTGAAATACACCAAAAATAAGAGAGAGGTTAAGATTGTTGAATTACAAAATTGTGGATGGAGAGAGAGGTTGAGATTGTTGAATTACAAAATTGTGGATGGTTGCGGATGTCTGCTAAAGACAACAACAAGGTTTGTAAAATCGTGGATGCCCTTCAAGTGTAAACTTGAGGGATATTTATAAGTGAAAAAATTAGATTACATTACCAAATTAGGAAATTATTTAAACAGTAAAAAGCCTAAAGTTATGTTGGTCAGCAAACTAGCCAATCAGAAGTCTGAATGATGCAGGACGTCCAATAGAGAACAAGTGAAAAAGATGGTATTTTTTAGAAATTTTTTGATGAAAAATGCATTAAATAAATTAATAATATTATTAAAAATTTCCTAAAATAGAAAAACGAAAATAGTATTTAAATAATAAAAAACTATGATTTTTGTGATTTTAAAAATAATTAAAAAAAATGGAAATAGTTAGTAACCAAAAAATAGAAAAATGTTAAAAATGTAATATAAGAGATTCAAACCCATGATCTCATACTTGCAAGCTTTACTTCTTACCAATTGCACCATGTTACTCATTTGAAATAAAATCCCAATTGAAAGTATATGAAAGGTGAACAAATATTTTCTATATTGAAAATATAAATAATTTAGAAGTAAACTATTATATTTTTAAATAGATTTGAAAATGAATATTTATTAAAATCAAAGAATGTTATTGTAAACCAACCAAAAGAATTTTAAAACCCAATTTTGAAAATAATTTCGCCTGTAGTACTAAGGCGGACAAATTTGGGGTATGACAAAATGCACCCTATTGCGGAAGCAATTGATGAGGGAGTGGTGGTGATGGGTTTTCCTAAGATAGTTAAGGATATAGAAACATCGTCAACATAAGAATACAACCAAAACTCATGGATCAGATAAGGGTAGATAAGTACATGCAACATAGCGATGTAGCGAGACCATTCCTGAAGAGTAAAGCTTTCAGTGAGACCAAAAACAACTTTATTGAGACGGGGATGAAGTTCAAAGATGACTTCAAGAAGTTCTTCGAAATTTTGATAGGTTCTTACATCCATTTGGAAGAGAAGGATGACACCAAATGAATTGAATGGAAATTTAAGTAGATGAGAAGGAAGCGTAACTGACTGGCTAAAAGATATAAACATATGGCAGAGGATATTGGAACATATATTCTTTTACATAAGGTTTTAACAAGTGGAAGAAGGATGAGACTGAATGGTTTGATAGATAGGTAGATATTAAACTGACAACTCGATAAATGAAAACTTGTGAGGAAGGGTATATTACCATTTTCCAAGACAAGCAACAAAATACGTGTTAATGCCTAGAAGGAATAGGTATAGACGCGTATAAAGGAGAATTTTTAGGAGGGCAAGAATACTACTTAGAGTTAGGTTATACAACTTAGTAATTTAACTTTTGTTAATAATTTTTAGACGACTTCTTTTAGTTTTTAATTCATATATATATATATATATATATATATATATATATATATATATATATATATATATATATATATATATATATATATATATATATATATATATATATATATATATATATATATATATATATATATATATATATATATATATATATATATATATTTGAGGAACAACTAAACAGTTATTTGAGGCTGAGGATGGATTGAGAAGAAGAGTTTGTACAAAGAAAATAATATTAACATGTTGAGAAAAATTAAAGATACTGAACAAAATCTTGTCCTACGATAATTTAAACAAGTAATATTTCCCGAGCAGGATAACTTCTAACTGGTAGAAGTATCTATCAGTACTTTGTTTTAGAAAACGTGTAAATACTAACCTGAGATTTTGTCAACGAGCTTGCTTCTGCACAACCCTCAGCAAGATTTTTTTCTTGTATATACAGACTCGTTTCAGTATTTTCCTGATCAATCGATGTAGAATCTGAACACTTCTTTAGAGGATTTTGAACAATAGTAGCTTCTGATTGAAGATCTTGTGAGACTTTTACTTCTTGAAATTTGGTAGTAGTTTCATCTCTTTCAGAATTTGAAGAAGTTTCCAAATCTGTTTCTGATCTCTTATTCTCCTTTGTAGATTTTTCTTTCGGAATCAAAGTTCTTCTTTCTGGTGGATGACATCTTCTTCTCTTGACTATGAAAATCATATTTGAGAAGCTTTGTTCTTCTCAAATTGTTGATGGATCTTCCTGAAATGATGTTGAATTGATCCATAGCAGTTTACAGCAGTTTTTCATTTGGATGACAACTTCAGTTGAAGAGTTGTAGTGCTGAAAGTTGATTTTTTTTCCGGATGGAAAACTTATGTTGAATGAGAAGATGAAATCCCTTTCCATCAGGTACTTGGGCCTTTAGAATCCCGAGAACTTGTTTCAGGGATTCCGTCTTAAATTTTCTGATTCTAGCCCAGAGTTTTGAATTAGAAAAGCTTTCTATCATTTGAGTAGATGACAGCTGCAAAAATTTCTCTAACTGGATCTCTCTACATGGTTAAGTGTTTGATCTTAAATCAATAACATAGCCGGAATCTGATACAAATTGAAGGTAGAGAAAACACAAGAAAGGGGGGTGGGGGGGTTGAATTGTGTTCATAGAAAACATTTCCCATTAAAATTGTAAGCACTCAAATGATAATAGCAATAAAGACAATGAAGATAAAAGGACACAAGTATTTTATCCAAGTTCTCCGTTAACTAGGCTACTTTTGTCCAACCTCGTAAGGATGATTTTGCCTTATCCAAGGACTTAATCCACTATAACCAAACTGATTACAATCACATAGGCAACCGCCGGTGACTAACACACAATGACACGTTCAGAGATCCTAACTAGATATAACGGTCATTGACTCAATAGAATCTAATCCCTCAAGATCTCCTACCAGGATTTCATTGCAATTATATCCATCAGGGATCTCACAAGAGTCTGGCCTTCACTTGGTCCTCTTTGAGATATGACTACCATTGACCCAACAAAATCGAATTTCTCAAAATCTCCTATCAGGATTTCTCATAATGACCAGCATCCATTGTCTTATTGAGATCAGACCTTCACTCAGTCTCTCAAGGAACTAATCAACAACAGTTGATGGTGATCTTGTGTTTATAAAACAATTTACATGAAGAGATATGAACATAAACATTATTCGAGCAACAACTCCAGCGTTCATTACAATGTTCTATAGAGACGTATATGATCAGAAGTTGAGTATCATCTTGTATTTTTCTTTTTCATCTTCTTTTTGAGCAATCTACGAGCAACAACTCCTTGCTTCTTCTGAGATCTAACGAGATGTATATGATTGGAAGTTGAATAACATCTTGTAGTCTTCTTCTTCTTTGAGCAAGCTACGAGCAACAACTCCTTTCTTCTTCTATTTCATCCAAGATACATATGATGATAGTTGATGGCATCTTGTTGAAATATTCTTTCTTTTTTTCTCTCTTCTTTAGTTGTCTTCACTATGTATAGCATTGCAACTATAACATCTTCATAATCCATTGCTTTCCTTCCACAGGATGAAGCTTGTTGGGCAATGGCAACGGTGAAACCACTAACCAGCAATTTATCTTTGAAGCTTTGATCTTCTTTTATATCCCTTGACAGAGATAGACGTTGTGAGGATAGAACAAATTTTTCCTGCACCAATGGTTAGTTCCCAACGGATATAATAAGGTGTAAGAGTTTAGACAGTATAAAATAATATTTATGTATCCTATCACTGCTCCATGATAGCTTTCCACCTTTTCCTATGAATAATATTTTTCTATTAAGCTTGTAAGAAGAGATTTGTTAAGTAAATAAAGATAGATGTAAATCCATCCGTTTGTTCCAAACGGTCACAATGAGTGTGGTTATCAATACAGTATAAAGGACTGTCCTTACGCCACCCTAGATGGTAGAGGTCACAAACTTTATGTACCTTTTGCACAACATCACATGTTAATCATTTAAACTTTCTCCTTATCTTCAGAGGCTTCAGATATTTGAATGTTGAACGTTGAAGCTTGTTATAGAAGAATCTTTCTTATGAGCCTTAGAACCTAAGTCTTGGAGTCTTCATAACTTGTCACATATAACATTGTTCTTCAGAGTCTTCAACACTTGGTTATAAGAACTTACTTTTCTTCAAATCATCAGAACTTGTTCAACATAATCTCGTTTTCATAATCTTCAGAACTTGTAACACAGAAGTAAAGCTTTAGAAGGCCTCCAAAGCTAAAACACAAAGCCACGATCAGAACCTCTTGTACTAACGTTCCTAAGACACATTGCAAAAGATCAGTTCAGAACCTTGACTTTACCGAAACATGTAACCACATGTTTTCTTTCAGAGTGTATGTTCAGAATCTGATGATATCACACGTCATGTACCAGAGTTAGGATATTATAGCAGCAGCTACACACTAGACGAAACCATTAGTGTATACAATTGTTCTCTAAGATAACATGTGAAGTTATCATCAAAATCTCAAGGCCATATGTAGGAAACACTTATTGTTCTTAGATATCTATCTTGCTAATTATACACACTAATATGTCTCAAGTACTATTATTCTATTAATAATATATAGTTATTCGCCTACACGAAGACATTGGGACAAAGTAAAACTATACTTTGTTATTTTAGGGGTAAATGGACATGAGTTTGTTTTATTCATATCCAAATTAGAATTGACAGATTATGCAGAAACATAATACTTTCCATACCCTCATAATGGTAGATCGCACAAATTATTTGTTTACTTATGATGGTACAACTATTTCCTGGAGACTAGTGAATTAAACCCTAACAACAACTTAGTATAATCATGAAGAAAATTTTAGCACTACATGAGGCAAGTCAAAAATATGTATGGTTGAGATCCTTAATCCAACACATACAAAATACTTGTGGTTTGTCTCCTGGAAAAACAAATACAACGACCATATATGAAGGTAATACTGCATGCACCGCTCAATTGAAAGATCGTTACATTAAAGGAGACCGAATAAAACACATCTCTCTAAAGTTCCTTTTCACTCATGATATTCAAAAGAGTGGTGATATAAACATCCTATAAATCCGTCATGTTATGATCTTGTAGACTTTTTCATAATGTCACTCCTAAGTAGAACTTTTAATCAACTACTACAAAATATTGGTTTTCATCATCGAAGAAATGATCGTTCAACTGATGGGGAGAAATGAATTTATTTTAAAAGGATATTGTACTCTTTTTTCTTCTCTAGATTTTTTTTCCACTGAGTTTTTTCTAGTAAAGTTTTAACGAGACATGTCCAAAATAAACATCCAAGGGGAAGTGTTATGAATAACTGGAGATAATTGGATGATTGTCTTTGTAACACCCGTAATTTAATTAATTATTTAATTAAATTATTTTTAGAATATTTGTGAAGAAGTGTTATATAATTGGATTTATTTTATTAAGTGGAGAAATAATAATATTAGAGGTATAATATTATTATTATGTAGTGAAATAATGTTAGAAGTTAATATTATTTCATGTGGGCCTATATGGTGTGAGTGGATGTAAAAAGGGGGTGTAAGTTTGGAGCCCACTAAGGAATAATATAATAATATTAGGTTATTTTATTATTTGTGAGAAGGAATAGAAGAAAGAATAGTAGAAGGAAAAATAAGGATTTGGAAGAGGACGTGAAGTTGCTGGAAAAAGTGGAAACGACAAGAACAAAGATTCAACCCAAAAGATTGTAGAGCGACCTTCAATCCAAGGTAAGGGTGGGGTTCTGACTTTATAAATGGGTTCATGATGTTTGATATGCGGGGTTAGAGGATTGTTGTTTTGTTCTTGAATTGGATGATGTATGATGAAGATTTGATGCATTTGAATGAATAATAATGTTATGATATCGTTTGATCGATGTAGTATTATAGGTTAATGTTAGGTGATGATTTATTATGTTTATAATAAGGTTTGTAGGGCTGTAATATGATTCCCGTAGTGTAAATACAGAGGAAAACGCAGAAAATTATGCAGACTGTAACAGGATGCATCGATTCATGGAGGCATGCGTCGACACACGTGGGCTGCAAGACTCAGGATGAGTCGATCCATGGAAGGCTTGCGTCGATGCATGATAAGTACAAGACTCAGTATGAGTCGACACGAAGAGAGGATGCGTCGATACCAGAGTGTGTGAGACTCAGGATGAGTCGACCGATGGGATGCATGTGTCGATACATGCTGTGATTTGAAGCAGGATGAGCCGATCCATGAGGAGGATGTGTCGACTCATGCTGTGCAGGAGAAGCATTACGCGTCGATCCATAGAGTTTCGTGTCGACCCATACTGACTAATTTTGACAGAATCAGTTTTAAATTGTTGTAACTTGAGTTGTAGGATGCTGTTTGAGATACCGTTCGAAGCATTGATTAGATAACGCGATGAACTTTATTCTAGATGATTTAAATGATGGATAAGAAGTGTAATCCTAGTAGATAATTTAGGATTTATGATTAATTCCCGTGATTGGTCGTTGTGCTGATGTTTCGGACAGAATGATGGGCATGAGATGTCTAGAGGTTGTTGTTAGGAATTATGATAGTAGGATTAGTGACAGTAACGATATAAAATAGAAGAATAACAGTATGGATTACTGTAGTATTGATATACAACTGAGTTATTAGTGAGATATGGTTATTAAAGTTGTGTTTGATAATTATGATGAACCAATGACGTTTGATAAATAAATGATGTTCAACAAATTATTTTGAGATGTTTATGAGATGTTGTGATTGAGATGTTTTGAGATGATTGAGATGTTGTTATTTTGAGATGTTTATGAGATGCTGTGATTGAGATGTTTTGAGATGATTGAGATGTTCTTATTTTGAGATGTTTATGAGATGTTGTGATTGAGATGTATTTTGAGATGTTGTTAACTGAGTGTTGTTATTACATTCATGATGAGTCGCATACATTGCATTTTTGAGATGGAGCTATGCTCGTTGAGATGACCTGGATTGGCAAATTTTGAGATGAAGGCTATGCCTTGTTGATGCCTCTATTAATTGGCAAATTTTTGAGATGGGAGTTCTGCTCCAATGGTACCACATGCATCTGCATAGTTTTGAGTCGCATTATATGATTGAATAATGAAATGTATTTGATGTTGATGAATGAATATATATATGTTGTAATTATTGTTGATTATGATATGAGAGGTGGTGATATTATTGATCTAATTTAATATATTAATTATCATTCGCTTTATTATATTGTTAGATATCTCACCCCTTCTGTTTGAATGTTACCCTTATGTTGGTAACGTGCAGGTAATCGAGAGTGAAGGCCGTAGACCTTCAATAGTTCGAGTTGGTGTCATTGCTCTGATATGTAACACTCGGGGGGATGAACGCTTGCTGATTTTTTATTGTTGATTTTTAGTTGTTGAATTTTAAATTGTTTATTTACTAAATATGAGATGTTTCGAAGTTGTTGCTTTTATTCAAATATGTTATTGGAGAATTCCGCTGCGTAGTTGTTGAATCATTTAATGAAAGCTGTTATGTTGATGGTTCATCCGATGTTTGAAAATGTGTTATATATATTCACGATGAATGCAATGAATTTGTTAGAAGAATTTGTGACGTCCCGATTCATTTGTATGATTGAAATTTTATAACTCTGATTTATTTTGCATAATTGCTTGGGGTAGAATTGGAGTGTTACAAAGTTGGTATCAGAGCAAAAGGTTGGTCCGACCTTGTCGTCGAGTCTTAGTTGTCTAACAATCGAGTATTGTTATTTTAAGTTCTAACAGTTGTTTGTGTTGTAGTGATAAGTTGAGATGGCTGGAAGGAATGATGCTGCTCTTGCTGCTGCTTTAGAAGCAAAGGCTCATGCGATGGAAAATCAGCTGAATGCTGACGGGAATGCTGGATCTCGTAGCTTGGCGACTTTCCAGAGAGAGAATCCACCTACGTTCAAGGGAAAGTATGATCCTGACGGAGCTTTGGAATGGTTGAAAGAGATAGAGAGAATCTTTCACGTGATGGATTGCACTCCAGCGCAGAAAGTTTGTTATGGGACTCATATGCTAGCAGTCGAGGCTGATGACTGGTGGCTAGAGACTTGTCAGAAGTTGGAAGCTGCAGGTGAGAATGTCACTTGGGTTGTGTTCCGTAGGGAGTTTTTGAGGAAGTATTTTCCTGAAGATGTCCGTGGTAAGAAGGAAATTGAGTTCCTTGAGTTGAAGCAAGGGAATTTGTCTGTTGTTGAGTATGCTGCCAAGTTTGATGAGTTGGCCAAGTTTTATCCGCATTACGCTGAGGAAAATGTTGTGGTTTTAAAGTGTATCAAGTTTGAGAACGGGTTGCGCCCGAAGATTAAGAAGGCAGTTGGATATAAGAAAATTCGTGTCTTTGCTAATTTGGTTGATAGCTGTAGAATTTATGAGGAAGATAATAATGCTCATTATAAGATTATTAGTGAGAAGAGGGGTAAGCACCCGCAGAGTCGTGGTAAACCCTATGATGCCCCAACTGGTAAGGGTAAGCAGAGAGTTGCTCATGGTCAGAGGACTAACAGGGGAGATGCTCCTGCTGGTGTGATTTGCTTTAAGTGTGGGAAACCTGGACACAAGAGTAATGTGTGCATTACTGAAGTGAAGAGGTGTTTCCATTGTGGTAAGAGCGGACATGTTGTATCTGAGTGCGAGCACAAGAATGTGGTTTGTTTCAACTGTAAGGAAGATGGGCACATTGGTAGCCAGTGTCCGAAGCCGAAGAGGGCTCAGTCAAGTGGTAAAGTGTTTGCTTTGGTTGAGGATTAGACAGCTGCTGAAGACGGACTTATTAGAGGTACATGTTTCATTAATAGTACTCCTTTAATCACTATTATTGATATTGGTGCTACGCATTGTTTTATTGCTACTTATTATGTTGAAAGATTGGGTCTTGTGTTGTCTTCTCTAGATGGAGAAATGGTCATCGATACTCCAGCCAAGGGGTCGGTGATTACTTCTTTTAGGTGTGCTAAGTGTCCCTTGTTGATCTTCGACAGAGACTTTGTTGTCGATTTGGTTTGTTTGCCGCTAAGAGGTTTGGATTTAATTTTGGGTATGAACTGGTTAGAGCATAATTGTGTTCATATTAATTGTTATGACAAGTCTGTGAAGTTTACTACTCCTGAAGAAGAGGAAGATTGTTTGTTGTCTGCTAGACAGTTGAGGAAGTTGATGCAAGAGGAAGCACATATGTTTTTGTTGATGGTGTCGCTATCTGTAGAGACTCAAGCTATAATTGAGGAATTATAGGTGGTGTGTGAATTTCCTGAAGTTTTCCCTGATGAAATTCCTGATGTACTGCCAGAGAGGGAAGTTGAATTTGCAATTGATCTTGTACCTAGTACCAGACCTATGTCTATGGCACCATACAGGATGTCTGCGTCTAAGTTGTCAGAGTTGAAGAAGCAATTGGAAGAGTTACTTGATAAGAGGTTTGTAAGACCAAGTGTATCTCTGTGGGGAGCTCCAATGTTGTTAGTGAAGAAGAAAGATGGAAGTATGAGGCTTTGTGTTGATTATAGACAGTTGAATAAGGTGACAATTAAGAACAAGTATCCGCTTCCAAGAATAGATGACTTGATGGACCAATTAGTGGATGCTCGTGTGTTTAGTAAGATTGATTTGAGGTTGGGTTACCATCAGATTAAAGTGAAGGATGAAGATATCCAGAAGACGGCTTTCAGAACGCGTTATGGATATTATGAGTATTCGGTGACGCCTTTCGGTGTTACTAATGCGCCGGGAGTATTCATGGAATATATGAATCGTATCTTTCATACTTATTTGGATCGGTTCGTAGTGGTGTTCATTGATGATATTTTGATTTACTCTAAGTCGGAAGAAGAGCATGCTGAACATTTAAGAAGAGTATTGCAAGTTTTGAAAGAGAAGAAGTTGTATGCAAAGCTGTCCAAGTGTGAGTTTTGGTTAAAGGAGGTTAGTTTTCTTGGTCATATGATTTCAGGTAGTGGCATTGCTGTAGATCCATCGAAGGTTGATGTTGTGTTGCAATGGGAAACTCCAAAGTCAGCTACTGAGGTTAGAAGCTTCTTGGGATTAGCTGGTTATTATAGAAGGTTTATTGAAGGGTTTTCTAAGTTGTCACTTCCGTTGACTAAGTTGACTTGTAAAGGTAGAGCTTTTGTTTGGGATGTTCAATGCGAAGAAAGTTTTACGGAATTGAAGAAGAGGTTGACGTCGACTCCGATTTTAACGTTGCCTAATCCAGGAGAGCCTTTTGTGCTGTATTGTGATGCTTCCAAGATGGGTTTAGGAGGTGTGCTTATGCAGAATGGTAAGGTAGTTGCTTATGCGTCGAGGCAATTGATGACTAATGAGAAGAACTATCCTACGCATGATTTAGAGCTTGCTGCAGTTGTTTTTGTGTTGAAGATTTGGAGGCATTATCTTTATGGTTCTAGATTTGAAGTGTTTAGTGACCATAATAGTTTGAAGTATTTGTTTGATCAGAAAGAGTTGAATATGAGGCAACGAAGATGGTTGGAATTGTTAAAGGATTATGATTTCGGTTTGAATTATCATCCAGGAAAAGTGAATGTGGTAGCTGATGCGTTGAGTCGAAAGACTTTACATATGTCAGCAATGATGATTAAAGAGTTGGAATTGATTGAGCAGTTCAGAGATATGAGCTTAGTTTGCGAGGTTACTTCGCAGAGTGTTATGTTGGGTATGTTGAAGATTAATAATGAATTTTTAGACAGTATCAGAGAAGCTCAGAAGTTGGATGTGAAACTGGTAGATTCGATGGTTGGGATCGATCAATCTGACAATAGTGATTTTAAGTTAGATGAGCAAGGTGTGTTGAGGTTTCGTAATCAGATTTATATTCCTGATGATGCTGAGATGAAGAAAGGGATACTTGAAGAGAGTCATAGAAGTAAGTTGAGTATTCATCCAGAAGCTACGAAGATGTACCAAGATTTGAAAGGTTTGTTTTGGTGGCCTGGGATGAAGAGTGATGTGGCTCGGTTTGTGTATGCATGTTTGACTTGTCAGAAGTCGAAAGTTGAACATCAGAAGCCTGCAGGATTGATGCAACCGTTGGAAGTTCCAGAATGGAAATGGGATAGCATTTCAATGGACTTTGTGATGGGGTTGCCTAGTACTTCAAGGGGACATGATTCAATTTGGGTGATTGTTGATAGGCTTACGAAGTCAGCTCATTTTATTCCTATTAACATCGGTTTTCCAGTGTCGAAGTTTGATGAGATTTATGTTAGTGTGATTGTGAAACTGCATGGTGTTCCTTTGTGCATTGTGTCAGATAGAGATCCAAGATTTACTTCTGATTTTTGGAAGAGTTTGCAAGAAGCGTTGGGTTCTAAGTTGAGGTTGAGTTCATCGTATCATCCTCAGACAGATGGTCAGACTGAACGGACGATTCAATCGTTAGAAGACTTGTTGAGGGCATGTGTTCTTGAGCAGGGAGGTTCGTGGGATACTTATCTTCCGTTGATAGAGTTCACATATAATAACAGTTATCATTCCAGTATTGGGATGACACCTTTTGAAGCGTTGTATGGTCGGAGATGTAGAACTCCGTTATGTTGGCATGAATCTGGTGAGAGTGTAGTACTTGGACCTGAACTTGTTCGTGATACTATCGAGAAGGTGAAGTTGATTCGGGAAAAGATGAAAGCTTCACAGAGTAGACAGAAGAGCTATCATGACAAGCGAAGGAAAGATTTAGAATTTCAAGCTGGTGATCATGTGTTTTTGAGAGTTACACCTGTGAATGGTGTTGGGCGAGCATTGAAGTCTAAGAAGCTCACTTCTTGTTTTATTGGACCGTATCAGATTTCGGAGAGAGTGGGGAATGTTGCTTATAGAGTGGCTTTACCGCCTAATCTTTCGAATTTGCACGATGTGTTTCATGTGTCGCAACTTCGGAAGTATATTTCAGATCCATCTCATGTGATTCATATGGACGATGTGCAAGTATGGGATAATCTTACGGTGGAGATGATGCCTGTACGAATCGTGGATCGTGAAATGAAGACTGTGAGGGGAAAGGAGATTGCCTTGGTTAAAGTGGTTTGGCTAGGAGCTGCTGGTGAAAGCATGACTTGGGAATTGGAGAGCAAGATGCGAGACTCCTATCCTGAATTGTTTGATTGAGGTAAATTTTCGAGGACGGAAATATTCTAAGTGGGGGAGAGTTGCAACGTCCGTAATTTAATTAATTATTTAATTAAATTATTTTTAGAATATTTGTGAAGAAGTGTTATATAATTGGATTCATTTTATTAAGTGGAGAAATAATAATATTAGAGGTGTAATATTATTATTATGTGGTGAAATAATGTTAGAAGTTAATATTATTTCATGTGGGCTTATATGGTGTGAGTGGATGTAAAAAGGGGGTGTAAGTTTGGATCCCACTAAGGAATAATATAATAATATTAGGTTATTTTATTATTTGTGAGAAGGAATAGAAGAAAGAACAGTAGAAGGAAAAATAAGGATTTGGAAGAGAACGTGAAGTTGTTGGAAAAAGTGGAAACGGCAAGAACAAAGATTCAACCCGGAAGATTGTAGAGCGACCTTCAATCCAAGGTAAGGGTGGGGTTCTGACTTTATAATTGGGTTCATGATGTTTGATATGTGGGGTTAGAGGATTGCTGTTTTGTTCTTGAATTGGATGATGTATGATGAAGATTTGATGCATTTGAATGAATAATGACGTTATGATATCGTTTGATCGATGTAGTATTATAGGTTAATGTTAGGTGATGATTTATTATGTTTATAATAAGGTTTGTAGGGCTGTAATATGATTCCCGTAGTGTAAATACAGAGGAAAACACAGAAAATTATGCAGACTGTAACAGGATGCATCGATTCATGGAGGCATGCGTCGACACACGTGGGCTGTAAGACTCAGGATGAGTCGATCCATGGAGGGCTTGCATCGATGCATGATAAGTACAAGACTCAGGACGAGTCGACACGAAGAGAGGATGTGTCGATACATGAGTGTGTGAGACTCAGGATGAGTTGACCAGTGAGATGCATGTGTCGATACATGCTGTGATTTGAAGCAGGATGAGTCGATCCATGAGGAGTATGTGTCGACTCATGTTGTGCAGGAGAAGCATTACGCGTCGATCCATAGAGTTTCGTGTCGATCCATACTGACTAATTTTGACAGAATCAGTTTTAAATTGCTGTAACTTGAGTTGTAGGATGTTGTTTGAGATGTCGTTCGAAGCGTTGATTAGTTAACGCGATGAACTTTATTCTAGATGATTTAAATGATGGATAAGAAGTATAATCCTAGTAGGTAATTTAGGATTTAGGATTAATTCCCGTGATTGGTCATTGTGCTGATGTTTCAGACAGAATGATGGGTATGAGATGTCTAGAGGTTGCTGTTAGGAATTATGACAGTAGGATTAGTGACATTAACGATATAAATTAGCAGAATAACATTATGGATTACTGTAGTATTGATATACAACTGAGTTATTTGTGAGATGTGGTTATTAAAGCTGTGTTTGATAATTATGATGAACCAATGACGTTTGATAAATAAATGATGTTCAATAAATTATTTTGAGATGTTTATGAGATGCTGTGATTGAGATGTTTTGAGATGATTGAGATGTTGTTATTTTGAGATGTTGTTATTTTGAGATGTTTATGAGATGTTGTGATTGAGATGCTTTGAGATGATTGAGATGTTGTTATTTTGAGATGTTTATGAGATGCTGTGATTGAGATGTTTTGAGATGTATTTTGAGATGTTGTTAACTGAGTGTTGTTATTACATTCATGATGAGTCGCATACATTGCATTTTTGAGATGGAGCTTATACTCCTTGAGATGACCTGGATTGACAAATTTTGAGATGAAGGCCATACCTTGTTGATGCCTCTATTAATTGGCAGATTTTTGAGATGAGAGTTCTGCTCCAATGGTACCACATGCATCTGCATAGTTTTTAGTCGCATTATATGATTGAATAATGAAGTGTATTTGATGTTGACGAATGAATATATATGTTGTAATTATTTTTGATTATGAGATGAGAGGTGATGATATTATTGATCTAATTTAATATATTAATTATCATGCGCTTTATTATATTGTTAGATATCTCACCCCTTCTGTTTGAATGTTGCCCTTATGTTGGTAACGTCCATGTAATCGAGAGTGAAGGTCGTATACCTTCAATAGTTCGAGTCGGTGTCATTGCTCTGATATGTAACACTCGGGGGGATGAACGCTTGCTGATTTTTTATTGTTGATTTTTAGTTGTTGAACTTTAAATTGTTTATTTACTAAATATGAGATGTTTCGAAGTTGTTGCTTTTATTCAACGATATTATTGGAGAATTCCGCTGCGTAGTTGTTGAATCATTTAATGAAAGATGTTATGTTGATGGTTCGTCCGATGTTTGAAAAGTGTTATATATCCACGATGAATGCAATGAATTTATTAGAAGAATTTGTGACGTCCCGATTCATTTGTATGATTGAAATTTTATAACTCTGATTTATTTTTCATAATTGCTTGGGGTAGAATTGGGGTGTTACAGTCTCCCAATGATTTTATTCCTTATTTATAACATTGTCGGTATGTTGTCTTATATATATGACCAATCTCATACAGAAATATAAACCAATGAAATAACACATAATTATTCTCATCTTTCTCTCTTCTCTTTTATTTTCTTTCTCCTTATTTCATAACAATTATAATATATTAAAATAGAAGCGTGTATTTATAATCCATTTATACCACATCATCTCATAGTCTTATGTGTCACTTTTCTAAACTCAATTTCAAAAGATTAAATGTAATAATTAAAATCTTTGCAAAGACAACAAATATAATATTTATTTTCTATTAGATGACACATGTTCTACCTTGTGATACGGTGGGAGAACTGACTGAGGTTTTGCGTTTGTTTTCGCAAATGTTCCGGTTGAGCAAGAGTCGCCACCGACTTTTTATTTTATCCTAAGGAAAGGTTTAAAAAGCACAGCAAAAACCTTTGAGATATTTCGTGGGTTCGGGGAGTAGATTATAGAAAGGGGAGGTATTAGCACCCTTTCTATCCATGGTTATCCATGGGCTCTTAGTTACTTGCTTAGATCAACTTGCCTTAATTTTCAATTGTTTGAAATGGTGCTTTGTGTGTGGATTTTGAAAATGTTTTGAAAAGAGGCCAATGTGGTGGCAACCTTTGTAATGATCCATGTTGGGATGTATACAAAGGTGTATGTCTTTTAAAAAGGTTTTCAATGTTTTTGAAAGTTGTTTTGAAAGTGTATTGATGTGTGTTTTGAAAAGAATAGGCAAGTGTTTTGTTTTGCAAGTTAACAAGTAATCAAGAGTTATCTACCCTAAATTTCTCAAAGATCTTTGCTATGTTTTAACCCTTTTGACAATTTTGTTCCACCATTGCATTTGGTGGACAATCTTGTGTTAGGATGTGAAAGGGACAGGCGCGGGTCATCGTATGGACCATGAATGCAATGGTGCCAAGTGTCTTTGGCAATTTGCTTTGAAGGGACTTGATCATTTTGATAGGCGATTTTCGAAAGCGTCATCGAGGGACTTATGATCATTTTGAATTCGTTTTTCCAAAGAAACTCGACGTGCAAGCATGGCCCATTATTGAAGGCAACAAGTGGAATACCCTAGGGGTGCAAGTGTGATTAGTGTTGTCCATTTTCATGCTTGTTTATCTTGAATTTAGGTCAAACTATTTTTGGTTAATTGATTTGCATACAAAAGCCTAATTCTAACATGGCATATTTAGAAAGCATTTAAAGTGCGAAATTTAAAAGTCCTAAGTTATTATACAATGATCATGGGAATGGGGGTACAAATGTTCAAATGGGGATGAGACTTTATAGGAGGGTAATACCCAATATTTACAACCAAATTGAATTGCGCAAATATAAATGCAAAGATATGTAAGAATAAAGCAATATGTATGTGAAAGTATTTTTGTGTAAGTGTACATTTTATTCACAAATAAAATAAAATACTAAAAGAAAGTTAATTTTTGAATATTTTCATGTTTAGGGCAAAAACCCTAATTTTACTAAATAAAAGGTATTAATTATTTATTATGTATTATATACAATATTTACTAATTATATACAAAAAATAAATAAAAGAGAAGTATATTTGTCAAAAAGGTATTTTTAATGTTAAATATTAATAAAAATAAAAATATATATATATTTGGTATTTTTATCCTAAATATCCTAATAAATATGTAAATATTTATATTATATGATAAATATATTAAATATGTATAAAAATAAAATATTTAATATTAAAAAAAAAGTATATTTTCATAAAATATTTTCAAAAGATAAAATAAAATAAAAATCAGAAAATAAAATGTATTGGTATTAATTTGAGTATTTTTAAATAAAAGATATTATGTATTGTTTATGTACAAACATCAATTTAAACAAATAAATGCCTAATAAATACAAAAATGGTGTGAAAAATATTTTTTATATTTTTAATATTATGAGAAAAAATAAATAAGTCAGAAATAAAAAGAAAAGTCAAGAAAATGTTTCAAATAAACACAATGGGCCAAGGGGGGTCAAAAGTAAACATAGGGTGCAAATAAGAAGTCAACTCAGGCCCAGCCCAAGAAGACTTTGTCTTCAACCTCAGAACCTGTATGAACAACAACAACACGCGTTTTCTATCTCCAGATTCCTTGATCATTTGCCAAATCTTGCAACATGAAACCTGTAGAGCTTGAAGCCACGATTCTAGACATATAAAGAAATCAATCTAACTCTCAGAAATGAGAGAGAATTTCTTCTCCCCCAATTCCTGACCTAGTTTTTGTTCCATGTTCAGACCTCAAATTCTCACAGCATAAGCAAAATAAATGGAAAGTAAAGATATGGGCATGTTCAGGGCCATGAATGTGACATAATTTCTTCACAAATCTAAACCTAACAATGCCTGGATAGAGAGATAAGAGTTCATGAACTTACCTGTTCAGTTGGAATCGTATCTGGTGATGGAGGTGTTTTCAATGCAAGGTGATGATTGGTATAACTTCCTTGATGTCCAGGGATGCTATTCCAAGCTTTAGTTTGCTTTGAAACCAAGTGAATCGTGTTATGGCACTTCAACTGCAAAATAGAAAAATGAAAATGGTGATGTTGATTAGGAGTGTTACAGTCTGCTTCTAATGCTTTGGACAGTTTGTATGGATGGTAGTGAAAGTGTTTGAAGTGGTTTTGGCCAAGATGCACGATGGAAATGAGCTATGGAAGTCCAACTGCAGCTTATGCCCTGTTTTTGCAGTTTTATGGTGGTTCTGTGTTTGAGACTGTTTGGAACTTGGTTGGCTTGTGTTTTAGCTTAGGTTTGATGTTTAGAAAGTGCACAATAACTTTGCTTAAGGTTTTTTTTACAGGAATGATAGTTGGTATATGTTATGCAAGTTTTCTTCAACTTTAAGCAACAAAAGTTCAAGTTGTGTCCTAGACTGATGCAGGCCCCCAATCTATGCTGCAACCTTTCCCCTTGATCAGTGTGTTTTGCTTCTGAACTTGTGCCCAAAGATATGGCCTTGTACTTCTTGATTTGCAACTTTGACATAAAGTTCATCTTTTCTAAAATGGATAATTTGCTTTTTCTATTTAAGGGTTAAACTTCCATGTAATGCTTAAACACATAATGCAAGGCTTGAACACAAGGGGTTTGCATTGAATTATTGAGTGTGAATGAGATAAGGACCTGTAATCTAGCTTAAGGCATGCTGAGTTCAAAATGGCACAAGTGTATGAACATGCAAATTGGCCATAAACAAAGTGAGTTTTTCCCAATTTGCCAAATTCGATTCTCCCCAACCATGATGTTGTTTGATGAGTTCTTGGACATTTTGGAAAGCTTGGAATGTGTAATACAATCCATCTTTGTAATGCAAATTGAAATTCCAAGTGGAGGTATGTGAAAAGTGGTCTTGAAGTTAGGCAAAAACCCTGCCTAAATTAGGTCAAAACTTTTCTAAGTTAAGAATGGTTTGGTACCCTTGTTCCAAAAATTGTAACTTGAGCTACAAGATTCTTTTGAGAAAACTTTGTGAATCAAAGTTGTAGATTTTGAAATGGACTACAACTTTCATGTTTTGACTTTTCCTTGAATCCAAATGCATCTTGATGAGAAAGTGGGACAAAGTTAGGAAAAAATTAGGGTTTTTCATAACTTAGAAAAATTCTAAGTTATGAAAAATCTTCATTTCAAACCCTAATTTGTGATTTTGGATTTCTTGATGAACAAGTTTCATGATTTGGCATGTTTTGATGAAAAATGAATCTTGACACTTGATTTTGACCAAAAAAGTCAAAGTTTGACTTTTCAGTATACAGTCAAAAATTGACCATTTGACTGGAAAATTCAACTGTCAATCTTGTGCATTTGGGATCTTTTGATCTTGTTGAGTATGTCAAGACAAATCCATTGGGTCCTTGAGTCCATATGTGAGCTTGGTTTGCCATTGGCTAGGTCAAACAGTCAAAAATTGCCTTTGTGCAGTCAAAACCCTAGAAATGGCCATTTTGCCCTTTTGGTGATCTAATCAAATTTCTTGTGGAATTGTGATCCAAACTTGATCAAATGGTCCATATGAGTTTATAATGTTGATGTGGGTCAATTTACATGAGATTTGACTGTCAATTGACCACAGTTGACTTTTTCCCCAATACAGTTGATTTCTAGGTCAACTGTCCAATTGACTGGGCAAAGTTTGGAATCAAGGCTTGAAACTTGGTATGGATAAACTTGGGAGTCCAACATGAAGCATGAAAGTCATCTTAGGCATTTTAGGTCAAAACATCTTTGTGCAAACACAAACCCTAATCTGGGTCAACAGTGCTAGGAGAAGTTTTGAGCAGAGGAAACCCACACTGGATCTTGAGCTCCAAGGGCCTTGTGATGAGAAAATGTTGAGAAGATGGGAGGGCAAATTTTGGGGTAGAACAGTTGCCCCTGTTCAATCTTCTTGAACCTGAAGAGTTAGATTGGCAAGTTTGCCTTTCGTGACTCGAGGGTAAAAGGAGATTGGACACTAGAGTGCCCTGAAATTTGCACTCGCATGCTTGGAGTATCAGCAATGTGATGTCGGGAATGGGCTTATAGATGCCATTTGGAGAGATGATGGACAGGGAGATGGGCTTATAGATGCCATCTGAAGGCGTGACAGAACTTTGTCGGGAATGGGCTTATAGATGCCATTTGGAAGTGTTGATCGCATAAGAGATTCCTTAGCGAGAACTTGCGTACTTTGAGAAAGACAGATGTTTTCCTGGCTCGTTACAGGTGTTGATCTTCAATCTCTTCATGCAGACATGCCCTGGCTAGATACAGGTGTCGAATCTGGAATTGTTGTCTACAAATATGCCCTGGCTGGATACAGGAATCGAATCTGGAATTTAGTCGTTAACAGATATGCCCTAGCTGGATACAGGAATCGAATCTTCAAACTCTTCAGATGTGCCCTGGCTAGATACAGGAATCGAATCTGGAATTAGTCGTCAACAGATATGCCCTGGCTGGATACAGGAATCGAATCTTCAAACTCTTCAGATGTGCCCTGGCTAGATACAGGAATCGAATCTGGAATTAGTCGTCAACAGATATGCCCTGGCTGGATACAGAAATCGAATCTGGAATTGTGACAGTTGAAGGTAGTTGTCTTTTGGGTTGTCTTTTTCCCTGAAAAGGCAAAACATCAGTTGTATGCAATGTCATGATGTATGAAATGTGGAATGTTTATGAATGTATTTCCGTCTAGTAAAATAAATCCTTGACGATCGGCTGGGGAATTAAAACCCTGGGCTGACATTGAAGAGTAGAGTTCTTCGTTTCCGCTAGGGATGATGGTTGCAAGAATACACCGATAGGAGAAGATGACTCCGTTGGGGAATAAACTTGTTGGAGAGATTACTCTGAGGGGAATTATTCTGGGGGAAAAGATACTTCGCTGAAGTTTTGATGAGAGCTCCGCTGAGAATTTCAATGATGGACTCCGCTGGGAATAACAATGATAAACTCCGCTGGGGATAGGAAGAACTTCGCCGAGGGAGATCTTCCGTGGTAATTAGCTGAGGATAACCCAGTTATAAGCCCTTGTGAGGAATAACTTTGAATAAAACCCGGGAGAGACGTCCGTACTCTACAGGGGATGAGCTTCCAGAATCTACTGGGGATAAGCTTCAAGACCTGCTGGGGATATGGATTCCAAATTTCCTGGGGAAACTTTCGGACTGTACTGGAAAATGGTTCCACTGGAGTGTCTATATTCCGCCGGGGAACAATCTTAGATCAAGACTGCCGGGGATGCTTGCTGATGAATGCCTATACTCCACTGCGGAATGTTGATATCTTCTGGGGATACCCAACTTCCTTTAGACTGACCGTAGACTAACTCTATCGGAGGAGAGTATTGCTGACTTGCTAGGGGAGCAGGGTGCCTATTGTAGGGCTGATGATAGACTAACTCTTCCGGGGGTGAGTATTGCTGAATCTTGTCTTACTCTGGGGAGTTGAGGTAACTTGGTCACATTCTTCAGTTGAATCTACCTTGGTACCCTGGCGGACAAAGCAACTAGACTGCCTGAAATATTCTTCATTGCCCCTGTTTCTGATGTCACTTGTAATTAGTCTTTTGTTTCGTACGCAAGTATTTATGAATTAGCAATTCAATGTCAAAGGCATATATCAAAAATGAACATTGGACGTTCTTCGCAAGACAAAACAGAAAAAGGAAAAACAATTGGCAATTTGTTTGGAAAGGTGAATTTGTATTGATTTTGAAGTTTGCCTGTAAATAGGCGTTTTTGTACAAGAGGCTGACGTCCTAGTAAGAGAACGCCGCCAAATAACATAAAGTTTATACAATTTTGAAAAGGGAACAAAACAGCTATGTGAACAATATTCCCACTGGGTTCCAACTCTGCTATTGCCTTTATGTCTTCAAGCGTCTCATCACTTTGCTGCTTAGTTGAAGATGAAGCTGATTGATCGATGCCGAATTCTGGATACAAGGTGATCCAATGAGACATAGTGTTACGCTTTATCCCTAACTTTTGCCTGGACCTCCCTTTCGGGTTTTCAGTCCACCGGGATACCCATTTTTGCCCAAGCCGCCTTTTCAGGTTTTCGACTTGTCGGGTGTACAGATTCTTTTCATTTCATCCCTTATTTTTGCCCGAACCCTTTTGGTTCGCCGGGAGGCCCTTATTTTTGCCTAGGTATGTCAACCTAGCGGGTCTTTTATTCATGCGTAGTATCTTTTTACTATGTCTGCATTGGCGGGGTGAGGAAGGTCGTCACCATCCATGGTGGTTAGAATCATGGCTCCTCCTGAGAACACATGTTTAACCACAAATGACCCTTCGTACGTAGGGGTCCATTTTCCCCTGGGATCACTTTGAGGAAGGATGATGCGTTTGATTACCAGGTCCCCAACTTGATACTCTTGTGGTCTGACTTTCTTGTTAAATGCCCTGATCATCCGTTTTTGGTACGTCTGACCATGGCAAATAGCAGTGAGTCTCTTTTCGTCAATTAGGTTTAATTGATCAAGTCGAGTTTGGATCCAGTCATCTTCACTCAAGTCTGCATCTTTCATTATCCGGAGAGAGGGTATCTGGACTTCAATCGGCAAGACTGCCTCCATGCCATAGACCAAGGAAAAGGGTGTTGCCCCGGTTGACGTCCGTGCTGAGGTACGGTACCCATGAAGAGCAAACGGTAACATCTCGTGCCAATCTTTATAGGTCACTGTCATCTTCTGCACAATCTTTTTGATATTCTTATGAGCTGCTTCTACAGCCCATTCATCGTCGGCCGGTAAGGAGAAGAGTTGTGGTGATGTATCTTGAATTGCCCGCAGAGCTCAGTGATCATCTTGTTGTTAAGATTGGTACCATTGTCCGTAATAATTCTTTCTGGTACGCCGTACCGACAGATCAGATTATGCCGAATGAAACGCACTACGACGCTCTTGGTTACGGTGGCGTAGGAAGCTGCTTCCACCCACTTCGTGAAGTAATCAATTGCTACCAAGATGAAGCGATGCCCATTGGATGCCGTCGGTCGGATCTCGCCAATCATATCAATGCCCCACATTGCAAAAGGCCAAGGTGCCGTCAGGATGTTCAGAGGAACCGGAGGGATGTGCACCTTATCAGCATAGATCTGACATTTATGACAAGTTCGAGAATGTTGGTAACAGTCGGCTTCCATTGTAGACCAGAAATATCCTGCCCGAAGGATTTTCTTTGCCATGGTATGTCCACTGGAATGAGTTCCGAATGTACCTTCATGTAGTTCCATCATGATCTTCTCTGCTTCAGTTTTATCCACACAACGCAGTAAAGTTGAATCATGATTTCGTTTGTAGAGAATGCCGTTGCTGAGGAAGAATTTTGCCGCAAACCTTCTTAGGAACTTCTTGTCATTGACCGATGCGCCTTCGGGGTATTCTTGAGCTTCCAAATATCTCTTCACCTCATGATACCGGGGTTTTTCGGTCACCTCTTCGGCCTCAAGGTCGCAGCAGTATGCAGGTTCGTCCAATTTCCAGATAATGATCCGGGGAGCCTCGTTGTCCCATTTGACTTTGAACATTGAAGACATTGTAGCTAGTGCGTCCGCTAACTGATTTTCCTCTCTTGGGAAGTGTTCAAAAGTTATCTCTTCAAAGTGGGGAAGCAAGGTCAATACATACTCCTTGTAAGGAATAAGATTTGGGTGTTTCGTATCCCACTCGCCTTTGATCTGATTGATCACGAGAGCGGAATCTCCGAAGACACTTAGAAACTTGATCCTTAAGTCGATTGCAGCTTGAAGACCCATGATACATGCCTCATACTCTGCCATGTTGTTGGTGCAGTTGAAACACAGTCGGGCGGTGAGTGGAGTATGAGTACCTTTAGGGGATATGATCACAGCGCCGATGCCGTTACCCAAAGCGTTCGAGGCTCCGTCAAAATGCATAGACCATCAGGATCCTTCCTCAGGTCCTTCATCCGGTCCAGGTACTTCACAATCAGTTACTACCATGATATCTTCGTCTGGAAATTCAAAGTTCAATGATTGGTAATCGTCCACAGGTTGGTGTGCCAAATGGTCTGCCAATACACCTCCCTTGATTGCTTTTTGAGTTGTGTACTGGATATCATATTCTGTTAAGATCATTTGCCATCTTGCTATTCTTCCAGACAGAGCAGGCTTTTTGAATATGTACTTGATTGGATCCATTTTTGAAATCAACAGAGTAGTGTGAGTCAACATATACTGTCTCAGCCGGCGAGCAGCCCATACCAGAGCGCAACAAGTTTTCTCGAGCAGTGAGTACCGAGTCTCACAGTCGGTAAACTTTTTGCTCAGGTAATAAATAGCGTGCTCTTTTCGGCCAGACTCGTCATGCTGCCCCAGCACACACCCCATTGAGTTGTCAAGTACTGTCAAGTATAGTATTAGAGGTCTCCCTTCCACTGGTGGCATAAGAATGGGTGGTTCTTGGAGATATTCTTTTATCTTTTCAAAAGCGGCCTGACATTCATCGTTCCAACGTACTACTTGATCTTTCTTCAGTAATTTGAAGATTGGCTCACAGGTAGCAGTTAGATGTGAGATGAATCGGGCAATGTAATTCAGTCGTCCTAGAAAACCTCTGACTTCTTTCTCTGTCCTGGGAGTCGGCATCTCTTGTATGTCTTTCACCTTGGCAGGGTCCACTTGAATACCTTTGTCACTTACAATGAAACCTAGCAATTTTCCAGATCTCACCCCAAAGGTGCATTTGTTTGGGTTCAACCTCAGTTTGTACAACTTCAGTCGGTCAAACAGCTTCCGCAGATGGTCACGGTGTTCCTCCTCAGTTTGGGACCTTGCAATCATATCATCGACGTATACTTCAATCTCATGGTGGATCATGTCATGAAATAAAGCAACCATGGCACGTTGGTAGGTTGCCCCAGCATTTTTCAACCCGAATGGCATGACCTTGTAGCAGAAGGTGCCCCACTGAGTAACAAAGGTAGTCTTTTCCATATCTTCAGGAGCCATCTTGATCTGATTATACCCTGAAAAACCATCCATGAAGGAGAACACCTTGTGCTGGGCAGTATTTTCAACAAGAACGTCGATATGAGGCAGAGGGAAATCGTCCTTAGGGCTGGCCCTGTTCAAATCCCTGTAGTCAACACACATTCTGACTTTACCATCTTTCTTTGGCACTGGAACCACGTTGGCCACCCACTGAGGATAAGAAGTCACTGCTAGAAACCCGGCATCAAATTGTTTCATAACCTCAGCTTTGATTTTCTCAGACATCTCTGGGCGCATGCGGTGGACCTTCTGTTTTATCGGAGGGCAGTCTTCCTTGGTAGGCAGGTGATGAACTACAATGTCGGCATCCAATCCAGGCATGTCTTCGTAAGACCAAGCAAAGATTTCCATGTAATCATGTAGCATCTGAATCAATCGTTGCTTCACGCTGAGCTCTAGATTGGCACCAATCTTGACTTCTTTTCTAACTGTCTCAGTACCCAGGTTTATCGTTTCCACTGGCTCTTCATGCGGCTGAATGTCCCTCTCTTCCTGGAGTAGCAGTCTTGCGAGTTCACCAGGCACTTCGCAATCATCTTCACCTTCGTCTTCGGCCAAGTTGATCGGATTTTCGAAGTCATAACTGGCAGTAGCAGAACCGTTATCAGTGAGATCCAGAGTGGATTGGAACCTGTATAAGTGAGTGTGTGTAAATATAGCTGTTTTGCAATATATAACAAAGAAAGAAAAAGAGCACAAGATTTGAAATGCAACAACGTCCAATGTTTTGATTAATGATATATGGAAATGTCATACAAAAAGCCCTCACAAATGGAGCCACGGTGCCCCGGGTAGGACACCGAGCCAATAAAAGTTTCAACATATTGCTTGTTACAAATTGAAAACAAAAGAGTTCATTACTGCGTGACAAATGTAATAGGTGTAAAATCTTTTGCCGTCCAGTTGCTTGGTCCGTTGTTGGTTGTTGGATAGATCCAACTGTCAAATTTTGTTTCCTCTACGTCCTCCTCGATAGCATTCACTCTTGGGCTGGTGATGAACACTGGAGGCTTTCTGATCCTTTCTTTGCGAATAGCCCTCTGAGCCTCTGCAGTGAAGCCCAACCCAAACTTGTCGGTCTTTTGAGTGAAGTTAGGAAGTTGACCCCAGTTTGCACACTTGCCTTTCTCGATTATAGCTCGGGCATCCTTCAAGGAAGCCATCTTCAAAGGAAAGTCTTCTTCAACCACTGTCTCAGCTGACGCCAACGTTGGAGGTACCTCCTCAAAATGTTGAAAGGGGGTTTCAATAAACTCCCCGTCCATTTCAATATACCGGAATGAATTCAGGTGACTAACCATGTATTCCTCCTCTCCCTGCACAGTAACAATCTTCCCTTTGACAGGGTATTTGAGCTTCTGGTGTAGAGTGGATGTTACAGCCCCAGCCTTGTGAATCCAAGGTCGACCCAGCAAACAGGAATAAGATGGACGAATATCCATCACGTAGAACGTTGAGTCAAAGACTTGGGAACCCACACGAATAGGAATGTCTACCTCACCGTGCACCATCCTCTTAGAATCGTCGAAGGCTCTAACAATGATGTTACTCGGTTTCAATTCCAGGCCCTCACAATCCAACCGATCTAAGGCCTTCTTGGGCAATACATTCAGGGAAGAACCGGTGTCCACCAACACGTGTGCAAGAGTAGTGCCCCTGCATTCTATGGAAACATGCAGGGCATCATTGTGGTTTTTTCCCTTGGCGGTCAGGTCGGCATCCGAGAAACCCAAACCATTGTCAGCGGTCAAATTAGCCACACAGTCAGTGAATTGATCTGCAAATGTCTCTTGCGGCACATGGGCCGTTTTCAGAAATGAAATCAGGGCCTTGGCGTGGGCCTCTGAGCACAGCAGCAATGATAGCATAGAGATCTTGGAGGGGGTATGCCCCAGCTGTTCAACGACATTGAAGTCACTCTTTTTAATGATTTTAAGGATTTCCTCCATCTCTTGCTGGGAGGCTTCAACAGCGGTCTTTTTTGGTGCCTCCGTCCGGGCAGGCAAATCGGTAGCAACTCCTTTGCCCCGAGCATCAGAGGACTCGGCGGTAGTGGTAGACGCAGGAACTTGATTTGGAACATGCACACTTGCGGGTGTGATGATAAGAGGTTTTCGGATAACTGGTGGTGCAATGTCAGGCGAGAAGAGCCTGCCACTGCGAGTAATCTTGGCGGGACCAGTGATGTTACTGATACTGGTACCGGTGTTGAACTCCTGCTTCACTCCAAGCACATACACGTCTGCCCCATAGTGCCATGGGACAGCCTTGTCAGATTCATAGGGGAGGGGCCCCGGAACAGTAATGATAATGGGTGCAACAGACATAATTTTGACTGGCTTCCTCGGGGGAGCCTTGGTAGGATTATTGAAAATTGTGACGACAGATACTTCTTCAGCGGAAACAAATGGAACAGCGGTTTTCTTGAACAGAATCTCCTTGCTATCCATCAGGCTTTGAATTCCTGACTTTAGCAGCCGACAACCGGTAGGGGTAACAGCACATAGGAGGCAACCCTTGCTACAACCTGGAAATAAACCGGCTAGCAGTAGGTTCCTCTTAACAGTCAATAGAGGGGTAGCAACATCATTCACCGAAACAGCATACAAATCTTCCTCGATGGCATTTACTCTATGCTGGGGCATAGGAGCAGTTACAACATTTGGCCTCTCAGGAGCCTCAAACTGAATTTCCTTCGCATCAATAAGGTCTTGAACCTTATTTCTCAGGGCCCAGCAATCATCAGTAGTATGCCCGGCGCTATCAGAGTGATAAGCACAACGGGCATTTGGGTTATACTTAGGAGATGCAGTATTCACGACCTTCGGAGCTTCTCTGGTGGTCACCAAGTTGGTTGACAGCAGTTGCGGTAAGATTTGTGACAAGGTCATACTCAGTCGAGTGTATTGCCTTTTGGGCCTCTCACCCCTTTGTTGATTGTACTGCTGAGGAGCAGCAACAGGTTTTGAAATTACCAAGGCATTGACGGCTTGGCGGCGTTCTGGCTTGACTTGTCTTCTAGGACCGTAGACGACACTAGCTTCCTTCTTGAAAGGCTTCTTCTCAGTACTTGCGGAGGCACCTTTCTGTATCTTTCCTGACCTGATGCCAGCTTCTATCCTTTCACCCGTCAGGATCAAATCCGTAAACCCAGCGGAGGAATTACCAACCAGATGATTGAAGAATGGACCAGACAAGGTCCCTAGAAACATGTCAACCAGTTCACGGTCAGTCAAAGGAGGCTGCACCCTGCCAGCCAAATCTCTCCATTTTTGTGCATATTCTTTGAATCCTTCGCCCGTTCCCAGCGACATACCCTGAAGTTGGGTATGCGTAGGAGCGAGGTCAGAATTGTATTGATATTGTCTATAAAATGCGGTAGCCAAATCCTCCCAATGTCGGATACTGGTTCCATCTAGCTGATAGAACCACTCAAGTTGTGACCCCGAAAGGCTATCTTGGAAGAAGTGGATCCAAAGGTTCTTGTCTACCGTGTAAGGTTGGATCTTCCTTACGTACGATCTGAGATGGAGCTTTGGACAGGAAGCCCCATCGTATTTTGCAAAGGCAGGCGCCTTGAACTTGTATGGGATTACCACCCCAGAAGATAACCCTAAATCTCCGAAATCCAGCCCCGACACATTTTGAATCTCCATGGCACTCAAGCGGTCCTCTAATTGCTTGTATCTGTCAGCAGCAGGAGGGTATTGTTCGTCATTGTAATCCGTCTCGTTGTTAGAGACTGCAGGACTAGGAGCCCCTCCCCCTTGGGGACTGTCTTTCTCTGCAGAAGAAGTAGCTTGATCAGCCTCATTATGGAGTGTATTCCCAAACCTGCGTCCAGTGTTGAACAACACATTCCTCTTCTTCTTCTTCTTCTTCTTTAGGAGCAGAGCCTTAAACTCTTGTTGACCTTGGGCCAAGATCATGACCATCTCTTGAAACTGGGCATTCTAGGCCTGGAGGGCCTTGATAGCTTTTTCACTGGATGATTCTGGATTCATGATGACTGTTCAAATAAACAGCGAAGAAGATTAAGCAACCTGTGGAAAAATGGGTACCTGTTATGCATATGGTGCAATGAGATGCGTATGTTTTATGTTTTCAAAGATAAACGAGATTCAACTTTGTAGACAAAAGAGAAACACACTTCATTAGATTCAAATTTTAAATTGTTCAACAACTTGCCCTTAGGCATTACAGGAATGAAAAATACTCAAAAGGAAATAAAAGTTGTAAAAGGAAATATTCAAAGCCCATCAGTGCTCCCATGGCCTCCTCTTCTCAGTATGGATATAGTCATTCAGAATCCGCTCTTCCTCCAATTGCTTAGTCAGCCTCTGGATCTTCCGTTCCTGTTCGTTGAACTTTTCTCGATAAAAATCCCGTTCTTCCTTTAGCTGCGCCCAAGACCTCTTCAGTGTATCAACATCAGTGGGTATCTGAGGAGGGAGAACAGTTGGAGGAACCCCGTCTTCATCAGTAGATTCAAGAATGATAGGTCTGACAGCTTCGTATGGCATACCTAACTTCTGAGCACGGATGCGGACCCATCTGCAATAGGGTTCCATTGGTAGAGAAGTCTTTGGTCCCAACTCATGTGGGTCAGCTTTGTGAATTCTGTCCCAAGCCTTAACGAATCCATGGCGTAGTTTGTCACTGTCTACCTGAAATTCAAAATGGAAGTGAGGAACCAACATCTCATGAGGCCCTACTCTTCTGGATCTTCCGAATTGACGGAGAGCTAAACATGGATTATAAGAGATGCCTCCCTGGATGCCGATCAATGGAACATTAGGGTATTCTCCGCAACGATCAATAACAGCTACCTCATCCAAACCTCTGAGAGTCCAAGTGATGTCATTATCAGTGAGAGACATTAACCTATGAGCCCAACCCTTTCCTTCTTCATTCTTCAGCACGAACTTAGGAAGGTGCGAAATAAACCACCTCACTAGCAAAGGAGCACAACACCATGGAGTTCCCCATCTTCGGGCAGTACGAGCATAGAGTTGTTGCAGGATATCACCCAAAAGAGTGGGTACAGGATTCCGAGACATGAAGATCATGATGGCATAGATACTGATAAAGGTGTCAGGATTTGGAAACAATACCAAACCATAGATTAAAAGAGCCAGAATGTCTTCGTACGCCTTGAAGTCTAAGTCATTCCAGAAATCATTAGCTTTGCCAACCAAAAATTTAACCAAAAAGCCCTTAACTCCACTTCTAGTTTCCCAGTTAGTCATTACCTCTTCTTTAGTCAAGGGAAGGACCGCAGCAATCTCTTCAGGCCTAAGAGCCTTTTCCCAACCAGTGAATGGAGTTTGCTCCAAAACAGGGATACCAAGCAAATCAGAGAATTCTTCCAGGGTAGGGACCAGCTGGAAGTCTTGAAAAGTGAAGCAATGATACAGGGGATCATAAAATTGGGTCAGGACACTTATTAGTTGTTGGTCCCACTTTGAAGTGATCAAGCCAAGGAGAGAACCATGCCTCTTGATGAAGGAAGTAGTGTTTGGAATCCTATCAACCAAATCCTTGAGCAAAGCTGGTGGTTGAACAAAGTTGAGCCGGATAGTATTCCTACGCACGGGCGTCATGATGTCCTACAAAACAGAGCAAAGATGAAACTTTTTTGTCTTTGAAATGGGTCAGTCCTTATACAGGATGCATGCAATGGTATGATGCTATGATGCTATGATGAAGCACACCACAAGTATTCACACAGGCCAGCATGATAAGGCACACAAGTCACACAAGACAACCCCTAGGTTTCAGGCCAGCATGAAGTTTAAGTATTACCCTCTTTTAGTTTCGTTGGTTAGAACCTGTCTTATCAAAAGTAATCGGGTTCTAGAGGATCTCAAATCATTGACTACCCTCAATCGGTCATAACTCCAGCATCGCAATCTTTTCTTGCGGCCAGAACCATCGCGAGAGTTTAGCCTCAATGAGTGTAGCATACTGCTACTGTTCTATGGCCAAGTTTGGTCAATTTAGGGTTCTAAGGTCGGTTGGTGTTTAATGACTCCTTAGAAGACCCATATTCTCCTCGTTGCAACACAAGGGATATCGGTACAGACCAAGGTGCCACACCAACGTAGCCACTGCTTCACCCATGTCGGTCTACGCCGGACAGGTCCCTCACAGATTATGCTACCTAAAAGGGTATTTCCCAGATCCGAGTTAGGATCTATGAAACTCCGATGCAAAGCCCACAAATATAAAAGCAGACAAAGCAAACAATTGAAAACAAAGGTGATCTAAGCCCTAAGGTTACTCCACTTTTAAGTTAATTCTCCCCAGCAGAGTCGCCAGTTCCGTGATACGGTGGGAGAACTGACTGAGGTTTTGCGTTTGTTTTCGCAAATGTTCCGGTTGAGCAAGAGTCGCCACCGACTTTTTATTTTATCCTAAGGAAAGGTTTAAAAAGCACAGCAAAAACCTTTGAGATATTTCGTGGGTTCGGGGAGTAGATTATAGAAAGGGAAGGTATTAGCACCCTTTCTATCCATGGTTATCCATGGGCTCTTAGTTACTTGCTTAGATCAACTTGCCTTAATTTTCAATTGTTTGAAATGGTGCTTTGTGTGTGGATTTTGAAAATGTTTTGAAAAGAGGCCAATGTGGTGGCAACCTTTGTAATGATCCATGTTGGGATGTATACAAAGGTGTATGTCTTTTAAAAAGGTTTTCAATGTTTTTGAAAGTTGTTTTGAAAGTGTATTGATGTGTGTTTTGAAAAGAATAGGCAAGTGTTTTGTTTTGCAAGTTAACAAGTAATCAAGAGTTATCTACCCTAAATTTCTCAAAGATCTTTGCTATGTTTTAACCCTTTTGACAATTTTGTTCCACCATTGCATTTGGTGGACAATCTTGTGTTAGGGTGTGAAAGGGACAGGCGCGGGTCATCGTATGGACCATGAATGCAATGGTGCCAAGTGTCTTTGGCAATTTGCTTTGAAGGGACTTGATCATTTTGATAGGCGATTTTCGAAAGCGTCATCGAGGGACTTATGATCATTTTGAATTCGTTTTGCCAAAGAAACTCGACGTGCAAGCATGGCCCATTATTGAAGGCAACAAGTGGAATACCCTAGGGGTGCAAGTGTGATTAGTGTTGTCCATTTTCATGCTTGTTTATCTTGAATTTAGGTCAAACTATTTTTGATTAATTGATTTGCATACAAAACCCTAATTCTAACATGGCATATTTAGAAAGCATTTAAAGTGCGAAATTTAAAAGTCCTAAGTTATTACACAATGATCATGGGAATGGGGGTACAAATGTTCAAATGGGGATGAGACTTTATAGGAGGGTAATACCCAATATTTACAACCAAATTGAATTGCGCAAATATAAATGCAAAGATATGTAAGAATAAAGCAATATGTATGTGAAAGTATTTTTGTGTAAGTGTACATTTTATTCACAAATAAAATAAAATACTAAAAGAAAGTTAATTTTTAAATATTTTCATGTTTAGGGCAAAAACCCTAATTTTACTAAATAAAAGGTATTAATTATTTATTATGTATTATATACAATATTTACTAATTATATACAAAAAATAAATAAAAGAGAAGTATATTTGTCAAAAAGGTATTTTTAATGTTAAATATTAATAAAAATAAAAAAATATATATATATATATTTGGTATTTTTATCCTAAATATCCTAATAAATATGTAAATATTTATATTATTTGATAAATATATTAAATATGTATAAAAATAAAATATTTAATATTAAAAAAAAGAAGTATATTTTCATAAAATATTTTCAAAAGATAAAATAAAATAAAAATCAGAAAATAAAATGTATTGGTATTAATTTGAGTATTTTTAAATAAAAGATATTATGTATTGTTTATGTACAAACATCAATTTAAACAAATAAATGCCTAATAAATATAAAAATGGTGTGAAAAATATTTTTTATATTTTTAATATTATGAGAAAAAGTAAATAAGTCAGAAATAAAAAGAAAAGTCAAGAAAATGTTTCAAATAAACACAATGGGCCAAGGGGGGGTCAAAAGTAAACATAGGGTGCAAATAAGAAGTCAACTCAGGCCCAGTCCAAGAAGACTTTGTCTTCAACCTCAGAACCTGTATGAACAACAACAACACGCGTTTTCTATCTCTAGATTCCTTGATCATTTGCCAAATCTTGCAACATGAAACCTGTAGAGCTTGAAGCCATGATTCTAGACATATAAAGAAATCAATCTAACTCTCAGAAATGAGAGAGAATTTCTTCTCCCCCAATTCCTGACCTAGTTTTTGTTCCATGTTCAGACCTCAAATTCTCACAGCATAAGCAAAATAAATGGAAAGTAAAGATATGGGCATGTTCAGGGCCATGAATGTGACATAATTTCTTCACAAATCTAAACCTAACAATGCCTGGATAGAGAGATAAGAGTTCATGAACTTACCTGTTCAGTTGGAATCGTATCTGGTGATGGAGGTGTTTTCAATGCAAGGTGATGATTGGTATAGCTTCCTTGATGTCCAGGGATGCTATTCCAAGCTTTAGTTTGCTTTGAAACCAAGTGAATCGTGTTATGGCACTTCAACTGCAAAACAGAAAAATGAAAATGGTGATGTTGATTAGGAGTGTTACAGTCTGCTTCTAATGCTTTGGACAGTTTGTATGGATGGTAGTGAAAGTGTTTGAAGTGGTTTTGGCCAAGATGCACGATGGAAATGAGCTATGGAAGTCCAACTGCAGCTTATGCCCTGTTTTTGCAGTTTTATGGTGGTTCTGTGTTTGAGACTGTTTGGAACTTGGTTGGCTTGTGTTTCAGCTTAGGTTTGATGTTTAGAAAGTGCACAATAACTTTGCTTAAGGTTTTTTTTATAGGAATGATAGTTGGTATATGTTATGCAAGTTTTCTTCAACTTTAAGCAACAAAAGTTCAAGTTGTGTCCTAGACTGATGCAGACCCCCAATCTATGCTGCAACCTTTCCCCTTGATCAGTGTGTTTTGCTTCTGAACTTGTGCCCAAAGATATGGCCTTGTACTTCTTGATTTGCAACTTTGACATAAAGTTCATCTTTTCTAAAATGGATAATTTGCTTTTTCTATTTAAGGGTTAAACTTCCATGTAATGCTTAAACACATAATGCAAGGCTTGAACACAAGGGGTTTGCATTGAATTATTGAGTGTGAATGAGATAAGGACCTGTAATCTAGCTTAAGGCATGCTGAGTTCAAAATGGCACAAGTGTATGAACATGCAAATTGGCCATAAACAAAGTGAGTTTTTCCCAATTTTCCAAATTCGATTCTCCCCAACCATGAGGTTGTTTGATGAGTTCTTGGACATTTTGGAAAGCTTGGAATGTGTACTACAATCCATCTTTGTAATGCAAATTGAAATTCCAAGTGGAAGTATGTGAAAAGTGGTCTTGAAGTTAGGCAAAACCCTGCCTAAAATAGGTCAAAACTTTTCTAAGTTAAGAATGGTTTGGTACCCTTGTTCCAAAAATTGTAACTTGAGCTACAAGCTTCTTTTGAGAAAACTTTTTGAATCAAAGTTGTAGATTTTGAAATGGACTACAACTTTCATGTTTTGACTTTTCCTTGAATCCAAATGCATCTTGATGAGAAAGTGGGACAAAGTTAGGAAAAAATTAGGGTTTTTCATAACTTAGAAAAATTCTAAGTTATGAAAAATCTTCATTTCAAACCCTAATTTGTGATTTTGGATTTCTTGATGAACAAGTTTCATGATTTGGCATGTTTTGATGAAAAATGAATCTTGACACTTGATTTTGACCAAAAAAGTCAAAGTTTGACTTTTCAGTATACAGTCAAAAATTGATCAATTGACTGGAAAATTCAACTGTCAATCTTGTGCATTTGGGATCTTTTGATCTTGTTGAGTATGTCAAGACAAATCCATGGGGTCCTTGAGTCCATATGTGAGCTTGGTTTGCCATTGGCTAGGTCAAACAGTCAAAAATTGCCTTTGTGCAGTCAAAACCCTAGAAATGACCATTTTGCCCTTTTGGTGATCAGATCAAATTTCTTGTGGAATTGTGATCCAAACTTGATCAAATGGTCCATATGAGTTTATAATGTTGATGTGGGTCAATTTCCATGAGATTTGACTGTCAATTGACCACAGTTGACTTTTTCCCCAATACAGCTGATTTCTAGGTCAACTGTCCAATTGACTGGGCAAAGTTTGGAATCAAGGCTTGAAACTTGGTATGGATAAACTTGGGAGTCCAACATGAAGCATGAAAGTCATCTTAGGCATTTTAGGTCAAAACATCTTTGTGCAAACACAAACCCTAATCTGGGTCAACAATGCTAGGAGAAGTTTTGAGCAGAGGAAACCCACACTGGATCTTGAGCTCCAAGGGCCTTGTGATGAGAAAATGTTGAGAAGATGGGAGGGCAAATTTTGGGGTACAACATACCTCATATTTATTCTCTATTATATGTCACAAATAATACTCTCGCAAATTGTTTTTTTAATCTATTATTAAAATTATTGTTTTTTAATTTGTGAATAAATTTTTCTTTTAAAAATATATTTTTATATATGATTAATTCACATCATTATCTTATAATTTATTATAAAATATTATAATATAAATTTAATAATATATTTTGTCAAAATAAATTTTAATATATTTAAAATTTAATATAAATAAATAAACTAATTTAAAACCATCGAATTGGTCTTAGTCTAGTTAATACTCATGTCACAAACAAACCTAGTGGACACTAGTAGAAGTTTATGAGATCATATTAGTAATTTTATCAACACAAAAACTCTATCCCATGACTCTTTGTTACATGTCAAAGATGGGAAGGGATTGACTACCTTTCCATTGCCATGCCTTTGTAACTTTGCCAAAAGGTTCTAATAGTAAAGATAGCCGTCAAAGATGGAGAGGCTTATGGTTACTTCAAACTATTGATTGGGTAAGAGAACTGAATCTTTACCACATTATCTTGTATTGTTTATTCTAGTTTAATAACTATACGAAAGACACGAGCTTTTTATAATGATATCTAAAATCATTCTTTTTCTTTTGACAAGTGACATGTTCAAAGCACTAGTTCTTCAAGCCTTTCATTATTTAAGTAGTAACTTGTAAACTACATAGTAATAAAATTAACAATTATTTATAATAGTTTAGATATTCAACACTCTCTTGTTTTCATTTTTTATATTCTATATTATTTTTTCTCTCTTTCATCTAACAATTAAATATTTATTTAACTTTAATTCACTGCAAGGGTTTTGTTTAATAACGTCAATTTTTTTGTCTTTAAATCAAATGAATAAGTCTCTATTTATAAATTTAAAAAAATGATGAATTTTATTGAAAATAAAAATAAATAAAAATTGATTTACTATAAAATAATTAAACCTAAAAAATTAGAATGAGATGAAAATTTAAACATTCACAACAACCAATAAGATTTTACAAAGTATTTTATGTGGTCTCACTCCTTCCCCATCAACATGTTAATGTTTTCAACACTAATTAATTCACCTCACTTTCAACACTCAATTCAACACTCCATTGCAACAATTTTAACTATTTAATAATTTTTTCAATACCCCATTATAAGTAGTCTAAGAGACATCCCATTAAACTTAATTTTTTTTTTAAATAATACAAGCACATGGTAGCCCGTAAGTCGTCCTTATTGTACATCCACATTTCAAACTATCTAGCCTTGTTGTTTCTGCTTGTTTCGCTTCATAGAAAATGAAATTTAATCTCGCCCAGAATATATTGTGAAACAACTGTGAAGACAAAGTATTGTGGTTGACGAAGGAAACACAATGCCAACTGCATTCATAAGGGCGTTATCTCGGTCGGTAACAACTACCATATGCATATTTTTTGGATCTTTCAATAAAGTCTTGCAAATATCCAATGTCCAAGTGACGTTGTCTTCTTTCTCACTTTCTAAAAAACCAAATCCAACCGAAAATGTCTTGTCTTTAGAGGTGACACCAACAATTTCTAGAAGCGGAAGTCTATACTTGTTGGTCTTGTACGTCGAATCAATCATAAGAACAGTTGGAAATGTGTTTAACAAATTAATATTTTCCAGATGCGTCCAAAAAATGTCATGAATACTTACGTTGTCCTCAAAAACTCTGTCTGGAAACGTAGTGGTTATTGTCCAAACATTTCAATAAATGTTGCATTTTAGACCTCGGACCTCTTTGTGCAATGTGTTATTTATAACGATAATTGTAAACCGACTTGATATTTGAAACACATTCCGCTCTATTCCGTTTCAAACCGGCAAGTATGTTTTTCGGTGCAACTTTGATCAACGATAATTCAAAAATAAATTTCTTCTCTATCGGATTAAGCCGACATACAATTTGATACCCGTGTAACTTGGTGTCCAACGCATGATTATGCATACCGAACATGACATTAAACCTCCATAAATCATCCATCCTATAATATCCTCACAATTTAAACTAACACCCACATTTTCTCGATTCCGTTTCATCATGTTTTATCTTGTGAAATTTTGGAACATATTTTCCACTTCTCTCGCATGTCATCACAACAAATGGTTGCCAATTACCAGTCTCATTGTTGGACCTTTCAATCACAACGTTAAATCCAAGTTTGCTAACTTCCATTTGAACTCATTCAAACATATGTTGACGAGTGGTGAAAGTTTTATCATTTGGAATTTTTTGTCCATGATCTATCACAACATCGGTCGTTTTATCAACGTCCTTCACCTCATTTGGCTTATCGTCTTCATTGACTTTGTCCGTAACGTTTACAGTAACTTTGACAATGTTGTTTGGGTGCACCATACCTAACATGCTAAAAAAACATGAATTTTGTTAATACATAATTATGGTTCTGTAACAGATATAAATTCCCATGTGCACTTGCGAATTTTGGCAGGTGGCCTTCGCAGGTGCATATGCAAAGTGAAGTTGTTTTCTTCTTCAACAAAACAACTTCAATGCAACTAATGTATGATGAAGGGATGAAAGTTTACTTCAAATTACAACTTTCAATGTTCACTTTTCTAAACTCGAACACTTAAAACTTGATTTGGAGACGAGAAATTCATTGAGATTGATTGAAGTTTATTGAGGGTTTTTGTTAGAGGAAAAGAAAATGAATGAAATAGTTGAAATAGGTGACCATGCAACATTCTAATATGAAAAGAGAAGTTTCACATGTGGACATCTGAATTCACCTTTCAGGATGTTTCATATGTGCACATGCAAAACCCCCTCAATATTTTTTTAAACTCAACGTTTAAATATTAAAACGTGCAAAAAAGAATATCTTCGCATGTGTACTTTTGAAACACCCTGATATGTGAATTCGCAAGTGCACATGCGAAGGATATTTTTGAATTTTCAATAGTGAAAATCACTACTATTAAATGTAAAGAGAAATTCCCTAAAACAAAACATAAATTCATTTTAGCACTACTTAATATTACATGTCAAATTAGTTTATGACAGACAACATTATTAAAGTCTTGCACATGTATTGAAAAAATAAACCCTAATTTATAGGATGAGATTTTTTAAATGATTTGTGGGCCTAAGCCTAGAGAAAGCAATAATTTTAGTCTAAGACTATACAAAGAATAATGTCATTTGCAAAAAGGAGATAAGTACTTATATAACACCAATATTTTTAGAAAAAATATGTTTATGTTCATGTTGGACACCTATAGAAACATTTATTTTTTTCAAATCATTATTGATGTCGTTATATCAAATATCATGTTTGGAACGTCAATAATTCATAGTTATTACTATCATACTATATAATTTTATTGAGATAATGGACTAATATGTAATTTCCTAATTTAGCAGTGGCCTAACTCCTCTGGTCCACCTTCTCATCATGTTGGTAACCCTACCAACCCAACATTCAACTAAAGTTATCCACAACGAACCTAATCTAGCTCTATATAATATAAAAATACAAAATGCATACAAGTTGAACCTAACCTAGCTCTAAATAAAATAAAAATGATTCAAGTTGTTCTCATTTTCTGATAACTAAGAGCATAAATATCGGTAGTAATTCATAGTTTTTTAAGTTACTGTGTCAGAAAACCTTGGATAATTGAATGAGAAAAGCGTTCCTTGTTTTGCCAACGTTATTACACTAAACAACGTTCCTTTAACTTATTTCTTTTTTTAATTTATAATTAAAAAGTGCCAAAATTAAGCTAAGTGTGAGATATAATGTGAAATTTGGTGGGATCTATTTAAAGTTTTTGAAGAATTATATGAATATTGGAAAAATGTAGCTGAGTTTTTTAAATAACTGAAGAGAATAAAATAATATAAAAAATTGAATGGGTCCTATTTAAAGAACTCAAAAATAAGTTTAATGAATGTGAGTGCTCTAATGAGTAAAGCACTAGAGAGCGTCCATACTGTAATTTTAAGAATAGAAAGACTTAATAATGTCAGAAAATCTAGAAATGTGCCTATATAAACCCTAAACTATAGTCTAGATTATAGATCTATAACATATTAGGTATATCCTGGATTCTTAGCCACTAGATGATATTTTAATTTGAAAACTAATAGCTATTCATCTTTTAAACCAGAGGGGCACATAATTAACAAAAGAAGCTTCCAAATTAGCATGAAGCATATGAAAGAATTGAATGAGAAGGAAGAAATATAATGTGTTAGAAAAAAGAATTTATTTATATATACACCTGCAATGACTTACATTGATCAAACAGTCATGCTAGCTAGCCCAAACAAAAGGAGAAAAAATGAGACAAGAAAGACAAGAGTAGAATTTAGACAAAAGAAGAGAGGGGAAAAACATCTTTCCCTCTCTCTCTCTCTCTCTCTCTCTCTCTCTCTTGTGTGTGTTCTTTGTTGTTGTTGTAATTATATCATTCTTCATGTCAAAACATCTTGACTCTTTGCAGAAAGTCGTTTAAGCAACTCATAGGTTGTGATCATTGTTGTTGCAGACACTGACATTGAAGCCCATCTAGGTCCTAATCCTCTATAACAAGCCGTCCAACCGCCTTCCTTAACCAAACCTCTAACGGTCTGCATCACAGTTGGTCCACGGCGGCCATTCTCATCTCCGTCCATGACTTGCAGCCTTGTCTTGATTGTATCCAATGGCATAGTAATCAAGGCAGACATACCTCCTGCCATTGCTGCACTGACTCCCTGAACAGCCATAATTGTTTTTGTATCTGGCCTCAATGCACTAGTCCCGTTGTTATTATCACTTCCTTCCCCACCTTTCTTGCTACTCAAGTAATATCCAACTCCACCCCAAACCATCCTCTGTGTAACAGAATATGAAGCCCACCACACTGCATTAGAAGGCGCATACGTCAAAACCGATATCCCAAAACCTCTATACAAACCCCTAGGACCATCCGTCTTAACAATTTTCCTAAATGCATCAATTCCATTCACATACCTAACAGAAGAACCCTTAGGATCACTCGAATTACAACCACCTTGAACCATCAACCTTTGGCTCACAACATCAACCGGTGTCCACACAAGCTGAGCTGCCAAAGCAGCAGTCAAACCAGCAACTGCATTAGCAATTGCAGCAGCAGTCGGTTCAGCAAGTCCAAAACCAACCGTAGCAGTCCCCACATTACTCTTAGTAACCTCAAGTGCAGCCATGTATAAAGCTCTAGCAGGAATCGTACCCATCAACGAAGTACCAAACCCACGATACAAAGCTCTAAACCCCTCACCCTTAATCAACGAAAACGCAGTCTTGATACAAGAAACTTGCGATTGAGCAACTTGCTGCCTAGTTTTCAACACAACAACAGGATACAATGTCGCTGAAACACCAGAAAATAAAGCAGCACCAAGGAAGAAAAACTTCGATTTATCAAGCATTTTCCAATCAATCTCAGCTGGGACATGAATCTCTCCCTCTGATTCTTCCTCGGCAACAGTCATGCTCATTTTAGCCACTTTCACAAACTTAAACCCAAAACCAAAATCTATTTTTTTTTTAATCTTACTTCAAAAACACCTTCAAACCCTAACACTATCACAATTTCACAAACCCTAACTATACAAAAATTCCCAAATCCAGCAAAGAAAATTGGAAAATCAACATGACTGTACAAATTCCGCAGATTACAACAACGTATTAACGTAAATTGGAAGGAAAATTAGTGAGAAACAAGTTACGAGAATGATGAAATGGGGTTAATTTTTTTCCTCTTGTGAAACCAGGTTTTGGATCGAACATGTGAAACGATGAATAGATCTAGCATTTCCGAATCAAGAAAGAGTGTGTCATGGAACGGTTCATACCGGAGAGTTTATCTATCGACGGCGTCGCCGGCGACGGAAAGTTGGAAGCATGTCGGAAAATTGGTGGCGAATATCGGCGTTGGAGAAGGATATATGAAGGTGAAGTTCAAAAATTTGAGAAGTATTACCGGAAAGAGAGGTGGATTTGAAGGTGAAAATGGAGGTGGGAGAAGGACACGTGTCAGTTGTGGATTAGAGCTAGGTTTTGTTGTTTGTTATGCTTTTTTTATATTTTGTTTGTTCGAGAAAGAAAGTTTAAGTGACGTGGTAATCCTTATCCATTGTTGGATTGAGTTTTTTTTTAAATGTAGGATGGTATCTTATCTAATATGAATTTAATTGAAATATATTTTGAGTGCAAAAAATTTTTGCACCCGCCATAAATAATAATGGTTAGCTTTTAAATTATATTTGTTTTTTATTTTAATTATTAATAAAAAGTAAATTCTTGATTATTTTTGTAAATTTAGAGATAATTTATTTTTTTATGACGTGTATCAATTAAATTTTATCATATAAAATATAATTTTAAAATTATATATTAATTTAAATTTTAAAATATCAAAATGAAATTAAAAAAAATTATATATGATTTGATTTTTGAGTAGTAAGATGTTGGTATGTCAAATGTGAATAATAATTTATATTGGATGAAAAAATGATATTGAACTTTTTTAAGTGAGAAAAAGATATAAATCTAATATTTTAAAATTTTAAATTAATATATAATTTTAAAAATTAATTTTATGTGATAAAATTTTATTGATATAAATCATTAAAGATAAATTACCACTAATTTTATAAAGCATAACTTAAACTTCACCTTAATAAAATAATATTTATAGATGGTTGTGATACACTAATGATTTTTTTTACACCACTATATATGTCACTTAATCTCATAAAATTGTTGAAAAAATTAAATATTTGAATTAAATTAAGGAAATAATGAAAGAAAAAAAAGTAGAATAATAATTTATATTTCTCAAAGAAATGGTGTATATTTACATTGACTATGGTGGCCAAGGGTTTTGAACTATAAACTTTTTATTTACAAGAATAATGTCTCTCTAACGCACTATTTATGTTGTTTGGTTAATAATTACAATTGATGGATATTAGCAGAATATTATTAATGATTTTAAATATTAAATAATTAAAGTATATTTAATTATTGAATTTAATAAATTAATTAAATATTAAATAATTATTTAAATTAATAATTAATTATTTTAATTAAATATTAAATCATTATTAAATAAATTATTTTAAATATTAAATAATTAAGATATATTTAGTAAACTAATTATTTTCATTAATATATAACTTAGATAATCAAACATTAAATAGTAAATATTGATTAACTAATTAAATATTTTAACTATTAAATTCAATAAATTAATTAAATATTTTATATGTTATTGAATAAATTAAATATTTCAACTATTTAAAATATATAAACTATTGAAATATATAAACTATGATTGAAATATATCAACTAAATAGTAAAAAAATTTAATAAACTTACTAGTTTAATTAATGTATAATTGAAATATTAAACTATGATTGAAATATTAAATAATAGAAATATTTAATAAGCTAAATATTTAAAATATTTAATATATAAACTTCTAATATATAAACTATGGTTGAAATATCCAATTACTTTTTTTTTTCAAAACAAAATATTTAATTATTATTTAATTATATTTAATATTTTTAACAAAATTTGACATAACCCATTTTAAAATATTTTTTGTCAAAAAAGAATGTTACAGAAATTTTTTCGAACACAAAATATATTAATATTTATTTAATTATATTTAATATTTTAAACAAAATATAATATCACAATATATATATATTGCCGTGATAATTCTCACATGTGGTTTAGTGTTTAATGTGGGAAGGTTTTCAGCAAGAGATGGACGGTTCAAACCTTTTTTGCACAAGTTTTAAAATTTTTTACATTTAATAATTTAGGGGCAAAATCAAAAAACCAAAAGGAATCATACATAGAATAATTGAATATTAAAAAAATGAAAAAAGAAAAAGAAAAAAAGGTCCCCGCATCAACCCCCTTTATAACATAGATCTTTTTGTAACGGAAGATAGATAGGATGGACCAATACCAACAAGAAAATAACATACAGGGACATGTACCGAAAAAAAATTTAGGGACTAAAATTAAAAATGGACTAATTCACAGAGACTAAAAAACTATTTAAATATTTATTATAACACTTTTTCCCTTTCGAAATATCTAATACGGAGTTTCATTGAAGTCTTGTCGAAAAGAATCTTGTGGGAATATATGTTGTCTCGTTAAAAATATTATTAGAAAAAATTTATTGGAATAAAAACCTTAACAAAGAAAAATGAGTACAACATTATGCTCTCTCTCAACCAGACACATATAGTTATTTATTGAAAAGTGATATAGGAAGTAAGTTTATGAAGAGATCTGCCACATTATCAGTCGAACGAATATATTATATATCAACCTCTTTGTTTCTTTCGAGTTCTTATGTGAATCAGAAGAACTATGGAGGAATATGTTTGACTTTATCACTTTTGATGTAACATTCTTTCATTTGGGTAACACATGCAACATTATCTTCATACAAATTTGTTGGATTCTTATTAATTGGTAAACCATATACTCCTTGGATATGTCTTTTTTCGAATCTTAACCATATATACACTTTGCTTGCTTCATGAAAGGAAATTACTTCAGCATTATTTTAAGAAATTGCTACAAGTGTTTGTTTTTTAAACCTCCATGATATTGTAGTATCACCATATGTAAATGATGGGAAATTAAGACAAAATAATAGACAATACACAACGGATATAAAATTCCCCACACTTGTAGGAACGTTGAGGATCAACAACACCTATAAGACGACAAATCAAACAAATAAAGACACAAAAGAACACTATTTTTAATGCGGAAAACCACTCAATATGAGAGTAAACATCACGAGTCATCCAGAACAAAGAAATAGCTCCACTTTAATCAATTAAAAGTACAAGAGAGTCTTAAAGTGATTCGCAAAATAGTGATAACAATCACAAATTACAAAGCAAGCTAGCTTATAAATAAAAATAAAAAAAGCTGAAACATTACCCAAATATGTAGCTTCAGTGTGAAACAGGTATCTCTCAGCTCAGAATTTGTTTTAAAATTATGAATGATCAAAAGGTAGATACATGTGTTGTAAACATACCCTCCAAATTTCAGCTTGATCTGTGGGAATCGTTGATTTAGTGAGACTGGTTGCAGAAAAACATGAATAAGTTTCTCTTTTCTTTTCTCTCTTTTGAATCATTATTTTCTTTCTATTTCTCTAAACCCTGAATTTAAATTCTATAATTAAATAAGTGAGACAAATGGAATATTATATTTGAGCATTTCTCCACATAGGAAGGGAACCCAAGCCCAAAAAATCTCCCCTCACAACTATGTGGAGGAAATCGCCATATCGGCGATATCACAACAAGCTTCAAATTTCATTCTAGGTAACACTTTATTCATCATATCATAACCGTTATCATTTGTATAAACTTAAGCTAACTTCAACCACTTACCATCTAAAACCTCACGTATCCAATGATATCTCACATCAATGTGTTTGGACCTATTATGAAAAGTTAGATTCTTACCAAGATGAATAGTGTTTTGACTCTCAATAAATAACAAATATTTGTCTTGAATAAAACTAAGTGCATGTGAGAATTTGTTCAACCATAGTAACTATTTGCATGGTTCAATAATAGCAATGAGCTCAACATCTGTAGTAGACAATACTACACACTTTTGCAATCTGGACTGCCAAACCACAATTTCACCTGGATTTGGCAAAAATCTATTAACTGTACCAACAACTTGTGCTATATCAGTCTTGTTGTAGCGCCCGTTAATTTAATTAATTATTTAATTAAATATTTTCGAATTATTTGTTGAAGTTGTGAGATATTGTAAATTTTTGGCATAAGTTGCTAGATTATTACTAGTTAATAAATTAGTTGATTAATAATAGTAATAATACTAGAATTAGTAGAATAATAGAATAATTGTGTTGGGCCTATTTTAATGGTTAGAAGTAGAGATATGGGGGGGGGGGGTGTTGTTAAGCCCACTAAGAATAATAATATTGTGAGGTTTTATTTAAATAAAGAATAAGTTTAATTGATAAGGAGTTGGAAATTGATCGTGAGAAGTTGCAGAGAAGAGGAATAGGGAGAAGAGGCAAAGCAAGGTTTTCGATCAGAGAGTTATAGAGCGACCTTCAATTCAAGGTAAGGGTTGAGTGTTGACTCTATAATTGGAATCATGATGAATATTATGTAGGGATTGGTTGTGTGCATAATTGTTGTCGTGCGTGAAACTGTTGTTGTTTCTGGATTTCATGTTACCACTGTCATAATTTCTAATAATGTTGCAGTAATTTCATCAATGAACGAAAGGTTGGAAATTAACCCATGATTGGCGTAGTTGTTATGTTGTTGTGTTAATCAATGTTGTTTTGGTCTAAGATTTTTAATCGAAGAAAAGTTTGGAAAATTCTGTGTTAGTATCAATAACAGACTGAAGTCTGTGAGGGGCTGGGAGACACGTTGTATCGAGGGGCACAGGTACTTGTGTCGAGCGGCACAAGGATGAAAAGTGTGTCGAACGACACAGAGGCATAGGGGGGAGGTGCCGAGCGGCATGGACATTGTGCAGAGAGGCTCATGTCTTTATTACTTATTTTCTTTTGTTCTTGTGCATGTTGAGGAGCACATATTTCTTTCTTATTCCTTAACGCTCCTGTGCATGTTAATTGGTTAATTATTTTTGTTTAACATTTTCAGTATAATAATTAGAGTTCTTAAGGTAATATATCCCTAAATGATTAATGGATTACTAGTAAATATAAGTTAGTAGCAGGAGAGTTAATATAATTAATAATTAGCAGAAAACTATTAATAAGGTTATCAGTAGAAGTAATTTAGTAGAACTTTCAGTAGCAGTATTAGTAATAGATTAACAGGAGAACAAATTAGTAGCTAGTAACAAAGATGAAATAATTAATAAGTGATTAGTAGTAAACCGTATGGAATTGAAGATAGTAGTAAAGAACCGAAAACATTAGTATTTTAGCAGAAAACTATTTAGTGGGATATAGTCGAATTGCCCGAATAATTACACAGGACGTCGTAGTATATTTTGGTTAATATGGTGTATTGTATACTTTGTTATAATTTGAGAATTGATAGGTGATGATGAATTTTGTTGAGATGCCTCTAATTATTGGCAGATATTAAGTTGTAGGCTTATGGTCAATGTTGAATTGTGTTGAGTTATTGTTGAATTGTTGTTGTTGTTACTACATTCATACTGTTTTCACATACATAGCATATCAAGTTGGGAGCTCATGCTCGGTAAGTTGGCCTGGATTGACAAATATAAAGTTGAAGGCTTATGCCTTGTTGATGAATCTATTAACTGGCAGAACAAGTCGCATTTCATGTTGCATCATGAGTTGTGCGTGGGTGAATTGATTATGTTAATTGTTGTTAAGATCTGCGAAGTGGTGATTTTGTATGAATTGATTCTAATATATTATTTATCACGTGTTCTATTATATTGTTCGATAGATCACCCCTTCTGTTTGAATGTTACCCCTATATTGGTAACGTACAGGTAACCCAGAGTGAAGGTTGTTTACCTTCAGTAGTTCGAGTCAGTTTCGTCGCTCTGATACGTAACACTCGGAGGGATGAACACTTATTGCTTTATTGTTGTGATTACTTCTGTTGCTGAATTTTAAATTGATTTACTAAGTACTTTGTTGTTTCTAAAGTTGTTTTCAGTTGGACAAAGATGTTATGTCATCTGAATTGAAAATTTTGATTCCGCAACTTAATTATAAAAGTTGTTTTATTCTAAAGACTAAATTATATGGTTAACGGTTCATTCGAGTTTAAGTGTTATGTATTTGTTTTTCATGCGATTAAATGAAGGTGTTTTTAAGTAGTAAGTGTAGCATCCTATTTGTATGTCGAAATTTTGTAACTCTGATTTTAATATTATTCGCCAGGTAGAAATGGGGGTGTTATCGTAGTGGTATCAGAGCAGGTCGGTCCGTCCGACCAAGTTGTCGAGTCATAGTTTGTCTAACAATCGAGTATTGTTAATTTGAACTCTAACTGTTATTTGTGTTGAGATTAGAAGTTTGAGATGTCTGGAAGGAATGACGTTGCAATTGCTGCTGCTTTGGAAGCAATGGCTGGTGCTTTGCAAAACCAGCTGAACGCTTATGAGAATGCTGGATCCCGTAGTTTGGAAACTTTCCAAAGGGAGAATCCACCTACCTTCAAGGGTAAGTATGACCCCGATGGAGCGTTAGATTGATTGAAGGAGATCGAGAGAATCTTCTGTGTGATGGACTGCACTCCAATATAGAAGGTTCGATATGGTACTCATATGCTAGCAGTCGAGGTTGATGACTGGTGGCTAGACACTCGTTAGAAATTGGAGGTTGCAGGTGAAGATATCACTTGGGATGTGTTTCGTAGGGAATTTATGAGGAAGTATTTCCCTGAAGATGTTTGTGGTAAGAAGGAAATTGAGTTTCTTGAGCTGAAGCAAGGGAATATGTCGGCTATAGAATATGCTGCAAAGTTTGCTGAGTTGGCTAAGTTTTATCCGCACTATAGCGAGGAAAATGCTGAGTTTTCGAAGTGTGTCAAGTTTGAGAACGGGTTGCACCCAGAGATCAAGAAGGTAGTTGGATACCAGAAGATTCGTGTCTTTGCGGATTTGATTGATAGTTGTAGGATCTATGAAGAGGATAATAATGCTCACTATAAGATTATCAATGAGAATAGGGGTAAACACCAACAAAATCGTGGTAAACCCTACGATGCCCCAACTGGTAAGGGTAAACAGAAAGTTGCTCAGGGTCAGGGAACTAGTGGGGGAGATTCTCCTGCTGGTGTGGTTTGTTTCAAATATGGAAAACCTGGGCATAAGAGTAATGTGTGTACTGCTGAGGTGAAGAGGTGTTTCCGTTGTGGTAAGACTAGGCATGTTATATCTGAGTGCCAGCATAAATAGATGATTTGTTTCAACTATGGTGAAGAAGGACACATTGGTAGTCAGTGTCAGAAACCAAAGAAGGTGCAAACCAGTGGAAAAGTGTTCGCTTTGGCTGGGACTCAGACACCTAATGAAGACAAACTCATCAGAGGTACATGTTTTATTAATAGTACTCCTTTAATTACTATTATTGATATCAGTGCTACTCATTACTTTATTGATGTTGACTGTGTTGAAAGATTGGGTCTTATGTTATCTTGTATGAATGGAGAGATGGTCTTCGATACTCCAGCCAAGGGATCGATGACTACTTCTTTTGTGTGTTTAAAGTGTCCTTTGTCGATCTTTGACAGAGACTTTGTCGTTGATTTAATTTGTTTTCCTTTAAGTGGATTAGATGTGCTCTTAGGTATGAAGTGGTTAGAGCATAACTATGTTCATATTAACTGTTATAATAAGTCTTTGAGGTTTTCTACCCCTGAAGAAGAGGAAGCTGGTTTATTATCTGCTAGACAGTTGCGGTAGTTGATGCAAGATGAGGCTTAGATGTTCTTGTTGATGGCATTGCTATCTATCTAGAATCAAGCTATATTTGAGGAATTGCAAGTGGTGCGTGAATTTTCTGAAGTTTTCCCTAATGAAATTCCTGATGTACCGCCAGAGAGAGAAGTCGAATTTGCTATTGATCTTGTACCTGGTACCAGACCTATTTCTATGGCACCATACAAGATGTCTGCATCTGAATTGTCAGAATTAAAGAAGCAATTGGAAGATTTACTTGAAAAGAAGTTTTTAAGACCAAGTGTATCGTCGTGGGGAGCCCCAGTGTTGCTAGTAAAGAAGAAAGGTGGAAGTGTGAGGCTTTGTGTTGATTATAGACAATTGAATAAAGTAACGATTAAGAATAAGTACCCACTTCCAAGAGTAGATGACTTGATGGATCAATTGGTGGATTCTCGTGTGTTTAGCAAGATTGATTTGAGGTTGGGCTATCATCAGATTAAAGTGAAGGATGAGGATATCCAGAAGACGGCTTTCAGGACGCGAAAAGGACATTATGAGTATTCAGTGATGCCTTTCGGTGTTACTAATGCATCGAGAGTATTCATGGAGTACATGAATCATATCTTTCATACTTATTTGGATCGGTTTGTGGTGATTTTCATTGATGACATTTTGATTTACTCTAAATCGGAAGAAGAGCAACAAAATACTTAAGAATAATATTTCAAGTTTTGAAAGAGAAGAAGTTGTATGCAAAGCTGTCTAAGTGTGAATTTTGGTATAAGGAGATTAGTTTTCTCGGCCATGTTATCTCAGGTAGCGACATTGTTGTAGATCCATCTAAAGTAGATGTTGTGTGTAATATGGTGGGAGAACTGACTTGGGATGTTTTGCGTTTGATCACAATTATTGCGGATAGCAAGAGTCGCCACCGACTTTTCTTTTATCCAATAAGGAAAGGTTGAAAAGAAAACGAAAGACCTTTCGAGATTATTTCTTGAGTTCGGGGGGTAGATTATGAAAAGGGAAGGTATTAGCACCCTTTCCATCCGTAGTTATCTACGGGCTCTTAGTTGCTTGCTAGATCACTTGCTTTTGTTTGAAAATATGCTTTGTGGTGTGAGTTTTGAAAGTGTTTTGAAAAGCGTCTTTTTAATGGTTCTCTTCTCTATAAGAACGCGTACAAAGTGTTGTTTGGAAAATAGTTCAAAGAAGTGTTTGTGGAATTTGTTTTTGAAAGTGATTTTGAAAAGGTATCTTTGTAATGATTCTCGTCTCTATAAGAACGCATACAAAGTGTTTGTCCTTTGAAAATGTTTCAAAATGAAAGTGTTGGTGTATAAAATGTTTTTGTTGTGCGCAAGCGAGCAACTAGTAGCATCCAACCTACTCAAAAGGTCTTTAGTGTTCTTTTCCTCCTCCTTTAGATGTTGCTATCTTACCATTGATTTGGTAAGAAGCCCCGTCATTGGATGTGAAGGGACGGGCGTGGGTCATCGTATAAACATGATAGCAATGTTGTGAGATATCTTATCATTTCTCTTGAGGGACTAAGATAATTTGTAAGGCAGCATTCGAAGTGTCATCGAGGGACTATGATCTTGTATTTTTTGATTGCTTTTTTTGCTAAGACATCTCACATGCATTTCATGACCATTTTTAGGCAACAAGTGAAGTTAACCCTAGGGATACATGTGTGAATAGTGTGTTTGATTTACATGCATTTAGTCTTTGATTAGGGGTTGTCTGCTTGTTGTTTTTATCTTGCCATACAAATCCTAATTACTAGCATTTATATGAAAGCGATAAATTGCGGAAAGTAAATATCCTACGTTATTACAAACACTTGGGGATGGGGTGTACAAATTTACAAATGGGGATTGCAAGAAATTAAAGTCCTAATTATCTATTACAACCATATTGAAATAATGTACAAGAAGTGTAAAATAAACTTGTTTTGTCTTTGTCAAGAGAAGAAATAAATTTATTTAAGAAAATATTTTTAGTCTTTTGTTTTAAAAGAAATAAAATAAAGCATGTGAATATAAAGTATTTTTTTGGTGTTTTTGATTAATGAAAATAAAGTGATGATAAAAATAATAAGGGAATAAGAGTTAGAGTTAGCGCGTTGCTGAAAGAGGAGAGAACAGAAGTTCTGACTCAGGTGCATTGCAAATAAGAAAGCAAATGTTAGCAGAAAAGGGAAAGTCAGAAGTTCTGGATCTAGACGCACTAACTTTATGAGGTTGCTGGGAACCAAGGAAAGCCTAGAAGTTCTGGTTGTTTGAGAGAGCCTGGAAGTTCTGATGCACCTGGAAACCTAGAAGTTCTAGTGTTACTAAAAATATAGAAGTTCTGGTAATGGGTAAGTGAGGTGTCAGTGTTGTTGGATGAGACTGGCTAGAAGTTCTGGTCCAGGAGTACTGTTTTGACAAACAACTGGGAGGGGGTTTATCTAGAAGTTCTGATCCAAGAATATTATTTGACAAATAATGGGGTGAAAAGGTCAAGAAATAAACATAAAAAGATGCTTTTGGGGCTAGAACCCAGGACCCTTAACACTAATGTCTTATGTGCACGCTTTCTACCACTGGGGTGGCTGTACATCCGGTATTAGAAGCAAAAACATAAACATCTATCACAAAGTAAGTTCTGATGATGAACTTCATCTCCTTCTCCACGCCAGCCAGAGTATCTGCAACTTAGTCATTTTCTCAACAAAAATGGAAAATGCAAACATATCAGTTATGACAAATTTTATCATGTTTTCAGAAATACAAAGCATCAGAACTATAAACCAGAAGCAAGCATGAATTTTTCTAATCCTAATTATGAACCCTAATTTCCTCAAGAAATTATGATATGAAATTCTCTCTACTTAGGCTACATAAATGAAATATATACATATGTACAGATTTAGAGCCATGATATCTACATTGTGTCTTTGAAAATACAAGGCTAACAATGCCTAAGTCTAAGTAATGAGATAAAAATCAGAAGAAAACTTACCTTGCAGCTGGAAATTTTTCTGTGAATTAGAGCCTGGTTCAGATTGCTGTGATATTCTTGTCAGCTTCCTCAAGTTCTCAGAAAGCTAAAACAACCCTTAACTTGAGCTATGGATGGTTGGAATGCTCTGGAGTAGTAAAGATGCAAAGTTCTGATTTTTGAAATGGATAATGGAGAAGACTGTATTACAGTTTAAAAACACGAGTTGGGAAGGCTTCTATGCGTATATCAGAAACTGTGTGGATGATTTGGTCAAGAAACACTCAAGGAAAATTGGAGTTTGAATGCAAAAATCAGAAACTAGCAGGTTTTGTGTTTGTATTGCAATTTCAGGTTCTTGGGGATTTTCAACAAGGTTTCAAGGCTATTTCTCTTAATCCCACATCCAATTTCAGTTTGCAAATGAAGTTTAATTTATAGGAAAAATATTTAGAAGCTTGGTGATCGGGACTTTATAAGTCTATTGGGATACTAACTGCAAGTATACAGTTTAGTCGTTCTAGTTTTAATTGATTATCGAACCCACAAAGACTGAGGATCAATCGCATACGATCTGATGTTACAGTTTGTTTAACTAAGCGATGAATATTTGATTTTAGGGGGGAAATAGTTTAATTAAAAATAATAGTAATAGTTATACCTGTATGTGATAGTCGGACTTCGGGAATTCGGTGAATCGCTTGGCCTATAAAGTATTTCGGTAAAAACTAATTGTTTAAAAACCTGAGACATACACTCTCGTGTTCATGAAATAAGTCATGCTACTAAACCTAGTGGATGCACTTTAAATTTAATAACACTTTTTGAAAACAATTTGAGTTTAATTAATTTATTAAAACACTCTCGTGTATTTAAAAATTAATGTTTCGTTACCACTATTTGGGTTGAACCCCAGCTCTCGCATGCAGGTTCTTGCCTTAATTAATTTCCCACTCTCGTGGCAAAATCGTGTTAATTATCCTCTCACTCTCGTGACAAGGGTAGTTAAATTAAACATGGAAATTGGAAACCAGAAATTGTTTTATAAATGTTTTTGGCCAAGGTATCACTGAATTCCTTCGGTACTTAAGAGTCACATACCGGTACAAATAATTTAGCCGGACATAATATATTTAATAACAATGCAATTCAAAATGTAATCCATAAAATAATTGGCATAATACAAGAATGAATAAATATTAATTTCAATAAAAAAACCTGGAAATAACGTTGCTATGGTAATCTTGAAATGTTACAATATTCCTTGCAGCTTGATCAAAATCAACAAATTGTGTTAATTCTTAAATGAAGAATTAACACCCTAAAACTAATGCTTGAAATAGTGCTGGAAGTAGAAATTGCAGTACGTAGAAAATGCTCAAAACAAGGAAATAGAAATAATTGCAAAAAGTAGTAATTTTGTTCTGGGAGAATTCCTTCGACCCTCTTCCCTTTGCACTACCACACATATATATAGGAGAAAATATAGCAGTTGAAAGAATCCTGGGAAAAGGCTTGAGTGGAGGAAATATAGGATGCATGGTTATTGAGTGGAGGGAATATAGGAGAACACTACTGCCCTCACGTTGCCGACGTCTCCACCAATTCACAACGTTCATCTTTACGCGCGTGACGGTCGTCACAGGTGGGTGACGGTCGTAATGCGCTTAAATAGCACATTACGCTCGTCAATGATGTGTGACGAGCGTTGTTTCAAGTTGGGGAGTCGTTACGGTCGTCACAGGGTGTGACGGTCGTCACTGCTTCAAAATCTCCAAACTTTGCAGATTTGGTTCTTTTCTCTTTGTTTATTGTCTAGCTTCCTTCATGTAGTCCTTTTTCATTGGTTTGAATTGACAAATGTTGTACCTGTGAAAAGACACAAAAACTCGGGATAATCGGGAGTTAGACGACTCAATGTATTATAAAATCGGTAAAAAGCATAGTAATTATATGATACGATTTCTCGTTATCACTTGGAGAAGTCAAGAGTACAATCATTATATGTTATGACTCGTTGACTAGTTTTTGAAGCAAGTTTGGACAAGCATGTTTCGAGGAAAGGTAGGGTGGTTATCAGCTTTAAACATACCTAATCTGAGTTTGTAGGCATTGTGATCGGTGGATCTGGAACTGACTGTTTTTTAAGCTGGTTTCGCGAAATGTCGCGGTAAGTAAGAGTCGCCACCGTCTTTTATTTTCTCCAACATGGAAAGGACAAAAGCACAGAAAAATTCCTTATTAAGAGATTGCTCTCGGTTCGGGAGGTAGATTATAGAAAGGGAAGGTGTTAGCACCCTTTCTATCCATGGTTATCCATGGGCTCTTAGATACTTGCTCATTGTGTTTTCAAAAGGTTTGCTTTTCAATTGTGAGTGGGTTTGAAAAAGTTTCTTTGAAAGATTTCTGAATAACTCTTGTATCAGTCCTCAAGAGTGTTTGAAAAAATTGTTTTGAAAGCTTTTTGAAAGTGTAAGGTGTAGAAAGTATTTTGTTTATTTTTGAAAAGAGCAAGTATCTATGAGTCATCTACCTACCCTAAGGAATTAAGCTGTGTAAGTGTCCTTTAGGTAGTGCCATCCCACCATTGAGAGGTAGGTAACACCACCGTTGGAGGTGTTCGGGTCAATTCGAGTTTGTAGGGACATGGTGATCACCAGAGCAATGGGAAGACACCTTAGAAGCTACCCTCATGCCAGGTTCCCGGATCATGAGGACTTACTAAGACATCCTCTACTCGACGATCACCTTTCGAGGCAAGGCAACAGTGAGGCGTACCCTAGGGGTGGTGTGTGCAATTTGTGTGTCGTTTTCATTTGCATTTATCTTGTCATGTTTATTGGTGTTCTACGCTTGTTTTTATTTTTTTGTACATACATTCTTTCATGCTTTTTATTTAACAGTTAAAAAAATGCGAAAAAAGTAAAAGTCTAAAGCTATTACAAACGGCGCGGGTCCACATCGCCAAAAGTTTCTCGAACCCGATTTGACAGAAAATAAAGTAAAAGAATTTAAAGTGCAAGAAATTGAAAGGTTACATGGCCTTGGGAGAGGTACATAATTATTTAAATGACATAAAATAAATATGCGAAATTAAATCGAAACGAGGGCGTTGGACCCTTTAAGGAATTAAAATAAAATTAATGAAATAATTAAATTAAATAAAAAGAAAGAAGTTGTTTTTTTTTTTGTTTTTTTGATTTATGACAATTAAAGAAAATTTAAACTAATTAAAAGTCAAGTAATTAATTCTAATTTTAATGTTTTTTAATTTATTGAAGAAAGCGCATTAAAGTTAAAACCTAGAATTTAAACTCAATTAATTATGAAATTCATTCACAAAAATTAATGACAAAATATTCAATTAAATAAAAAAAGGGAAAAAAGTATTAAAGACCTATTTTTGTTATTTTTTGGTTTATTATGAAAAAAAGAATTAAATTACCTAAAAATTAAAATCTAAATTAATTACAGGGAGTTTAATTACAAAAACTAATACTAAAATAAAATCATTTATTTTTATCTTTTCTGATTTTTAATGAAGTTTTTGTATTTTGTAAAAATAAATAAATTAATTAAATTGAGATAATAAATTAAATAAAATTGCAATTGAAAATAAGATATATAAAAAAAAATGAAAAGAAAATGCAAACCAGGGGGGGGGGGGGGTAGCCCCAAAATTGGAGGTAAGACCTTAACGCTTCAGGCCCATTAACGCTGGCCTCGTTGGACTTTTCTTAATCATGTATGATGCATTGACTGGCGCGTAGGATGTTCTTCAATCTTGGCCTTGGATTAAATCTCCAGATGAACGTGGCTGGCATGATGATGGAGGCACATGGTATATCCACAAATCAAACGCTGCATGGGATTAATTGATGAAAAATAATATGGAACATGTGAAAGACCTGGGGTTCGAACCCAGGTCAAGGGAATTACTAGCGCTTGCATCAACCACCTGTGCCAATTGACATATTTGATATATAATTAAACAATGAATATAATAAGAACAAACAAGAGTTAGTGCTCCAAAACGCGCGCAATTTCAAAATGGCCAATGGCTGATGGACACGAAATCATCTTCTTCCTCATCCTGTAAAACAAAACACTATGGCAACGGTTTTCGTAGCGTTGTATTAGGTAGGCTATTGGAAAATAGCGACTAGCGCTAGGATGTATATAAATTGATCGCGAGGGTCAAGATTTCTTCGTCCAGATGCGCTGAATCCAACCATGGTATTGAGGTGGCTGGATTTTACGTGATTAAGAAACCCCTAATTGGGAGCTCTGCAAACCCTAGACGGCATCAATGGCCAAATCACATATATTGCACAAAAACGAAATTAATTGGCATGGTTAGCATCAGAACAAAACAACAATCATGAATCAACAAATAAAACTTAAGAAAGATGCTTAAATCATGATGCACGACTCCAAGTTTTCATCTGTACAGTTTTGAGTCATTATACCAATTCTTTGCGTTTTGGTTGATGTTAGGGATTGGCACACGTTCAGAGATTGTCAAGGAAGCTATTGAACCAAGTTTGGAGCCTTGAATCGACCTCTAGAGTGCTTTTCAGTTTTGAGTTTTTTTGGTTAGAATGTGAGTTTGGGTGTTCAGTTCTGGCGCCGCTTCGGGTGTAAGAAGGCTCCTCTTCACTTGTATATCTCTTAGGCTGTGAGTATGAATGATAGTTATGGTCCATAAAGCCTTGTTTTGATGGTTTTGATTTTCTCATAAACCACCATTATCAACATTCCAATTTTGCTTCATTTTTGAATTTTGCCTTCATTAAGCCTTAGCACGAAAAATGGTGGGCTCATGATGGTGTTTCAAAGCTAGTCAAAGCCAAAATATCCCTCTTAAATCAATTTTTGAATTTCTTTTGATTTTAAAAGATTTAAAACTAATTAAATCCAATAAAAATCAATAAAAATGAAAAAATTAATAAAAAAATCTGAAATAAAAGGTGGGACACGTGGGAAGCATGACCAAGTCAATTCAAGTGGAAAAAGTGGGCCCCTTTTGTCAAAAATGAGATTTCAAGGATAAATGATTTTGGCCATTTCACAAAAATTTCCCAACTTCTCCAATGCATAACTTGCTCATTTTTTAAGCTTTGCTCATGTTCTTGGACATTTTAGAAAGGTCTTGAAGTCCTCTAAACAATGCTTTTGGTCCCATGTCATTTTGATTTACCAATCTCAAGTTATGGCCTTTGACTTAAAGTCCCTTTTTGTTGACTTTTGAAAATGACCTATAATGTTGAAATTGATAACTTTTTGTGAGAGCATTTCTTGGACTTGAAGTATGAAGATGAGTTGTAGGAAATGTCTTTCTCTTCAAAATGAGCTTTGGATGGAATTTTTCTGATGAACCATGTGAGAGTTATGCCCTGGTCAATTTCAGTTGACTTTTTCAGCTGTCCAAAAATAGAAACTTTTGCATCTTGATGATTTTTGAGCCAAATTTTGAGAATCATGATCAAGCATTGATCAAATGATGTTTGTGGCTTCAAAATGATATGTTGACCAAAAATTTGAACTTTTGACTGCCAAATAACCATTTTGCCCCTACAGTTGGCTGTAGTGCAATTTAGGGTTTTGACTGTGCAATCTTGAGCTGAATGTCTTGAAACTTGATGTGAGGATACTTGACCATATTTGTAGGCATGTGAGGCTTGATTGGGCCCTTGAAAACTTCAGCTTCCTTGTGAGAACCAAAACCCTAGTTTGACTGGCTTCAGGAGGGTGGTTGACTGTGTAGCCTTTGAGTAAACTTGAACCAATTGTGGATGATTCTTGTCAAAACTTTGAAGGTTATGGGAGGGCAAATTTTGGGGTACAACAGTTGCCCCTGTTCAATCTTCTTAGACCTGAGGATGTAGATTGGCTGACGCGCCTTTCGTAATCCGAGGGTAGAAGATGATTGGACACTAGAGTGCCCAGAAATTTGCGCTCACATAATAGCAGTGTGATGGAAATGGGCTTATAGATGCCATTTAGAGGTTGCTGGATAGGATGATGGGCTTATAGATGCCATCTGGATGTTGATCGCGTAAGAGATTCTTAGCGAAAACCTGCATACCTGCAAAAGAAAAATGAGTACCTGACACGTTGTAGGAGCTGGTTTTCAGATGCTTGGTATAGATGTGCCCTGATTGGTTACAGGAGTTGGATCCTTGAATTCTTCAGATGTGCCCTGGCGAGATACAGGAATCGAGTCTGGTAATGTTAGTCTTCAACGGATACACCCTGGCAAGATTCAGGTATCGGATCCTCGAACTTTTCGGACGTGCCCTGTCTAGATACAGGAATCGAGTCTGGTAATGTAGTCGTCAACAGATACTCCCTGGCAAGATTCAGGAATCGGATCTTCGAACTCTTCAGACGTGCCCTGTCTAGATACAGGAATCGAGTCTGGTAATGTAGTCGTCAACAAATACTCCTTGGCAAGATTCAGGTATCGGATCTTCGAACTCTTCAGATGTGCCCTGTCTAGATACAGGAATCGAGTCTGGTAATGTAGTCGTCAACATATACTCCCTGGCAAGATTCAGGAATCGGATCTTCGAACTCTTCAGACGTGCCCTGTCTAGATACAGGAATCGAGTCTGGTACTGTAGTCGTCAACAGATACTCCCTGGCAAGATTCAGGAATCGGATCTTCGAACTCTTCAGACGTGCCCTATCTAGATATAGGAATCGAGTCTGGTAATGTAGTCGTCAACAGATACTCCCTGGCAAGATTCAGGTATCGGATCCTCGAACTCTTCCGACGTGCCCTGTCTAGATACAGGAATCGAGTCTGGTAATGTAGTCGTCAACAGATACTCCCTGGCAAGATTCAGGAATCGGATCTTCGAACTCTTCAGACGTGCCCTGTCTAGATACAGGAATCGAGTCTGGTAATGTAGTCGTCAACAGATACTCCCTGGCAAGATACAGGAATCGGATCTGGAATCACGACAGTTGATAGCAATTATCTTTGTATTAACTTTTGTCCTGAAAAGACAAAACGTTAGTTGTATGCGATGCCATGATGTATGACATGCGAGATGTTCTCAGAATGAATGAGATTGTATGTTCATGATGCGTATATGCACGCTATAATGTATGAAGATGTGTTGTTTATGTATGTATGTTTCCGTCTAGGAAAATGAATCCTTGACGGGTGCCAGGAAGTTGAATCCCGGGCTGATGTGGAAGAATAGAGCTTCTTATTTCCGCTGGGGACGATGGTTGCAAGAATAAACCGGTAGGAGAAGATGACTCCGTTGGGGAATAAACTTGGCAAATGGAGGATTCTGCGGGGAGAAAAGATACTCTAGCGACCATGCTGGGAAGCAATACTCTGTGGGGAGAGAGATACTTTGTTGAAATGTTGTATGAGAACTCCGTTGGGGATACCGTTGTCATGTTGGAAGTGTTAATAGACTCCGCTGGGGATGATAAGACTTTGTCGACGACGCTCTTTCCGTGGCTTTTGGCTGAGGATAACCCAGTTATATCCTGTTAAGGAAATAACTCTTTGAATAAAGCCGGGCGACGCGTTCGTGCTCTGGGAGGGGATAAGCTTCCAGAATTTACTGGGGATAAGCTTACTGCTTGGGGATATGAATTCCATCTTTGCTGGGGAATTGGATTGGACTCTCCTGGGGAAGTATTGAACTGCGGGGGAAGTGATCCCTTTGAATGCTTGTATGCCGCCGGGGAACAGTCTTCAGACCAAGACTGCCGGGGATGCTTGTTAAGAACATGTATGCTGCTGGGGAATGTTGAGGTCTGCTGGAGGATACTCAACTTCCTTGAGATTTGATAATTTTGCTTGGAGAGGAATGTACTGTTTTGCTGAACCACTCTCTGGGGATTTAATATGTGCTTGGTCGTATTCTTTAGCTGAACCTACCTTGGTACCTTGGAGGATAGAACAATTAGACTGCTCAGACAAATCTTTATTGCCCCTGTTTCTAGTGTTACCTGTAATTAATCCTTTGTTTCGTATGCAAATATTTATGAGTTAGCAAATTATTGTCAATGCATATATCACAAATTGAACCTTGGACGTTCTTCGCAAAACAAAACAGAAAAAGAAAAAAACACTTGGCACGTTTAACTGAAAGTATATATTTGTATTGATTTTTTTGAATGGCCTGTAAATAGGCGTTTTATGTACAAGAGGCTGACGTCCTAGTAAGAGAACGCCGCCGAACAAAAGAGTTTATACAAATTTTGTACAAGAGAAAATAAAACAGCTGTGTGAAATGAATGATCCCACTGGGTTTCAACTCTGCTATTGCCGTTATATCTCCGAGCGTCTCATCACTTGATGACCTTGGTTGAAAGTGAAGTTGACTGACTGATGCCGTCTGAATTTGATGTAGATACCGGATTCTGGATGCAAAGTGATCCAATGAGACATAGTATTACGCCTTATCCCTAATTTTTGCCTGGACCGCCCTTTCGGGTTTTCAGTCCACCGGGATACCCATTTTTGCCCAAGCCGCCTTTTCAGGTTTTCGACTTGCCGGGTGTACAGATTTTTTTATTTTCATCCCTACATTTTTCCCGAACCCTTTTGGTTCGACGGGAAGCCCTAATTTTTGCCTAGGCATGTCAGCCTAGCGGGTCTTTTTTCATGCGTAGTATCTTTTCACTATGTCTGCATTGGCAGGGTGAGGAAGGTCGTCACCATCCATGTTGGTTAGAATCATGGCCCCTCCTGAGAACACATGTTTTACCACAAATGGCCCTTCGTACGTAGGGGTCCATTTGCCCCTTGGATCACTCTGAGGAAGGATGATTCGCTTGATTACCAGATCCCCAACTCGATATTCCTGTGGTCTGACCTTTTTGTTAAATGCCCTGATCATCCGTTTCTGATACGTCTGACCATGACAGATAGCAGCCAGTCTCTTTTCATCAATGAGGTTGAGCTGATCAAGTCGTGTCTGGATCCAATCATCCTCGTTCAGATTTGCATCCTTCATTATCCGGAGAGATGGTATTTGCACTTCGATTGGTAAGACTGCTTCCATACCATAAACCAAAGAGAAAGGAGTTGCCCCGGTTGACGTCCTAGCTGAGGTACGGTACCCATGTAGAGCGAACGGTAACATCTCGTGCCAATCTTTATAAGTCACTGTCATCTTCTGCACGATTTTCTTGATATTTTTATTTGCTGCTTCTACAGCCCCATTCATCTTTGGTCTGTAAGGAGAAGAATTGTGGTGCTGTATTTTGAACTGTTCGCAGAGCTCAGTGATCATCTTGTTATTCAGATTGGTACCGTTATCTGTAATAATTCTCTCAGGGACGCCGTATCGACAGATCAGGTTATGCCGAATGAACCGTGCCACAACAGTCTTGGTTACCGTAGCATAGGATGCTGCTTCAACCCATTTTGTAAAGTAATCAATCGCTACAAGGATGAAGCGATGCCCGTTAGATGCCGTAGGTCTGATCTCACCGATCATGTCAATGCCCCACATTGCAAATGGCCAAGGCGCAGTCAGAACATTCAGGGGAACTGGAGGAACATGCACCTTGTCTGCATAAATCTGGCACTTATGGCATGTCCTGGAGTGTTGGTAGCAGTCAGCTTCCATTGTGGACCAGTAATATCCTGCCCGTAGGATTTTCTTAGCCATAGTGTGTCCACTGGAATGTGTACCAAAGGTCCCTTCATGTAGCTCTTCCATGATCCTTTCTGCTTCAGTCTTATCCACACAACGCAGTAAGGTTGAATCATGGTTTCGCTTGTACAAGATGCCGTTACTAAGGAAGAACTTTGCCGCAAACCTTCTTAGAAACTTTTTATCATTGACCGATGCACCTTCGGGATACTCCTGAGCTTCCAGATATCTCTTCACCTCATGGTACCAAGGCTTCTCAGTCACTAATTCAGTCTCGAGATCACAACAGTATGCCGGTTCGTCCAGTTTCCAGATGATGATCCGGGGAGCCTCATTGTCCCATTTAACCTTGAACATAGAAGCCATTGTAGCTAACGCGTCCGCCAACTGATTCTCTTCTCGTGGGAAGTGTTCAAAAGTTATTTCTGTGAAGTGGGGGATCATTGTCAACACACATTCTTTGTAAGGGATAAGATTCGGATGCTTCGTATCCCACTCTCCTTTGATCTGGTTGATCACGAGGGCGGAATCTCCGAAGACACTCAGAAACTTAATCCTTAAGTCAATCGCAGCTTTGAGTCCCATGATGCACGCCTCATACTCCGCCATGTTATTGGTACAGTTGAAGCATAGCCGGGCAGTGAGTGGAGTATGAGTGCCTTGAGGGGATATGATCACAGCGCCGATACCGTTACCCAAAGCATTGGAGGCTCCGTCAAAGTGCATAGACCATCGGGATCCTGGTTCAGGTCCTTCATCCGGCCCAGGTACTTCACAATCAGTCACAATCATGATACTTTCATCCGGGAACTCGAAGTTCATTGACTGATAGTCATCTACGGCCTGATGTGCCAAGTGGTCTGCCAATACACTTCCTTTGATGGCTTTCTGAGTCGTGTACTGGATGTCGTATTCCGTCAAGATCATCTGCCATCTTGCAATCCTCCCAGACAGAGCAGGCTTTTCGAATATGTACTTTATAGGATCCATCTTTGAGATCAACAAGGTAGTGTGGGTCAGCATATACTGTCTCAACCGGCGAGTAGCCCATACCAAAGCGCAGCAAGTTTTCTCAAGCAGTGAGTATCGGGTCTCACAGTCGGTAAACTTTTTGCTAAGGTAATAAATGGCATGCTCTTTTCGGCCAGACTCGTCATGTTGCCCCAGCACACACCCCATTGAGTTATCAAGTACTGTTAGGTATAATATCAGAGGTCTCCCTTCAACCGGTGGCATAAGGATGGGTGGTTCTTGGAGATACTCTTTGATTCTGTCAAAAGCAGCTTGACATTCATCGTTCCAACGTACTACCTGATCTTTCTTCAGCAGCTTGAAGATTGGCTCACAGGTAGCAGTCAGATGTGAGATGAAGCGAGCAATGTAATTCAGGCGTCCTAAAAAGCCTCTGACTTCCTTCTCTGTCTTAGGAACTGGCATCTCTTGAATAGCTTTGACCTTAGCAGGGTCCACTTGAATACCTTTATCACTGACCACGAAGCCTAGCAACTTCCCAGATCTTACCCCGAAGGTGCACTTGTTCGGGTTCAACCTCAGCTTGTATAGTTTCAGACGGTCAAACAACTTCTGCAGATGATCAAGGTGTTCTTCCTCAGTCTGGGACCTTGCGATCATGTCGTCAACATACACTTCTATCTCATGATGGATCATGTCATGAAATAAAGCAACCATGGCACGTTGGTAGGTTGCCCCAGCATTCTTTAGTCCAAAAGGTATGACTTTGTAGCAGAAGGTGCCCCACTGGGTAACAAATGTAGTCTTTTCCATGTCTTCAGGAGCCATCTTGATCTGATTATAGCCTGAAAAACCATCCATGAAAGAGAACACCTTATGCTGAGCTGTATTATCAACAAGGACATCAATGTGAGGTAGAGGGAAGTCATCTTTGGGGCTGGCCCTATTTAGATCTCTGTAATCGACACACATTCTGACCTTACCGTCCTTCTTAGGTACCGGCACCACATTAGCAACCCACTGAGGGTAAGAAGTCACTGCAAGGAACCCAGCATCAAACTGTTTCATGACCTCGGCTTTAATCTTCTCAGACATCTCTGGACGCATCCGACGGACCTTTTGTTTAACTGGAGGACAGTCTTCCTTAGTTGGCAAGTGATGGACCACAATATCGGTATCCAACCCGGGCATGTCTTCGTAGGACCAGGCAAAGATCTCCATATAGTCATGCAGCATTTGAGTCAGCCGTTGCTTCACACTGAGCTCTAGGTTGGCACCAATCTTTACCTCTTTCCTGTCTTCTTCAGTACCCAAGTTTATTGTTTCCACTGGCTCTTCATGGGGTTGAATTGCCCTCTCTTCCTGAAGTAACAGTCTTGCAAGCTCGCCAGGCACTTCGCAATCATCTTCACCTTCGTCTTCGGCTAAGTTGATCGGATTTTCGAAGTCATAACTGGTAGCAGCAGAGTCGTTACCAGTGAGATCCAGAGTGGATTGAAACCTGTATGAATGAGTGTGTGTAAATACAACTGTTTTGAAATATATGTAAAGGAAAGAAAAGACAGAAAGGGAGCACAATATTTGCAATGCGAAAATACGTCCAAGATTTTCATTTATGATATATGGAATGACAATTTATAAGCCCTCACAAATAGAACCACGGTGCCTCGGGTAAGACACCGGGCCATAGAGTTTAATTAATTGTTTATTACAGATACCAAAAACATAGGAATTTATTACTTAGTAACAAGAGAAACAAATAAGTTGTCCTTTGCACTCCAATTGTTGAGTCCACCGTCAGTTGCCGGGTAGATCCAGCTATCAAACTCGGCTTCATCCACTTCCTCTTCGTCTCCAATAGCATTCACTCCATGAGCAGGCAGGGGAGCTGTCACTACATTGGGCTTCTCAGGTGCCTCAAACTGAACCTCCTTTGCATCAATAAGGTCCTGCAGCTTGTTCTTTAAGGCCCAGCAATCATCAGTAGAATGCCCCGGGCTATCGGAGTGATAAGCACAGCGGGCATTTGGATTAAACTTGGGGGATGTAGTATTCACAACCTTCGGGGGCTCTCTAACAGTCACCAAGTTGGTTGATAGCAGTTGTGGCAGGATTTGAGAGAGAGTCATGCTGAGCCGAGTATATTGTCGCTTGGGCCTCTCAGCTCTGGGTTGATTGTACTGTTGTGGAGCAGCAGCAGGTTTAGAAATAACCACCGCGTTGACAGCTTGGCGGTGTTCAAATTTGTTCTGCCTTCTCGGGCCATACACAACACTCGCCTCTTTCTTGAAGGGCTTCTTTTCAGCATTTGAGGAGGCAACCTTCTGTATCTTCCCTGATTTTATACCGGCCTCGATCCTCTCACCAGTCAGGATCAGATCAGTAAACCCAGCAGAGGAATTACCGATGAGATGATTGAAAAATGGACCAGAAAGGGTCCCCAAGAACATATCCACCAGCTCTCGGTCCGTCAATGGTGGCTGCACCCTGCCAGCCAGATCTCTCCATTTCTGAGCGTACTCCTTAAAGCCTTCACCTGACCCTAGTGACATACCCTGGAGTTGGGTACGCGTAGGAGCGAGGTCGGAATTATATTGATACTGCTTGTAAAAAGCAGTGGCCAGATCCTCCCAGTTACGAACGTTGATTCCATCCAGCTGATAGAACCATTCGAGGTGAGTCCCTGAAAGACTCTCCTGGAAGAAGTGGATCCATAAGTTCTTGTCTGCCGTGTAAGGCTGGATCTTCCTTACATAAGAACGGAGGTGCATCTTGGGACAGGAAGCCCCGTCATACTTCACAAAGGCAGGTGCCTTAAACTTGTGTGGAATCACCACCCCAGTAGATAACCCCAAGTCTCCGAAATCCAGTCCGGGCACACGCTGAACTTCCATAGCTTTTAATCTGTCCTCCAGCTGCTTGTACCGGTATTCAGCAGGAGGGTACTGTTCGTCGTTGAAGTCTGTTTCAGTATCAGAGACCACAGGAGTAGGGACCTCCCCTTCTTGGTGACTACCTTCCCCCACAGATGGAGTAGTCCTCTCAGCCTCAGTTCGCAAAGTGTTCCTGAGTCTACGCCCAGTGTTAAATAGCACAGTCCTCCTCTTCTTCTTAGTCTTCTTCAGAAGCATGGTTTTCAGCTCTTGTTGACCCTGAGCCAGGCCCTTGATCAGCTCCTGAAATTGGGCGTTCTGCGCCTGAAGAGCCCTGATAGATGCCTCGGTTGATGATTCAGGGTTCATGATGCTGAAATAAACAGCGAAGAACAGTCAGCAACCTGAAAAGAAGAGTACCTGTGATGCATATGATGAATGGAATGCGTATGATTTATGTTTTCAAAGACAATCGGGAATCAACTTTGTAAACAAAAAGGAACACACTTCATTAAATTCAACTTTGAAACTGAAATTATTCAACAGGTTGCCTTTAGGCGTTACATGAAAGGAAAATACTGAAAAGGGAAATAAGACTGTAAAAGAACATCCGGAGCTCCTTATTGATCCCATGGTCTCCTCTTCTCAGTACGGATGTAGGCGTTCAGAGCTCGCTCATTCTCCAACTGCTTTGTCAGTTTCTGGATCTTTAACTCTTGCTCGTTGAACCTTTCTCGATAAGCATCTCGTTCTTCTTGCAATTGTGACCAATATCTCTTTAGGGTCTCATAATCAGTGGGTATCTAAGGAGGGAGGACAGTTGGAGGAACACCATCTTTGCCAGAAGACTCAAGAACGACAGGTCTGACAGCATCATACGGCATAACTAACTTCTGCGCACGGATGCGAACCCATTTGTAGTAGGCTTCCATAGGTAAAGAAGTCTTTGGCCCTAACTCTTGTGGGTCAGCTTTATGAACTTTGTCCCAAGCCTTGATGAACTTACGACGCAGCTCGTCACTATCCACCTGAAACTCAAAACTGATGTGAGGCACCAACATCTCATGGGGCCCTGCTCTTCTTGCTCTTCCAAACTGACGGAGTGCTAGGCATGGATTGTAAGAGATCCCTCCTTGAGTACCAATAAGAGGAACATTAGGGTATTCCCCGCATCGATCAATAACAGCTATCTCATCCAAACCTCTGCAAGTCCAAATGACGTCTTTATCGGTGAGAGACATTAACCTGTGAGCCCATCCCTTTCCTCCCTGGTTCTTCAGTACGAACTTAGGGAGGTGCGAAATAAACCACCTCACCAACAAAGGGATACAACACCATAAGGTTCCTCGTCTTCGGGTAGTACGAGCATGAAGTTGTTGCAAGACATCACCCAAGAGAGTGGGTACAGGATTCTGAGAGATAAAGATCCTTATAGCAGTGACATTGACGAAGTTGTCAGGATTGGGAAACAAGACTAACCCATAGATTAAGAGAGCCAAGATGTCTTCATATGCTCTAAAGTCCAGGTCATTCCAGAAACTGTTAGCTTTACCCACCAGAAATTTGGCCAAGAAACCCTTAACCCCGCTTCTAGTTACCCAATTGTCTGTTACTTCCTGATGTGTCAAGGGAAGAGCTGCAGCAACATCCTCAAGCCTGAGGGTCTTTTCCCAGCCAGTGAAAGGAGTCTGATCCAAGATAGGGATACCAAGTAAATCAGAGAACTCTTCCAGGGTAGGGACCAGCTGGAAGTCTTGGAAGGTGAAGCACTGGTACAGAGGGTCATAGAACTGGGTCAGAACACTCATCAACTGTTGATCCCGCTTTGCAGTGACTAAACTGAGAAGAGAACCATGCCTCTGAATGAAGGAAGTGGTATTTGGAATCCTGTTAACCAACTCTTCAAGCAACTCAGGTGAGTGAACAAAGTTGAAACGGACAGTATTCCTTCGCACAGGCATCATGGTGTCCTACAAAATAGAGCAAAGATGAAACCCTCTTGTCTTTGAAACGGTCAGTCCTTATGCAGGATGTATGCAATGCTCATGATGTTATGATGCTATGATAAAGCACACCACAAATATATACAAAGGCAAACATGGTAAGGCACACAAGTCACACAAAGCAAGCCCTTAAAGTTTAGGCCAGCGTGAGGTCTAGGTATTACCCTCTTTCAATTTGTTGGTTCATACCTGTCCTAATCAAAAGTAACCGGGTTCTTAGAGGATCCCAATATCATTGACTACCCTCAATCGGTCATAACTCCAGCATCGCAATCTTTTCTTGCGGCCAGAACCATCACGAGAGTTTAGCCTCAATGGGCGTAGCATACTGCTACTGTTCTAAAGACCAAGTTGTGTCAATTAAGGTTCTAAGGTCTGTTGGTGCTCGATGACTCCTTGAAAGACCCATATTCTCCTCGTTACGACACAAGGGATATCGGTACAGACCAAGGTGCCACACCAACGTAGCCACTGCTTCACCCATGTCGGTCTACGCCGGACAGGTCCCTCACAGCTTATGCTACCTAAACAGGGTATCCCCAGATCCGGGTTAGGATCTATGTAACCCCCATGCAACCCACAATAGTAAAGCAAGCAAGGAAAACAATTGAAAACATAGTTATGAGCTAGCCCTAAGGTACACCTCACTTTAAGTTTTTATCCCCAGCAGAGTCGCCAGTTCTGTGATCGGTGGATCTGGAACTGACTGTTTTTTAAGCTGGTTTCGCGAAATGTCGCGGTAAGCAAGAGTCGCCACCGTCTTTTATTTTCTCCAACATGGAAAGGACAAAAGCACAGAAAAATTCCTTATTAAGAGATTGCTCTCGGTTCGGGAGGTAGATTATAGAAAGGGAAGGTGTTAGCACCCTTTCTATCCATGGTTATCCATGGGCTCTTAGATACTTGCTCATTGTGTTTTCAAAAGGTTTGCTTTTCAATTGTGAGTGGGTTTGAAAAAGTTTCTTTGAAAGATTTCTGAATAACTCTTGTATCAGTCCTCAAGAGTGTTTGAAAAAATTGTTTTGAAAGCTTTTTGAAAGTGTAAGGTGTAGAAAGTATTTTGTTTATTTTTGAAAAGAGCAAGTATCTATGAGTCATCTACCTACCCTAAGGAATTAAGCTGTGTAAGTGTCCTTTAGGTAGTGCCATCCCACCATTGAGAGGTAGGTAACACCACCGTTGGAGGTGTTCGGGTCAATTCGAGTTTGTAGGGACATGGTGATCACCAGAGCAATGGGAAGACACCTTAGAAGCTACCCTCATGCCAGGTTCCCGGATCATGAGGACTTACTAAGACATCCTCTACTCGACGATCACCTTTCGAGGCAAGGCAACAGTGAGGCGTACCCTAGGGGTGGTGTGTGCAATTTGTGTGTCGTTTTCATTTGCATTTATCTTGTCATGTTTATTGGTGTTCTACGCTTGTTTTTATTTTTTTGTACATACATTCTTTCATGCTTTTTATTTAACAGTTAAAAAAATGCGAAAAAAGTAAAAGTCTAAAGCTATTACAAACGGCGCGGGTCCACATCGCCAAAAGTTTCTCGAACCCGATTTGACAGAAAATAAAGTAAAAGAATTTAAAGTGCAAGAAATTGAAAGGTTACATGGCCTTGGGAGAGGTACATAATTATTTAAATGACATAAAATAAATATGCGAAATTAAATCGAAACGAGGGCGTTGGACCCTTTAAGGAATTAAAATAAAATTAATGAAATAATTAAATTAAATAAAAAGAAAGAAGTTGTTTTTTTTTTGTTTTTTTGATTTATGACAATTAAAGAAAATTTAAACTAATTAAAAGTCAAGTAATTAATTCTAATTTTAATGTTTTTTAATTTATTGAAGAAAGCGCATTAAAGTTAAAACCTAGAATTTAAACTCAATTAATTATGAAATTCATTCACAAAAATTAATGACAAAATATTCAATTAAATAAAAAAAGGGAAAAAAGTATTAAAGACCTATTTTTGTTATTTTTTGGTTTATTATGAAAAAAAGAATTAAATTACCTAAAAATTAAAATCTAAATTAATTACAGGGAGTTTAATTACAAAAATTAATACTAAAATAAAATCATTTATTTTTATCTTTTCTGATTTTTAATGAAGTTTTTGTATTTTGTAAAAAAAAAATAAATTAATTAAATTGAGATAATAAATTAAATAAAATTGCAATTGAAAATAAGATATATAAAAAAAAATGAAAAGAAAATGCAAACCAGGGGGGGGGGGGGGGGGGGGTAGCCCCAAAATTGGAGGTAAGGCCTTAACGCTTCAGGCCCATTAACGCTGGCCTCGTTGGACTTTTCTTAATCATGTATGATGCATTGACTGGCGCGTAGGATGTTTTTCAATCTTGGACTTGGATTAAATCTCCAGATGAACGTGGCTGGCTTGATGATGGAGGCACATGGTATATCCACAAATCAAACGCTGCATGGGATTAATTGATGAAAAATAATATGGAACATGTGAAAGACCTGGGGTTCGAACCCAGGTCAAGGGAATTACTAGCGCTTGCATCAACCACCTGTGCCAATTGACATATTTGATATATAATTAAACAATGAATATAATAAGAACAAACAAGAGTTAGTGCTCCAAAACGCGCGCAATTTCAAAATGGCCAATGGCTGATGGACACGAAATCATCTTCTTCCTCATCCTGTAAAACAAAACACTATGGCAACGGTTTTCGTAGCGTTGTATTAGGTAGGCTATTGGAAAATAGCGACTAGCGCTAGGATGTATATAAATTGATCGCGAGGGTCAAGATTTCTTCGTCCAGATGCGCTGAATCCAACCATGGTATTGAGGTGGCTGGATTTTACGTGATTAAGAAACCCCTAATTGGGAGCTCTGCAAACCCTAGACGGCATCAATGGCCAAATCACATATATTGCACAAAAACGAAATTAATTGGCATGGTTAGCATCAGAACAAAACAACAATCATGAATCAACAAATAAAACTTAAGAAAGATGCTTAAATCATGATGCACGACTCCAAGTTTTCATCTGTACAGTTTTGAGTCATTATACCAATTCTTTGCGTTTTGGTTGATGTTAGGGATTGGCACACGTTCAGAGATTGTCAAGGAAGCTATTGAACCAAGTTTGGAGCCTTGAATCGACCTCTAGAGTGCTTTTCAGTTTTGAGTTTTTTTGGTTAGAATGTGAGTTTGGGTGTTCAGTTCTGGCGCCGCTTCGGGTGTAAGAAGGCTCCTCTTCACTTGTATATCTCTTAGGCTGTGAGTATGAATGATAGTTATGGTCCATAAAGCCTTGTTTTGATGGTTTTGATTTTCTCATAAACCACCATTATCAACATTCCAATTTTGCTTCATTTTTGAATTTTGCCTTCATTAAGCCTTAGCACGAAAAATGGTGGGCTCATGATGGTGTTTCAAAGCTAGTCAAAGCCAAAATATCCCTCTTAAATCAATTTTTGAATTTCTTTTGATTTTAAAAGATTTAAAACTAATTAAATCCAATAAAAATCAATAAAAATGAAAAAATTAATAAAAAAATCTGAAATAAAAGGTGGGACACGTGGGAAGCATGACCAAGTCAATTCAAGTGGAAAAAGTGGGCCCCTTTTGTCAAAAATGAGATTTCAAGGATAAATGATTTTGGCCATTTCACAAAAATTTCCCAACTTCTCCAATGCATAACTTGCTCATTTTTTAAGCTTTGCTCATGTTCTTGGACATTTTAGAAAGGTCTTGAAGTCCTCTAAACAATGCTTTTGGTCCCATGTCATTTTGATTTACCAATCTCAAGTTATGGCCTTTGACTTAAAGTCCCTTTTTGTTGACTTTTGAAAATGACCTATAATGTTGAAATTGATAACTTTTTGTGAGAGCATTTCTTGGACTTGAAGTATGAAGATTAGTTGTAGGAAATGTATTTCTCTTCAAAATGAGCTTTGGATGGAATTTTTCTGATGAACCATGTGAGAGTTATGCCCTGGTCAATTTCAGTTGACTTTTTCAGCTGTCCAAAAATAGAAACTTTTGCATCTTGATGATTTTTGAGCCAAATTTTGAGAATCATGATCAAGCATTGATCAAATGATGTTTGTGGCTTCAAAATGATATGTTGACCAAAAATTTGAACTTTTGACTGCCAAATGACCATTTTGCCCCTACAGTTGGCTGTAGTGCAATTTAGGGTTTTGACTGTGCAATCTTGAGCTGAATGTCTTGAAACTTGATGTGAGGATACTTGACCATATTTGTAGGCATGTGAGGCTTGATTGGGCCCTTGAAAACTTCAGCTTCCTTGTGAGAACCAAAACCCTAGTTTGACTGGCTTCAGGAGGGTGGTTGACTGTGTAGCCTTTGAGTAAACTTGAACCAATTGTGGATGATTCTTGTCAAAACTTTGAAGGTTATGGGAGGGCAAATTTTGGGGTACAACAGGCATGATTTGTGGGGAAGTACACTCAGAAGCAGAGTAAAGTATGGGCTCAAAGTAAACTTTGTACAAAGGTTTGCTTTTCAAGGACAACATTGGTACTTTTATGCCACACGTGGGAGGGTCCCTGGGATAAGGACTCAAAAGTTGGTGTAAGAATTAAATGATGATGAGATTTAACAAGCAATAAAGCCTGCAACATGAGATTATGCAGCCTAGCTTGAAACTGGATCAGAAGTTCAGCATAAACGTAACTTAGATTAAGAACAAATGTCCAACTTCTGATCTTTGATTCTTCCTGCTCCAGCATGATCTGAAGATGTTCTCATGCTTTTTAGAAAGCTTGTAACATGCTTTGTGATCCTCTTTGAATCACTTTTTCAAACTCTGATTGTACCTATGGGAAAACTAGCCCAGAAGTTCTACTCAAATCCTGACTTAGAAATGTTCAGAATTTACCAAGTGTCTTAGTTTCGTGGTCGTGTCTTCAAGGGTTTACAACTTGAAATCCCAACACTTCTAGGAGAAGTTCTGTTCTGCAATGTTTTAGATCTCATTGATATTTACAACTCTTGTGTTAGAAGTTCTTCCTGAATCAAATTGCATCATGATGAAAATCTGGTCAGAAGTTCTGAACTTAACACTTAGAAAATTTTTTAAGTGTTTAGAACTTTGGCTTTTCTAAGGTAATTTTGACTTTTTATTTTCTTGATGAACCAACTTCATATTCTAACATGTCTTGATGGAATATGATTTTTGAAACTAAATCTTGATCCAAAATTCAAAGTTTGACTTTTCAGTGTGCATTTTGACCATTTTGCCCTTGTGCTAATTCCAAACCTAAATTGATGTATCAATGCTGCAAACTTGAGCCATGGAAGATCTTGTGAGAAAATTCTTGAGAAAATGAGAGGGGAAATTTTGGGGTACAACATCTTACCCTGTTCAATCTTCTTAAACCTGAAGAGTTAGATCGGCGAGCCTACCATTCGTGACTTGAATGTGGAAGATGATTGAACACTAAAGTGCCCAGAAATTTGCACTCGATGATGGTGGTCGATTATGTAGGGAATGGGCTTAAAGATGCCATTTTGGGAAATGACAGAAAGTTGTTGGAGATGAGTTTATAGATGCCCTCGAAAGTGATTGTTGGCAAAAATGGAAGAAGTATCAGAATAAATCTCTGGTTGATTTATACTGAAACACTGGATGTAGTGGGATAAGTACCAGAATAATATCCATAAATGGATTGTATATGACTCGTATTTGAAGGATGAGTATTAGAATGACATCTGTGTCTGGATCATATCTGGACTGTATTTGAGAGGTATGCTGAATGGATAGCAGTATGACATCCGTGTCTGGATCGTATTTGGACTGTATTTGAAAAATGCTGGAATAAGAATCAGAATGTCAGCTGTATCTGGATCGCATATGAACTGTTTCTAGAAGAGAATCTGGAGTAAGTATCAGAATGTCAGCCATATCTGGATCGCATCTGAACTGTTTCTAGAAGGAATCTGGAGTAAGTATCAGAATGTTAGCCGTATCTGGATTGCATCTGAACTGTTTCTAGAAGGAATCTGGAGTAAGTATCAGAATGTCAACCATATCTGGATCGCATCTGAACTGTTTCTAGAAGGGTGTATGAGAAGGAGCCCGTGTAGGATTGCTTTAGCTGGTCGTGTAGATAATTGCCCTAGCTTGTTTCAGGAATTGATCTTTCACTTTAGAAAGAAAGATAGTTTTCCCGACCTGTTATAGGTATTAATCTATAACCGGTTGTCCACAGATAGTCGTCTTGTCTTGTTACAGGTATTAATTTGGAACTATTGAAAATTGTTGACGATAATTATTTGTTGTTTGGTCTTTCCTGAAAAGGTAAAGAGTTAGCCTTATGCAATGTCATGATTTATAAAATGCATGGCGTAATGATGTTTCTCAAAATAAATGAGATTATGCTGTATGCATTTATCAAGTATGTAAATATGATGCATGAAATGTTGTTAGAATGTAATTTTGTCTTGAAAAATAAATCCTTGACAAGTGTTGGGGAATTTTGGGAAGTTGAATCTCGGACGGCCGTTGGGGATGGAGAGTATGCACACCCTTCCAGACCTTGTTTTTATTAGAACGTTTCCGCTGGGGACTCCCATTTTGTTGTTTGAGGAGAACTCCACTGGGGGATGTTGACTTTGCTTGAGAAGAAAACTCTGTGGAGGACGTTGATTTCCGCTTGCGGAAAAGAGTTTAGGAGTCTCAGTTGTTTGTTTCTCTACTGGGGAGTTATCTCTTGATGGAAGAGAAAGGAAAGTTAGCTGTTATCTGGTCGAGATCCATGTTTGGCAGTAATTTGTTGAGGATAATGAAGTTGACTGTTATCTGGTCATATTCCAGGTTTCGCAGCGACTTACTAGGGAAGATTAAATTAACTATTATATGGTCGCATTCCAGGCTTCGTAGAAAATTACTTGGGAGAGTAAAGTTAAACTGTTATCTAGTCGGATTCCAGGCTTCGCAACAACTTACTAACATTAAACTGCTATCTGGTCGGATTCCAGGCTTCAAAGCAAGTTTCTGAGGTGGATGAAGTTAATTGTTATCTGGTTGGATTCCAGGCTTTGTAACAACTTACTGAAGTTAACTTTTATCTGTTCGATTTTCAGGCTTCGCAGTAACTTACTGAATTTAACTATTATCTGGTCGGTCTCCAGGCTTCACAATAATATCTGAGAGAATGAAGTTAATTGTTATCTGGTCGGATTCCAGGCTTCACAATAACTTACTGAAGTTAACTGTTATCTGGTCGGTTTCTAGGCTTCCTAATAACTTACTGAATTTAACTGTTATCTGGTCGGTTTCCAGGCTTCACAGTAACTTACTGAATTTAACTATTATCTGGTCGGTTTCCAGGCTTCACAGTAATATCTGAGAGAATGAATTTAATTGTTATCTGGTCGGATTCCAGGCTTAACAACAACTTACTGAAGTTAACTGTTATCTGGTTGATTTCCAGGCTTCGCAGTAACTTACTGAATTTAAATTGTTATCTGGTCGGTTTCCAGGCTTCACAGTAATATTTGAGAGAATGGAGTGAATTGTTATCCGGTCAGATTCCATGATTCACAACAACTTACTGAAGTTAATTGTTATCTGGTCGGTTTCCAGGCTTCACAGTAACTTACAAAATTTAACTATTATCTGGTCAATTTCCAGGCTTCATAGTAACTTGCTTGAAAGGATGAAGTTGAACTGATATCTGGTTGGGTCCAGGCTTCACAGTAACTTGCTTAAAAGGATGAAGTTGAACTGATATCTGGTCGGGTCCAGGCTTCACAGTAACTTTCTTAAAAGGATGAAGTTGAACCGATATCTGGTCGGGTCCAGGCTTTATAGTAACTTGCTTAAAAGGATGAAGTTGAACTGATATATGGTCGGGTCCAAGCTTCACAGTAACTTGCTAGAAAGAATGAAGTTGAACTGATATCTGGTCGGGTCCAGGCTTCACAGTAACTTTCTTAAAAGGATGAAGTTGAACTGATATCTGGTCGGGTCCAGGCTTTGCAGTAACTTGCTTAAAAGGATGAAGTTGAACTGATATCTGGTCGGGTCCAGGCTTTACAGTAACTTGCTTAAAAGGATGAATTTGACCTGATATTTGGTCGGGTCCAGGCTTTACAGTAACTTGCTTAAAATGATGAAGTTAAACAAATATCTGGTCGGGTCCAGGCTTCACAGTAACTTGCCGGGGATTGTAGAAGAGTCTATTGAGGAATAGGGATTATGGTCCCTTGATTTGTAATAGTCTGAGAGGAAAATTCAAGCCGGGGAATCTGTAGTTTGTTGGGGAAATAATCCCGGTTGCCAATCTGCTGGAGAGGTGTTTTCTTTTGGTAGAAATCCTCTAGGATTATTGAGCTCAACTCAGTTGGGGAGAAGTTTTCAGAGATTGAAACTCTGGCTGGGGTTTACCTTATGAAAAGGATTTTGTGAGGGATTTGTCATTGCCCCTAGTAGAAAGTGTTTGTGGCACTACCAGGAAATGTTGATTCGCATTCAATGCCCCAAGTGATTCAGATACATACCTTCCCCTTGAGAGATTTCTTGGAATCTTAACTAGACTGCCCCAAATGTGTTAGACAGTGACACGTCATGTCCCCTTGCTTATAGGAGATCTGTTATTGGAAGTGTCTTCCCACTTGAAGTGATTTTGTTCATTGAGAGAGTTTTTGTTCACTTGATATTCGTCGTGTGAATTTCTTTGCTGTCAAACAAATAGCCATATGCAAACAACGATATTCAAATAATGCAAATTTTATGCTTGTCTTGAAGTTTTGAAAATGCGTTTTAGCAGATAAAATAATTTTGCAAGTATGTGAATTCAAATCAGGATTTAGAGTAAGCCTCAAAGGAGTCAGGATACCTTTTGTAACAATATACCTAAGAAGGTGCCCCAAATCCGGGTGGAGGATTTACAACAAACCCAAACAAGAACCCAAAAGATAAAGCAATCAAGTCAATCAAAGCATGAAAGTAAAGGTGATCTAAACCCTAAGGTAACCCCACTTTTAAGAATTCTCCCCAGCAGAGTCTCCAGTTCTGTGATACGGTGGGAGAACTGACTATGAGTTTTGCGTTCGTATTCGCACTTGTGCGGTTGAGCAAGAGTCGCCACCGACTTTTTATTTTATCCTAAAGGAAAGGTTAAAAAAGCACAGCAAAAACCTTTTGAGATATTTCGTGGGTTCGGGGAGTAGATTATGAAAAGGGAAGGTATTAGCACCCTTTTCATCCATGGTTATCCATGGGCTCTTAGTTACTTGGTTTTTTAGATCACTTGCCTTGATTTTGATTGCTTGAAAATGGAGTGTGTGTGTGTGTGTTTTTTGAAAATGTTTTGGAAGAAGATGCCTTGTCTTAGGCTAACCTTGTAACAATTCTTTACTCGAATATTTTACAAAGGGCGTGTATCTTTTCGAAAAGATGTTTCAAAATGTTTTGAGAGTTTGTTTTGAAAGTGCTTGTGGAATGTGGTTTTTGAAAAGAAGGCAAGTGTTTTTGCAAGTTGATCACAAGTAACTAAGAGTTTTGTCTACCCTATTGTACTCAAAGGTTTTTGTTATGTTTTAACCCCTTTTTAACAATTTTGTTCCACCATTGAAATTGGTGGACAATCTTGCGTTTAGGAAGTTTATTCGGGACGGGCACGGGTCATCGTATGGACCATGAAGGCAATGGTGCCAAGTGTCTTTGGCAATTTTCTTTGAGGGACTTGATCATTTGTTTAGGCAACATTTTGAAAGTGTTATCGAGGGACTATGATCATTTTGAATTCGTTTTGCCAAAGAAACTCGACATGCAAGCATGGCCCATTTTGGAAGGCAACATGTGGGATTACCCTAAGGGGTGCAAGTGTGATTGTGTATTGATTTCATGTATTTGTCTTGTGTTAGGTTATCTAGCGTTTGATTTTATGTACATGCAAACCCTAGATCTAATCATGGTATAATTGAAAGCGGTAAATTGCGAAAATGTAAAATCTACGCTATTACAAGATAAGTATCCGGGAGTGGGGGTACATGTGTATGAATGGGGATGAGACTTATAGTATCCAATAAGTTACAACCAAATCGAATTTGCGATCAAATGTAAATATCGAATATACAAATATAAGATAAAAAAATGTGTATAAGGGCAATATCTTGTGTATTTGTATTGTGTAAGTATGAAATGTATTGTGTAAGTGATTATTTACATGTGCGACAAGGTGAAATTAATGTGGATTAGGGTATTTGTTTTGACCTAAATATGTGTTTAATGAATCTTTGATTTGTATATTTTTAATATGTACAAAAGAAATGTTTTGATTGAATGTTCAAGTTCTAATTAAAATATGTATAAAAATGATGTTTTTTAAGAAAAATATTTCTAAGTTTTAATTATGTATACAAAAAGAGTATTTTTTATTTGTTATGTACAAAAGTATATTTAAATTAAAAGAGAAAAAAAGTATTTTCAATTTTAATTATATGATAAAAAATGTATTTTATTATTTATATACAAAAGTGTTTTTAAATAGAAATCAAGGATTAAATTATGTATACTAGAAAAAGGGGTATTTTTATTTATTATATATAAATTAAATAAAGGAAAGGTATTATCTTTTAAGAAAAATTTAATGTTCTATGTATGAAAAAGAAGAGAAAATATAAGTTATTTATGGATCAAAATATGTAAAAATAATGTTAGTAAAAAAAAGTTATGTTAGTTAATTTCTCAAAAAAAATGATGTGTTAAAAAAAAACAATTAAATGAAAGCAAATGGGCCTTAAGCATGCAGAATGGGGCGAGGCCCACGTTTAGGCTTAGAGAGTTTTTAGGGTTTGCTGAATGTTTCCAATTTAGGGTTTATACAGCGGCGCGTCTTGGGGTTTCGTTGTCTTCTCCGTTCGTCTTTGGCCGTGGATATCTATTCTTCCGTCTAGCCACCGGCGCCACCCCTCAAATCTCTCTTCCCTCTTATGGCTTGAGCCCAGTGGTCTTATGATACAAGGTTTGATTTCAATGTTTATGTTCTTTTTACGAATTGCATGCTTTATTTCAATTTGAATCTTGACCCTTAAACCTGTATTACTATGGAGGTGGTGGAGAAGAAAGAGAGAGAAAAGCTTACTACCTTCGTTCTTTGGAGATGGAGGAGAGGTAGGGTAGGTGGAGGCGCTAAGGGGCCGGAACAAGGAAGTTGAGGCGGAGATACGTGATGCTTGCTCTTTGGTAACTTTTACCTTTCGCTACTTTAGGGTTTGATGATGATTTTCATTTGCACTGAAAACCCTTTTAATGTTCACTTCTTTATCTCTTCTCTTCGTTGGTTTGTCCCCCGTTGTCGTCGTTGTATGCTTGTTGAAACGTATTCTATCTTAGTTGCCCTGAACTTGCCTTTGAATGTTTAGCTTTTTGCCTATAATGAAGCCCTCTTCTGAGGCCTTTGAATGGTTTTGAGATCAGTATGCTTTTGAGTGTTTGTTTTTGCTCAATGATGCTTTTTCTTTTACTGAGGGCTTGAGGGTTCTGACAGGGTTAAGGGTATATGCTGGTATGGCTTTGAGTCGTTTAAGGTTTGAACTGGACAGGTTGGGTTCTTGAGGCTCAGCAGGTTTGAGGGTCATGTGTTTATCAGTTCTGGCTTTGGGTTTTCAGGCCATTGGCAGGTTAACTGGTTTATTGGCTTGACAGGTTATGAGGTTTGGATTTTAACAGGTCATGATAGTCTTAGCAGGTTCAGGCTAATGCAGGTTTTACTGGTTTTTGGCCTCTTGCTTCAGGCTGGTTTTGATGCTTATTGCTGGTTATGAGCTTAACAGGTTTGATGGCTTGGTGTCCAGGTTTGTGTGTTCCCCCTGTGTTTGAGTTGTTTTACAGGTTATAAGGCTTAAAGGTACAGGCTTGTGTGTTTCCTGTTGATGGCCTCAGCAGGTTTGAGCCAATGCAGGTTTTAAAATGCTTAGCAGGTATGATGCTTTTGGGGTTTTCTGAACTGGTATATTGGCTTTCTGGGTTAATGCAGGTTTTGTATATGCAGTAGCAGTTTGTATATTTCCCCTTTGCGTTGGTTTGCCCCCTTGAACTGTGTTTGTTCTTGTGTGTTATATCTTTCTTCCCATGCCTCTAAGCCTAAAAACCTGCTCCCTGCTTACTTTATCTCTCTCTCTTCTAGTACAGTTGCATTATAATATTATGCTTTTTGTACTTAATTCTGAAAGTGGCTACTGATGGGAAATGATGATAAAAGAGTTTGCTTGCATATCATGCTTTCCTCTGCATTCTTTATCTCTTCTTTGACAACTTTTGTATTTTGTGAACTTTCCATATCTTTGGGCAATTTTTCTTTATGACAGCTTTGAGTAGACTTTGGCATTTTTGACAGCAAACTGTACTTTTTGGATTTTGATAGAAAGTTGTAACTTGGATTTTTTCAGTTTGGTTGAACTTGAACTATGCAGTTTGACATTTTGAACTTATGCATTTTGACATTTTGCATTCATGATTAAATGAATAAAATTCTTCCCTCTTTGTGAACCGGGAGAAATCCCGTGATTTGCAGAGAGGGTTAACTGATCCCAATCAGTGGCCCTTAATGATGAATTTCTTTTATCATTTATTATTTTATCTGCTTTTTTTGACTTTTCTCTTTTTTCTTTTGCAGATGAATATTCGGATGGGGAGGAATAAAGTGAAGCATGAAGAATTAGAAATAAATAAGATAGTTTTTCTTTTTACTTAAATTTAAATCAATGTAAAACCAATGTTTGTAATTAAATTCCAAACATCAATTGTACAATTAATTTAAAGATAAATAAAAGTTTCCATTATCCAATTTAATTCTGTTTTCTCTTTATTGTTTATTTATTATTTAAAACTCTTTGAATTAAAATAATTGAAAAAATAAATTTCAATCACTTAATTTAGAATAATAAATAATTTAAATAAACAATACTTTAGCACATTGATCAATTAAACCTGGTATCTTCAAAGCGAATCAATAGTTAATCAAAACACTGATCAGGCGCGTTCTCTCTCTTCACTGATTTTCAACAAACACTGTAATTCCAAACTGCGCATATCCTTTGACCAGTGAATTCAAACCAGCTGCCTCCTCTTACTGATTAAATTAAAAACAATGCGAATTCGACCCGAATCTCGGAGTAACTTGCAAAGTGCTGTGGAATTTAAATCCTTCTGAGAAGGTGCCCATAAAACCTTAATTCCTGATTAAATGCCAACGAACATTCGCCTGATCACAATTGAGCCAAAATCAACCAAAACCCTAAGCCAACTGTGTGAAACAATCCAGAGTCCTAAAAAATCAATAAAACCCTAATTTTTGTTTGACTGACGAGAAAAGTCCGTTTGTCCGATTCTTGAGCCAATCTGAAAAATCAGGAAATGCCTGAAGCTGATATTTATTGTGGAAAAATGCGAGGGCAAATTTTGGGGTACAACAGGGACCATCACCGTCTTTTGATTCCAGAGGAATATTTTGGATGTCAATCGTTGTATATGCAAGTTTGTGACTGAACGCGCGTTTGAATTAACTGAGAGACTACCCTACCCCAGGTTTTGATTAAAGGTTTCAATTTGTGTAAAAAAGAAAACTCCTACTTCTTAGGCTCAAGGGGGTTGACTATGGATTATCCTCCTTATAACTCCAGTGTTTAGGAATTGAAACAAACGCCTGTACATCATCAGCAAGGTCTATCCAAAAGCATACTGTATTAAATTAAGGCATTGTTTTCGTCATCCTCCCTCTAAAGGCTTGCCACTTTTAAAACAAGAGTTGAATATAAAGGGAGTAAAAAGCATAGTTAAAATATAGTGAAAACTAATTTAATTCAAGACAAACATATGCAATGCATTAATGAAATAACAAAGTTTTGACATAAATAATTGTTCGAACAATCAAAAGAAAATTACAACTTGAAAATTCAAATGAACAAAAGCCTCTTTATCTGAACTTGTCACTTCAGGTGGTGAGCCTTTTAGGGACGACAGAAGAATTCAGTCTGACCATCTTGTGTGAACTCCAACATTCCTTTGTCGATCAAGTCTTGAATCTTATTTTTCAAAGCCCAACAACTATTCGTATCATGCCAAGGATTATTGGAATGGTATGAACATATTGCATCTGGATGATAGCTAGGAGCGGAGGTACTAGGATTCCGAGGAGGATCCCTTAATGTGACCAAATTTAGCTTCAGTAAATGTTGCAAGACCCGCAATATCGATATGTCGAGTTTGGTAAACTGCCTACCAAATGGGACCCATTTACTCCGATTACCCTGTCCTTGTTGACAAGTGGTTTTTAGGCTCGTGACATGGCAGTAAATTGGGAAGGTCTACTCTCCACCAAACCGGCCTCTTGTCTCATGGGAGGCTGAGTAGTGACTTGATCCCCAATCTTGACCGTTTGTTTCATACGGTTGCAACCGTCTTGATGAAGTTTGTTGACAACAGCTCTCAACTCTTTCTTGTCCTTGAGCCAGGTTTTGGATGAGAGCCATCTGGCCCACCAGTTGTCTCATCATCTGGACTTTCATTGTTGCCGTTTCAGTTTGTATCCGTTCCAACTGGTCATCCTTGTTACCCTCAGGATTCCCCATGATCATGCCCCTAGTAAGGAGCGCTTTCACCTCTTCTTATCCCTTGGATAGGTTCAAGAACTTCTCTTGAAGTTGAGCATTTTGAGTCTGAATGTCCTTGATGGTCTGTTCTAGAGCCATCTCTACTGAAATAAACAATAAGCAGATGAGAGACCTGTGTGGGAAAAGCCTGCCATGATATGATGCATGTTATGTGGATGCAATGTTTTCAAGGATCTCGCGAGGTAAACATAAGAAGATGTTAAAAGTTGAATTTTGATCAACAACTTTGATTGGAGAATATCCTTCTACAAGAATCAAGCTCACCATGTCAAGTGGTTCATAGCCCTAGACTCAAGTTAATGTACTTTGGTCTTTGATGATGTTTGCTTAGAGGAACATAAATCCTCTTGCCCCTTTATAGACGTCTGGTTCAACATGACCATGCATCATAGACCCTTGAGATCCTTCAAATGGTTATTGGAAATTCTATGGTATGATGTTATGTACAAGTATGCAAAGCAAGCAAGTTGTTATGTACAAATAGTCATATACACACAAGGCAGACAAGTCCTTGGTTTTAGGCTTGCATGGAGTTGGTAGGTAAGTACCCTCTTGAAGTTTAGTTGGCTCAACCTGTCCTAGAAAGTAATCAGGTTCTAGGGGATCTCAATATCACTGATCTTTCTTTGTCGGGCATTATTTCAGTGTAAGCCTCTTTAATGGCGACCGAAATATCCCAAAAGTCCGATCTCAATGAGCGTAGTATGGAGTATCAACCAACTTCGGACTGCACCAAAGTCGGCTACCTCACTACTTCCTAAAGGCCAAGTTGTTCAAGTAAAGGTTCTAAAGTCAGTTAGTGTTTCATGACACCACACAGTGGCCCCATATTCTCCTTGACTACTCAAGGGCTACCGGTACCAATAAATGTATCACACTAACATAGCTATTGCTTAGACCATGTCGGTATACCCCGCACAATTTCCACAATCTATTGCTACTTACCTAAAAAGGTGCTCCAAATCCTGGTAGAGGATCGAAACAAGCCCAAACAAGGAACCGTAATATAAAGCAAACAAATAAAACAAGGAAAGTAAGCAAAGGTGATCTAGCGCTAAGGTAACCCCACTTTTAAGTTTCCCCAATAGAGTCGTCGGTTCTGTAATACGGTGGGAGAACTGACTTGGGATGTTTTGCATTTGATCGCAATTGTTGCGGATAGCAAGAGTAGCCACCGAATTTTCTTTTATCCAATAAGGAAAGGATGAAAATAAAAGGAAAGACCTTTCGAGATTATTTCTTGAGTTCGGGGGGTAGATTATAAAAAGGGAAGGTATTAGCACCCTTTTCATCCGTAGTTATCTACGGGCTCTTAGTTGCTTGCTAGATCACTTGCTTTTGTTTGATAATGTGCTTTGTGGTGTGAGTTTTGAAAGTATTTTGAAAAACGTCTTTGTAATGGTTCTCGTCTCTATAAGAACGCGTACAAAGTGTTGTTTGAAAAATAGTTTAAAGAAGTGATTATGGAAATTGTTTTTGAAAGTGATTTTGAAAAGGTATCTTTGTAATGATTCTCGTCTCTATAAGAACGCATACAAAGTGTTTGCCCTTTGAAAATGTTTCAAAATTAAAGTGTTGGTGTATAAAATGTTTTTATTGTGAGCAAGAGAACAACTAGGAGCATCCTACCTACTCAAAAGGTCTATAGTGTTCTTTTCCTCATCCTTTAGATGTTGCTATCTTACCATTGATTTGGTAAGAAGCCCCATCATTGGATGTGAAGGGACGTACGTGGGTCATCGTATAAACATGATAGCAATGTTGTGAGATATCTTAGCATTTCTCTCGAGGGACTAATATCATTTGTAAGGCAACATTCGAAGCGTCATCGAGGGACTATGATCTTGTATTTTTTGATTGCTTTTTTTGCTAAGACATCTCACATGCATTTCATGACCATTTTTAGGCAAAAAGTGGAGCTAACCCTAGGGATGCATGTGTGAATAGTGTGTTTAATTTGCATGCATTTAGTCTTTGATTAGGGGTTGTCTGCTTGTTGTTTTTATCTTGCCATACAAATCCTAATTACTAGCATTTATATGAAAGCGATAAATTGCGGAAAGTAAATATCCTACGTTATTACAAACACTTGGGGATGGGGTGTATAAATATACAAATGGGGATTGCAAGAAATTAAAGTCCTAATTATCTATTACAACCATATTGAAATAATGTACAAGAAGTGTAAAATAAACTTATTTTGTCTTTGTTAAGAGAAGAAATAAATTTATTTAAGAAAATATTTTTAGTCTTTAGTTTTAAAAGAAATAAAATAAAGCATGTGAATATAAAGTATTTTTTTGCTGTTTTTGATTAATGAAAATAAAGTGATGATAAAAATAATAAGGGAATAAGAGTTAGAGTCAGCGCGTTGCTGAAAGAGGAGAGAGCAGAAGTTCTGACTCAGGCGCGCTGCAAATCAGAAAGCAAATGTTAGCAGAAAAGGGAAAGCCAGAAGTTCTGGATCCAGACGCACTAACGTTTTGAGGTTGCTGGGAACCAATGAAAGCCTAGAAGTTCTGGTTGTTTGAGAGAGCCTAGAAGTTCTAATGCAGCTGGAAACCTATAAGTTCTAGTGTTACTGGAAAGCTAGAATTTCTGGTAATGGGTAAGTGAGGTGTCAGTTCTGTTGGATGAGACTGGTTAGGATTTCTGGTCCAGGAGTACTGTTTTGACAAACAACTGGGAGGGGTTTATCCAGAAGTTCTGATCCAGGAATATTGTTTGACAAATAATGGGGTGAAAAGGTCAAGAAATAAACATAAAAAGATGATTTTGGGGCTAGAACCCAGGACCCTTAACACTAATGTCTTATATGCAGGCTTTCTACCACTGGGGTGGCTGTACATCCAATATTAGAAGCAAAAACATAAACATGTATCACAAAGTAAGTTCTGATGATGAACTTCACCACCTTCTCCAAGCCAGCTAGAGTATCTGCAACTTAGTCATTTTCTCAACAAAAAATAGACAATGCAAACATAGCAGTTATGTCAAATTTCATCATGTCTTCAGAAATACAAAGCATAAGAACTGTAAACTAGAGGCAAGCATGAATTTTGCTAATCCTAATTTTGAACATTAATTTCCTCAAGAAGTTCTGATATGAAATTCTCTCTACTTAGGCTACATAAATGAAATCTATAAATATGTACAAATTCAGAGCCATGATATCTACATTGTATCTTTGAAAATGCAAGCCTAACAATGCCTAAGTATAGATAAAAATAAGAAGAAAACTTACCTTGCAGGTGGAAATTTTTCTGTGAATTAGATCCTGGTTCAGATTGCTGTGATATTCTGGTCAACTTGCTCAAGTTCTCAGAAATCTAAAACAACCCTTAACTTGAGCTATGGATGGTTGGAATGCTCTGGAGCAGTCAAGACGCAAAGTTCTGATTTTTGAAATGGATAGTGGAGAAGACTGTATTACAGTTTGAAAACAGAAGTTGGGAAGGCTTCTATGTGTATATCAGAAACTGTGTGGATGATTTGGTCAAGAAACACTCAAGGAAAATTGGAGTTTGAATGCAAAAATCAGAAACTAGTAGGTTTTGTGTTTATATTGCAGTTTCAGGTTCTTGGGAACTTTCAGCAAGGTTTTAAGGCTATTTCTCTTAATCCCCCATCCAATTTCAATTTGCTGATAAAGTTTAATTTATAGGCAAAACATTTAGAAGCTTGGAGAAGTCAAGAGTACAGCCATCATATGTTATGACTCGTTGACTTATTTTTGAATCAAGTTTAGAAAATCATGTTTCAAGGCAAGGTAGGGTGGTTAGCAGCTTTAGACACACCTAATCTGAGTTTGTAGGCATGATTTGTGGGGAAGTACACTTAGAAGAAGAGTAAAGTATGGGCTCAAAATAAACTTTGTACAAAAGTTTGCTTTTCAAGGACAGTAGTGGTACTTTTATGCCACACGTGGGAGGGTCCCTGGGATAAGGACTCAAAATTTGGTGTAAGCATTAAATGATGATGAGATTTAACAAGCAAGAAAGCCTACAACATGAGATTATGCAGCCTAGCTTGAAACTGGATCAGAAGTTCAGCATAAATGTAACTTAGATTAAGAATAAATGTCCAACTTCTGATCTTTGATTCTTCCTGCTCTAGCATGATCTGAAGGAGTTCTCAGAACTTTTAGAAAGCTTGTAACATTCTTTGTGATCCCTCTTTGAATCACTTTTTCAAACTCTGATTGTACCTATGTGAAAACTGGCCCAAAAGTTCTACTCAAATTCTGACTTGGAAATTTTTAGAATTTACTAAGTGTCTTAGTTTCGTGGTCGTGTCTTCAAGGGTTTACAACTTGAAATCCCAACATTTCTAGGAGAAGTTCTGTTCTGCAATGTTTTAGATCTCATTGAGATTTACAACTCTTGTGTCAGAAGTTCTTCCTGAATCAAATTGCATCATGATGAAAATCTGGTCAGAAGTTCTGAACTTAACACTTAGAAAATTTCTAAGTGTTTAGAACTTTGGCTTTTCTAAGGTACTTTTGACTTTTGATTTTATTGATGAAGCAACTTCATATTCTAACATGTCTTAATGGAATATGATTTTTGAAACCTGATTTTGATCCAAAAGTCAAAGTTTTACTTTTTAGTGTGCATTTTGACCATTTTGTCCTTGTGCTAATTCCAAACCTAAATTGATGTATCAGTGCTGCAAACTTGAGCCATGGAAGATCTTGTGATAAAATTCTTGAGAAAATGAGAGGGAAAATTTTGGGGTACAACAACTGCCCCTGTTCAATCTTCTTAAACCTAAAGAGTTAGATTGGCGAGCCTGTCATATGTGACTTGAATGTGGAAGATGATTGAACACTAAAGTGCCCAGAAATTTTCACTCGATGATGGTGGTTGATTATGTAGGGAATGGGATTAAAGATGCAATTTGGGGAAATGGTAGAGAGTTGTTAGAGATGAGTTTATAGTGGCCATCGAAAGTGATTGTTGGCAAAAATGGAAGAAGTATCAGAATAAATCTCTGATTGATTTATACTGAAACAATGGATGTAATGGGATGAGTACCAGAATAATATCCATAAATGGATTGTATCTGACTCGTATTTGAAGGATGAGTGTCAGAATGACATCTGTGTCTGGATCATATCTGGACTGTATTTGAGAGGTATGCTGAATGAGTAGCAGAATGACATCCGTGTTTGGATCGTATCTGGACTGTATTTAAAAAATGCTGGAATAAGTATTAGAATGTCATCCGTATCTAGATCGCATATGAACTATTTCTAGAAGAGAATATGGAGTAAGTATCAGAATGTCAGCAATATCTGGATCGCATTTGAACTGTTTCTAGAAGGAATCTAGAGTAAGTATCAGAATGTCATCCATATCTAGATCGCATATGAGCTGCTTCTAGAAGGAATCTGGAGTAAGTATCAGAATGTCAGCCATATCTGGATCGCATCTGAACTGTTTCTAGAAGGGTTTATGAGAAGGAGCCCGTGTAGGATTGCTTCAGTTGGTCGTGTAGATAGTTTCCCTGGCTTGTTTCTGGAATTGATCTTTGACTTTAGAAAGAAAGATAGTTTTCCTGGCCTGTTATAGGTATTAATCTATAATCGGTCGTCCACAGATAGTTGTCTTTTCTTGTTACAGGTATTAATTTGGAACTGTTGAAAATTGTTGACGATAATTATCTATTGTTTGGTCTTTCCTAAAAAGGTAAAGAGTTAGCCTTATGCAATGTCATGATGTATGAAATGCATGGCGTAATGATGTTTCTCAAAATAAATAAGATTATGCTGTATGCATTTATCATATATGTAAATATGATGCATGGAATGTTGTTGGAATGTGATTTTGTCTTGTAAAATAAATCCTTGAAAAGTGTTGGGGAGTTTTGGGAAGTTGAATCCCAGACAGCCGTTGGGGATGGAGAGTATGCACACCCTTCCAGACCTTGTTTTTTTAGAATGTTTCCGCTGGGAACTCCCGTTTTGTTGTTTGAGGAGAACTCTGCTGGGGGATGTTGACTTTGTTTGAGAAGAAAACTCTGTGGAGGATGTTGATTTCCGCTTACGAAAAAGAGTTTAGGAGTCTCAGTTGTCTGTTGCTCTACTGAGAAGTTATCTCTTGATGGAAGAGAAAGGAAAGTTAGGTGTTATCTGGTCGAGATCCAGGTTTGGCAGTAATTTGTTGAGGATAATGAAGTTTACTGTTATCTGGTCGTATTCCAGGTTTCGCAACGACTTACTGGGGAAGATTAAATTAACTATTATCTGGTCGCATTCCAGGATTCACAAAAAATTACTTGGGAGAGTGAAGTTAAACTGTTATCTGGTCAGATTCCAGGCTTCGCAACAACTTACTAACATTAAATTGCTATCTGGCCGGATTCCAGGCTTCAAAGCAAGTTTCTGAGGTAGATGAAGATAATTATTATCTGGTCGGATTCCAAGCTTTCTAACAACTTACTGAAGTTAACTGTTATCTGGTCAGTTTTTAGGCTTGGCAGTAACTTACTTAATTTAAACTGTTATCAGGTCGGATTCCAGGCTTCACAACAACTTACAGAAGTTAACTGCTATCTGGTTGGTTTCCAGGATTCGAAGTAACTTACTGAATTTAACTGTTATCTGGTCGGTTTCCAGGCTTCACTGTAACTTACTTGAAAGGATGAAGTTGAACTGATATCTGGTCGGGTCCAGGCTTCACAGTAACTTGCTTAAAAGGATGAAGTTGAACTGATATCTGGTCGGGTCCAGGCTTCATAGTAACTTGCTTAAAAGGATGAAGTTGAACTGATATCTAGTCGGGTCCAGGCTTTACTGTAACTTGCTTAAAAGGACGAAGTTAAACTGATATCTGGTTGGGTCCAGGCTTCACAGTAACTTACTGGAAAGAATGAAGTTGAACTGATATCTGGTCGGGTCCAGGCTTCACAGTAACTTGCTTAAAAGGATGAAGTTGAACTAATATCTGGTCGGGTGCAGGCTTCCCAGTAACTTGCTTAAAAGGATGAAGTTGAACTGATATTTGGTTGCGTCCAGGCTTTACAGTAACTTTCTTAAAAGGATGAAGTTGAACTGATATCTGGTCGGGTTCAGACTTTACAATAACTTGCTTAAAAGGATGAAGTTAAACTGATATCTGGTCGGGTCTAGGCTTCACAGTAACTTGCTAGAAAGAATGAAGTTGAATTGATATCTGGTCTGGTCCAGGATTCACAGTAACTTGCTTAAAAGGATGAAGTTAAACTAATATCTGGTCGGGTGCAGGCTTCACAGTAACTTGCTTAAAAGGATGAAGTTGAACTGATATCTGGTCGAGTACATGCTTTATAGTAACTTGCTTAAAAGGATAAAGTTGAACTGATATTTGGTCGGGTCCAGGATTTACAATAACTTTCTTAAAAGGATGAAGTTGAACTAATATCTGGTCGGGTCTAGGCTTCACAGTAACTTGCTGGGGATTGTAGAAGAGTCTACTGAGGAAGAGGGGTTGTGGTCCCTTGATTTGTAATAGTCTGAGAGGAAAATTTAAGCTGGGGAATCTGTAGTTTGTTGGGGAAATAAACCTGGTTGCCAATCTGCTGGAGAGGTGTTTTCTTTTGGTAGAAATCCTCTAGGATTATTGAGCTCAACTCAGGTGGGGAGAAGTTTTCAGAGATTGAAACTCTGGTTGGGGATCACCTTATGAAAATGATTTTGTGAGGGATTTGTCATTGCCCCTAGTAGAAAGTGTTTGTGGCACTGCCAGTAAATGTTTGACTGTACGTAACCCTTTGTTGGGATTCACATTCAATTCCCCAAGTGATTCAGATACAAACCTGCCCCTTGTGAGATTTCTTGGAATCTTGACTGGACTGCCCCAGATGTGTTAGACAGTGACACATCATGCCCCCTTACTTTTAAGAGATCTGTTATTGGAAGTGTCTTCCCACTTGAAGTGATTTTTTTCATTGAGAGAGTTTTTGTTCACTGGATATTCATCGTGTGAATTTCTCCGCTGTCAAACAAAGAGCCATATGCAAACAGCGATATTCAAATAATGCAAAGTTTATGCTTGTCTTGATGTTTTGAAAATGCGTTTTAGCAGATAAAATAATTTTGCAAGTATGTGAATTCAAATCAGGATTTAGAGTAAGCCTTACAGGAGTCAAGATACCTTTTGTAACAGTATGCTTTCGAGCTAACCCATGCTTCAATTAGGACTTTTGAAAGGTTGTAACGTGGCCTGGTTCACGATTTAAGAAACAAAGGATAAGGATCAAAGTGTATTTGTACCCGCTCGTTCTTCGTGATGTTCTTTAGTCCTAAACTTAGTTAATTGTGCGTTCGAACTCCAATGACATTTTGGTGATGGTTCAGACAAGTTTTGTCGGAAGGCAATCATATTTGTTACATTTTTCGTGTTGTTAAGGATTTGTAGTGACCTATTTTTTTTCTTATTTATTTATTTATTTATTATCCACAATTTTTGCCTGACTGTTCTTGTTTTGAGATTACAGCCAGCGAGATGCCCTAGTTTTTCTTTTTCTTAAGTCTCCTTCATAGGTTTTGACTCAGTGGGCTTTTCTTTGAGAGATAACGACTGCGTATTTGATAGGGGACCATCACCGTCTTTTGATTCCATAGGAATATTTTGGATGTCAATCGTTGTATATGCAAGGTTGCGACTGAACGCGTGTTTGAATTAATTGAGAGACTACCCTGCCCCAGGTTTTGATTAAAGGTTTCAATTTGTGTAAAAAAGAAAACTCCTACTTCTTAGGCTCAAGGGGGTTGTCTATGTATTATCCTCCTTATAACTCCAGTGTTTAGGAATTGAAACAAACGCCTGTACATCATCAGCAAGGTATGTCCATAAGCTTACAGTATGAGATTAAGGCATTGTTTTCGTCATCCTCCCTCTAAAGGCTTGCCACTTTTAAAACAAGAGTTGAATATAAAGGGAGTAAAAAGCATAGTTTAAATATAGTGAAAACGAATTTAATTCAAGACAAACATATGCATTGCATTAATGAAATAAATTTTTTTTGACATAAATAATTGTTCGAACAATCAAAAGAAAATTACAACTTTAAAATTCAAACGAACAAAAGCCTCTTTGTCTGAACTTGTCACTTCAGGTGGTGAGCCTTTGAGGGACGGCAGAAGAATTCAGTCTAACCATCTTGTATGAACTCCAACATTCCTTCGTCGATCAAGTATTGAATCTTATTTTTCAAAGCCCAACAACTATTTGTATCATGCCCATGATTATTGGAATGGTATGAACATATTGCATCAGGATGATAGCTAGGAGCGGAGGTACTGAGATTTCGAGGAGGATCCCTTAATGTGACCAAATTCAGCTTCAGTAAGTGTTACAAGACCCGCGATATCGGTATGTCGAGTTCGATAAGCTGCCTACCAGATTAGACCCGTTTACTCCGATTACCCTGTCCTTGTTGACGGGGTGGTTGTTGGGCTCGTAACGTGGCAGCAAATTATGAAGGTCTACTCTCCACCAAACCGGCCTCTTGTTTCATGGGAGGCTGAGTAGTGACTTGATCCCCAATCTTGACCGTTTGTTTCATACGGTTGCAACCGTCTTGATGAAGTTTGTTGACAAGGGCTCTTAACTCTTCTTGTTCTTGAGCCAGGTTTTGGATGAGAGCCATCTGGCCCACCAGTTGTCTTATCATCTGGACATTCATTGTTTCCATTTCAGTTTGTAGCCGTTCCAACTGGTCATCCTTGTTGCCCTCAGGATTCCCCATAATCACGCCCCTAGTGAGGAGCGCTTTCACCTCTTCTTGTCCCTTGGATAGGTTCAAGAACATCTCTTGAATTTGAGAATTTTGAGTCTGAATGTCCTTGATGGTCTGTTCTAGAGCCATCTCTACTTAAATAAACAATAAGCAGATGAGAGACCTGTGTGGGAAAAGCCTGTCATGATATGATGCATGTTATGTAGATGCAATGTTTTCAAGGATCTCACGGGGTAAACATAAAAAGATGTTAAAAGTTGAATTTTGATCAACAACTTTGATTGGAGAACGTCCTTCTATGAGAATTAAGCTCACCATGTCAAGTGGGTCAAAACCCTGGACTCAAGTTACTGTGCTTTGGTATTTGACGACGTTTGGTTAGAGGAACATAAATCCTCTTGCCCCTTGATAGACGTCTGGTTCAACATGACCCTGCATCATAGACCCTTGAGATCCTTCAAATGGTTATTGAAAATGCTATGGTATGATGTTATGATGTTATGTACAAGTATGCAAAGAAAGCAAGTTGTTATGTACAAATAGTCATATACACACAAGGCGGATAAGTCCTTAGTTTTAGGCTTGCATGGAGTTGGTAGGTAAGTACCCTCTTGAAGTTTAGTTGGCTCAACCTGTCCTATAAAGTAACTGGGTTCTAGGGGATCTCAATATCACTGATCTTTCTTCGTCAGGCATTATTTCAGTGCAAGCCTCTTTAATGGTGACCTAAATATCCCGAAAGTCCGATCTCAATGAGCGTAGTATGGAGTATCAACCAACTTCAGACTGCACCAAAGCCGACTACCTAACTACTTCCTAAAGGCCAAGTTGTTCAAGTAAAGGTTCTAAAGTCAGTTAGTGTTTCATGACACCACACAGCGGCCCCGTATTCTCCTTGACTACTCAAGGGTTACCGATACCAACAAATGTGTCACACTAACGTAGCTATTTCTTAGACCATGTCGGTATACCCCACACAGTTTCCACAATCTATTGCTACTTACCTAAAAAGGTGCCCCAGATCCTGGTAGAGGATCAAAACAAGCCCAAATAAGGAACCTTAATATTAAGAAAACAAATCAAACAAGGAAAGTAAGTAAAGGTGATCTAGCCCTAAGGTAACCCCACTTTTAAGTTTCCCCAGTAGAGTCGCCAGTTCTGTAATATGGTGGGAGAACTGACTTGGGATGTTTTGCATTTGATCGCAATTATTGCGGATAACAAGAATCACCACCGACTTTTCTTTTATCCAATAAGGAAAGGGTGAAAATAACAGGAAACACCTTTCGAGATTATTTCTTGAGTTCAGGGGGTAGATTATGAAAAGGGAAGGTATTAGCACCCTTTCTATCCGTAGTTATCTACAGGCTCTTAGTTGCTTGCTAGATCACTTGCTTTTGTTTGAAAATATGCTTTGTGGTGTGAGTTTTGAAAGTATTTTGAAAAACGTCTTTGTAATGGTTCTCGTCTCTATAAGAACACGTACAAAGTGTTGTTTGAAAAATAGTTCAAAGAAGTGTTTGTGAAATTTGTTTTTGAAAGTGATTTTGAAAATGTATCTTTGTAATGATTCTCGTCTCTATAAGAATGCATACAAAGTGTTTGTCCTTTGAAAATGTTTCAAAGTGAAAGTGTTGGTGTATAAAATGTTTTTGTTGTGAGTAAATGAGCAACTAGGAGAATCCTACCTACTCAAAAGGTATTTAGTGTTCTTTTCCTCCTCCTTTAGATGTTGCTATCTTACCACTAATTTGGTAAGAAGCCCCATCATTGGATGTGAAGGGACGGGTGTGGGTCATCGTATAGACATGATAGCAATGCTGTGAGATATCTTAGCATTTCTCTTGAGGGACTAAGATCATTTGTAGGGTAACATTTTAAGCATCATCGAGGGACTATGATCTTGTATTTTTTATTGTTGTTTTTTCTAAGACATCTCACATGCATGTCATGACCATTTTTAGGCAACAAATAAAGTTAACCCTAGGGATGCATGTGTGAATAATGTGTTTGATTTGCATGCATTTAGTCTTTGATTAGGGGTTGTCTGCTTGTTGTTTTTATCTTGCCATACAAATCCTAATTACAAGCATTTATATGAAAGTGATAAATTGCAGAAAGTAAATATCCTACGTTATTACAAACACTTGGGGATGGGGTGTACAAATATACAAATGGGGATTGCAAGAAATTAAAGTCCTAATCATCTATTAACACCATATTGAAATAATGTACAAGAAGTGTAAAATAAACTTGTTTTGTCTTTGTTAAGAGAAGAAATAAATTTATTTAAGAAAATATTTTTAGTCTTTTGTTTTAAAAGAAATAAAATAAAGCATGTGAATATAAAGTATTTTTTTGGTGTTTTTGATTATGAAAATAAAGTGATGATAAAAATAATAAGGGAATACGAGTTAGAGTCAGCGCGTTGCTGAAAGAGGAGAGAGCAGAAGTTCTGACTCGGGCGCGCTGCAAACCAGAAAGCAAATGTTAGCAGAAAAGGGAAAGCGGGAAGTTCTGGATCTATACGCACTAACGTTTTGAGGTTGTTGGGAAACAAGGAAAGCCTAGAAGTTTTGGCTGCTTGAGAGAGCCTAGATGTTCTGATACAGCTGGAATCCTATAATTTCTAGTGTTACTGGAAAGCTACAATTTTTGGTAATGGGTAAGTGAGGTGTTAGTGTTGTTGGATGAGACTGGCTAGAAGTTCTGGTCCAGGAGTACTGTTTTGACAAACAACTGGGAGGGGGTTTATCTAGAAGTTCTGATCCTGGAATATTATTTGACAAATAATAGGGTTAAAAGGTCAAGAAATAAACATAAAAATATGCTTTTGGGGCTAGAACCCATGACCCTTAACACTAATGTCTTATGTGCACGCTTTCTACCACTGGGGTGGCTGTACATCCGATATTAGAAGCAAAAACATAAACATGTATCGCAAAGTAAGTTCTGATGATGAACTTCATCTCCTTCTCCATGCCAGCCAGAGTATCTGCAACTTAGTCATTTTCTCAACAAAAATGGAAAATGCAAACATAACAGTTATGTCAAATTTCATCTTTTATTCAGAAATACAAAGCATAAGAACTGTAAACTAGAAGCAAGCATGAATTTTGCTAATCCTAATTCTGAACCCTAATTTCCTCAAGAAGTTCTGATCTGAAATTCTCTCTACTTAGGCTACATAAATGAAATCTATAAATATGTACAAATTCAGAGCCATGATATCTACATTGTATCTTTGAAAATGCAAGCCTAACAATGCCTAAGTAATGAGATAAAAATAAGAAGAAAACTTGCCTTGCAGTTGTAAATTGTTCTGTGAATTAGAGCCTGGTTCATATTGCTGTGATATTCTGGTCAACTTCCTCAAGTTCTCAGAAATCTAAAACAACCCTTAACTTGAGCTATGGATGGTTGGAATGCTCTTGATCAGTCAAGATGCAAAGTTCTGATTTTTGAAATGGATAGTGGAGAAGACTGTATTACAGTTTGAAAACAGAAGTTGGGTAGGCTTCTATGCGCATATCAGAAACTATGTGGATGATTTGGTCAAGAAACACTCAAGGAAAATTGGAGTTTGAATGCAAAAATCAGAAACTAGCAGGTTTTATGTTTGTGTTGCAGTTTCAGGTTCTTGGGAATTTTCAGCAAGGTTTCAAGGCTATTTATCTTAATCCCCCATCCAATTTCAATTTGCAAATGAAGTTTAATTTAAAGGTAAAAGATTTAGAAGCTTGGAGAAGTCAAGAGTACAACCATCATATGTTATGACTCGTTGACTTATTTTTGAAGCAAGTTTAGACAAGCATGTTTCAAGGCAAGGTAGGGTGGTTAGAAGCTTTAAACACACCTAATCTGAGTTTGTAGGCATGATTTGTGGGGAAGTACACTCAAAAGCAGAGTAAATTATGGGCTCAAAATAAACTTTGTATAAAAGTTTGCTTTTCAAGGACAATAGTGGTACTTTTATGCCACACGTGGGAGGGTCCCTGGGATAAGGACTCAAAAGTTGGTGTAAGAATTAAATGATGATGAGATTTAACAAGCAAGAAATCCTGCAACATAAGATTATGTAGCCTAGCTTTAACTTGGATCAAAAGTTTAACATAAACGTAACTTAGATTAAGAATAAATGTCCAACTTATGATCTTTGATTCTTCTTGCTCCAGCATGATTTGAAGGAGTTTTCGGACTTTTCAGAAAGCTTGTAACATGCTTTGTGATCCCCCTTTGAATCACTTTTGAAAACTCTGATTGTACCTATGTGAAAACTAGCCCAGAAGTTCTACTGAAATTATGACTTGGAAATGTTCAGAATTTAGTAAGTGTCTTAGTTTCGTGGTCGTGTCTTCAAGGGTTTACAACTTGAAATCCCAGCATTTCTAGGAGAAGTTCTGTTATGCAATGTTTTAGATCTCATTGAGATTTACAACTCTTGTGTCAGAAGTTCTTCCTGAATCAAATTGCATCATGATGAAAATCTGGTCAGAAGTTATGAACTTAACACTTAGAAAAATTTCTAAGTGTTTAGAACTTTGGCTTTTCTAAGGTAATTTTGACTTTTGATTTTCTTGATGAACCAACTTCATATTCTAACATGTCTTGATGGAATATGATTTTTGAAACTTGACTTTGATCCAAAAGTAAGAGTTTGAATTTTCAGTATGCATTTTGACCATTTTGCCCTTGTGCTAATTCCAAACCTAAATTGATGTATCAGTGCTGCAAACTTGATCCATGGAAGATCTTGTGAGAAAATTCTTGAGAAAATGAGAGGGCAAATTTTGGGGTACAACACTGTGTTACAATGGGAAACTCCAAAGTCGGCTACTGAGATTAGAAGCTTTTTGGGATTAGCTGGTTATTATAGAAGGTTTATCAAAGGTTTTTCTAAGTTGGCACTTCCATTAACTAAGTTGACTTGTAAATGTAGAGCTTTTGTATGGGATGTTCAGTGTGAAGAAAGTTTTATAGAATTGAAGAAAATATTGAAGTTGACTCTGATTTTGACATTACCTAATCCAGGAGAACCTTTTGTGGTATATTATGATGCTTCCAAGATGGGTTTTGGAGGTGTGCTTATGCAGAATGAAAAGGTAGTTGGTTATGCGTCAAGGCAGTTGAGGACTCATGAAAAGAACTATCCTACGCATGATTTAGAGCTTGTTGCAGTTGTTTTTGTGCTTAAGATTTGGAGACACTACCTCTATGGTTCTAGATTTGAAGTATTTAGTGACCATAAGAGTCTAAAATATCTATTTTATTAGAAAGAATTGAACATGAGACAACGAAGATGGTTGGAGTTGTTAAAGGATTACGATTTCGGTTTGAATTATCATCCAGGAAAAGCAAATGTGGTGGCCGATGCGTTAAGTCGAAAGACTTTACATATGTCAACAATGATGGTTAAAGAGTTGGAATTAATTGAATAGTTCAGATATATGAGCTTAGTTTGCGAAGTGACGCCGCAGAGTGTTATATTGGGAATGTTGAAAATTAACAATGAATTTCTGGACAGTATCAAAAAGCTCAGAAGTTAAATGTGAAATTGGTAGACTTGATGGTTGGGATCGATCAGTCCGAGAATAAAGATTTTAAGTTAGATGCACAAGGTGTGTTGAGATTCCATAATCGAATTTGTATTCCTGATGATGTAGAGATGAAGAAAGTGATTCTCGAGGAAAGTCATAGAAGCCAGTTGGGCATTCATCTGGGAGCTACAAAAATGTATCGAGATTTAAATAATTTGTTTTGGTTTCCTAGAATGAAGAGTGATGTGGTTCGGTTTGTGTATGCATGTTTAACTTGTCAGAAGTCAAAGGTTGAACATCAGAAGCCTGCAAGGTTGATGCAACCGTTAGAAGTTCCAGAATGGAAATGGGATAGCATTTCAATGGACTTTGTAACATGATTACCTAATACTCCAAGAGGACATGATTCGATTTGGGTGATTATTGATAGGATTACAAAGTCGGCTCATTTTATTCCTATTAACATCAGTTTTATAGTGTCGAAGCTGGAAGAGATTTATACTAGTGTAATTGTAAAGTTGCATGGTGTTCCTTTGTGTATTGTGTCAGATAGAGATATGAGGTTTACTTCTAATTTTTGGAAGAGTCTGTTAGAGGCGTTGGGTTCTAAGTTGAGTTTGAGTTCAGCGTATCATCCTCAGATGGATGGTCATGCTGAAAGGACTATTCACTTGTTAGAAGATTTGTTGAGGGCATGTGTTCTTGAACAGGGAGGTTCGTGGGACACTTATCTTCCATTAATAAAGTTCACTTATAATAATAATTACCATTCTAGTATTGGAATGACACCTTTTGAAGCGTTGTATGGTCGGAGATGTAGAACTCCTTTATGTTGGCATGAATATGGAGAAAGTGTAGCTCTTGGACTTGAAATTGTTCGAGAGACTACAGAGAAGGTGAAATTGATTCGAGAAAAGATGAAAACTTCCTAAAGTAGACAGAAAAGTTATCATGACAAGCGAAGGAAAGATTTATAATTTCAAGCGGGTGACTATGTGTTTTTTAGAGTAACGCCTGTGATCGGTGTTGGGCAAGCATTGAAGTCTAAGAAGCTCACTCCTTGTTTTATTGGTCTGTGTCAGATTTTGGACTGAGTTGAGAATGTTGCTTATAGAGTGGCTTTACCGCCTAACCTTTCAAATTTGCATGATGTGTTTCATGTGTCACAACTCCGGAAGTATATTTCAGATCCATCTCATGTGATTCATATGGATGATATGCAAGTATGAGATAATCTCACTATGGAAACGATGCATGTATGGATCGCGGATAACAAAATTAAGACTCTAAGAGGAAAAGAGATTTATTTGGTGAAAGTAGTCTGGTTAGGAGCTGCCGGAGAAAGCATGACGTGGGAGTTGGAGAGAAATATGCGGGAATCCTATCCTGAGTTGTTTTAACAAGGTATATTTTCGAGGATGAATATATTCTAGGTGGGGGAGAGTTGTAACACCCGTTAATTTAATTAATTATTTAATTAAATATTTTCAAATTACTCGTTGAAGTTGTGAGATGTTATGAATTATTGGCATAAGTTCCTAGATTATTACTAGTTAATAAATTAGTTGATTAATAATAGTAATAATACTAGAATTAGTAGAATAATAAAATAATTGTGTTGGGCCTATAGTAATGGTTAGAAGTAGAGATATGAGGGTGTGTTATTAAGCCCACTAAGAATAATAATATTGTGAGGTTTTATTTAAATAAAGAATAGGGTTAATTGATAAGGAGTTGGAAATTGATCGTGAGAAGTTGCAGAGAAGAGGAATAGGGAGAAGAGGCAAAGCAAGGTTTTCGATCGGAGAGTTATAGAGCGAACTTCAATCCAAGGTAAGGGCAGGGTTCTGACTCTATAACGGGAATCATGATGAATGTTGTACCCCAAAATTTGCTCTTTCATAGTTCTCAAAACATTGCAAGAAAAATCTCCAAGTTGCTCAAGTTTGCTCAATAGTGGGTCAGACAAATCATCTCCTAAGGCAGTCAACCCCAAATTAGGGTTTTGTGTTGCATCAAGATCCTTGAGTCCAAATGACCTAAAATGCTCCTTAATGTCCTAATATGTTCTCAAGGTCATCCATGTCAAATTTCAAGCCTTGCAGAGGAAGTTTGCTCAGTCAATTGCTCAAAGGGTCCAAAAATCGACTGTGCTAGGGCAAAAGTCAACTGTGACCCAAAATACAGTCAAACCTCAAGATTTCTTGTCAACATTCTCATTTTGAAGGATATTTCATCATTTGATCAATGGTTGATCAGGATTCATCAAGGATTGCTCAAAATTCATCAAGACTCAAAAGTTGCTAAATTAGGGTTTTGTAGGAAAAGTCAAACCAACTTTGACCAAGAATAACTTTTTCATAATTCATGAGAAATGACCCATCCAAAGCTCATTTTTAATAGGATGCAATTTCCTACAATCCATCTTCATACACCAAGATCAAGAAATGCACTCACAAAAAGTTACAAATTTGGACATTATAGGTCATTTTTGAAAGTCAACAAAAACACCTTTTTTACCAAAGCTTATAACTTGATCATGGAATATAAAAATGATATTAAACCAAAAGGGTTGGTTATAGGACATCTCAAGCTTTCTAAAAAGTCCAAGAACACTTCCAAAAGTTCAAAATTGAAGAAGTTATGCATTGTTGAAGTTGGGTATTTTTGCAAAATTGCCAAAAGTCAACTATCCCCAAAACATCAAATTTTGTCAGATGGGCCCATTCTTTTCCACTTGATTTGATCTTGCCACATTGCACACGTGTCCTAGCTTCAGCCATGAGCCCATATCTTATTTTTATATTTTTTTTTTAATTTTTTATTGAATTATTTCATTTTAATCAAATTAAATCATAAAAAAATCCAAAGCTTTGATTACATGATATCTTTTGATTGTTTCAGGTTTTAATTGTCATCATAATCATCATCAAAATTCGTATCAAGCATATCATGTACAAAAAGATGGAGATTTGATAAATTTGGCAAGCTTTAAAGGATGAATCAAATCAAATCATAAGGCATTGATTTAGAGAGATTTGATTCATGATTCTTGACCTAATACATTCCATGATACATATAGAAGGCAAAGGCACGAAATTGAGGGTGAGAGGCTGCAAGAATCAACCAAACAAAACTTGGAAAAAGTGGTGAAAAGTGCAAAACCAAAATCACACTTAGAGGCAAATTCAGAAGCCAAGAACGATCTCAATCGTTTCCTTGACAATCACTGAAGCAGAACCAATCCCTAGCAAGCTCCCATACACGCTCAAAATCTCTGTAAGTATCTCAGAAAACCGCCCTTCTTTTGAATTCACAAATCTCTATTCTTGCATCTTTTGTATAAACTATGGGCATATTCATAATCCTCGTCAAATTTACAAGCATTCTGCATTAGCCAATTGCATTTTTCTGGCCTAGATGAAGAACCCCCATAGCTAGGGTTCTTCGTTCGTGTTTTAGGGTTTTCTTTTTCAGGGGAAATAAAGACTCAAGAAGGGTATAGGTTTAATCAGGAAGCCCAGACAAACTCAACCATGTGCTGGGAATTGATTTTCATGGACTGGGATGGATTTTAGAGTGAGCCTACGCATTTAGCTGCGGATCTAAATCCGCAGGTTAAGTTACAGGGTTTGAAGGTCAGGGACGACAACGTGTCTCCCTCTGATTGGCCTAATTCAAACACGCGCACTTTATTTTATATTTTCTGGCATATTAATTCGTTTTCCTTTATTTTTATTGTTTTGATACTTAACAAATGGAATACATTGGCCTAGTGGCAAATCAGCGCTGGCAACATCCACAGGACCTGGGTTCGAATCCCAGGTCCCCCATGTTATTTGTTATTTTTCTTCAGGTATTCCAGTGTGCCTAAGGAGTAACAGTACATCATACACCATCATCTAATCAATGGACAGATGGCCAATGGCCAAATCTGATGGATGGAGATGGAACGTCCACCATGGGATCCAGTCAACCAGCGCGCATGGGATCCCAAAAGTCAACTAGGCCTGCGCCAATTGGGCCATGGAATTGCTATGTTGAACCTCCCATTCAGGCCCAAACCCTCCTATCTCTCTTTATTTTATATTTTATATTTTATTGTTTTGTTATTATTTTTATTATTAACTAACCAATCAAATCCTTTTCTTCATAAAATTAAAAACCAAAAAATATATTTTCTTTATTCAAATCAAATTTTAATTTTTTTTATTATTAACAATTATTAATTTAATTAATTTAGGCCATTAATTAGAAATAACTTTAATATATTTTTGTAAATAATTAAAATCAATTAGACTTAATGAGGTTTTTATTAACATTGATTAATTTTATTTTCTTTCTTTAAATACAAAAAAAAACCAAAAATATTTATTTTTATTAATTAGTTTAATTAACATAATTTAATAATTAATTTAGAATAGTTTATTTCTTAATTCAAAACGAAAAAAAATCTTTTCTTTAAATAACGAAGGGTCAAAACCCTAGAACTCGCACTCGACTTAATTTCCCGTACGCCATCCATTTTATATCATATTTGTATTTGTTCCCGGAATATAATAGATAATTAGGACCATTTAATTATTTTTATTGCTTTATTTATTTTCCGCATTTAAATTTCAAAGGGTTGTTTTTGGCGATGTAAATACCCGATGCCTTGTAATTTAATTTCCGCAATTTGTAATTGTTAGATGTTTGATAATAGGTATGCATGACAATAATGGATGTTTAACCTAAAATCAACTTAGATAACCATTGACATGTACGAAGACAAAATTAACTGAAAACGACACACTCGCACATGCGCACTCTTAGGATACACCCCACTTGGTTGCCTTCGTACGCGGTCATTGAGTATAGGAAGTTTTAGAGATCGCCCTCTCGTCCAAAGATCATAGTTGCCTCGAAACGGTTGCCTCGGATAAAATGATCTAAGACATTAGGGTTACCGCTAAGGCGCCCTAACATTGCTTTAGTGACCGCACGTCCCTTAATCGAATTGACCCTTAAACTCCAATGATGGTGCTACCTACTCATCAATAGTGGAATAGCATTGTCTAAAGGAAGATAGCATAGAACGACTCCCTTTTCGAGTAGGTAGATGGTTCTTAAGTACTTGCTCTTTCAAAAAAACAAAAACAAAATCTTTTTCACACTTACACCTTTCAAACAAAAACTTCTTCAAACCCACAAACACAAAGAAAAGCAATTTCGAAAACAATATGAGCAAGTACCTAAGAGCCCGTGGATAACCACAGATAGAAAGGGTGCTAACACCTTCCCTTTCTATAATCTACCCCCCGGACCCGAGAAATATCTCGAAAAAGGAATTTTTCTGTGCTTTTTTCCTTTCTTTGTTGGATAAAATAGAAGACGGTGGCGACTCTTACTTACCGCGACATTTTGCGAAAACAAACACAAAACGTAAACCAACATATCAAAAAAACAGTCAGTTCTTTCCCACCGTATCACAATGAATATTATGTAGGGATTGGTTGTGTGCATAATTGTTGTTGTGCGTGAAATTGTTGTTGTTTCTGGATTTCATGTTACTGCTGCCATAATTTCTGATAATGTTGCAGTAATTCCATCAATGAACGAAAGGTTGGAAATTAACCCATGGTTGGTGTAGTTGTTATGTTGTTGTGTTAATCAATGTTGTTTTGGTGTTAGATTTGTAATCAAGGAATGTTTGGAAAATTCTGCGTTAGTATCAGTAACAGACTGAAGTCTGTGAGGGGCTAGAAGACACGATGTGTCGAGGGGCACAAGTACTTGTGTCGAGCGACACAAGGCTGCAAGGTGTGCTGAGGGGCATGGTGTGTGCCGACCGACACAGAGGAATAAGGGGGGAGGTGTTGAGCGGCATGGCCATTGTGCCGAGTGGCAAATGTCTTTATTAATTCTTTTCTTTTGTTCTTGTACATGTTGAGTGGCACATATTTCTTTCTTATTCCTTAGCGCTTCCGTGCATGCTAATTGGTTAATTATTTTCGTCTAACATTCTCAGTATAATAATTAGAGTTCTTAAGGTAATCTATCCCTAAATGATTAATGAATTACTAGTAAATATAAGTTAGTAGTAGGAGAGATAATAGAATTAATGATTAGCATAAAAGTATTAATAAGATTATCAATAGAAGTAATTTAGTAGAACTTTCAGTAGAAATATTAGTAATAGATTAACAGGAGAACAAATTAGTAGCTAGTAACAAAGATGAAATAATTAATAAGTGACTAGCAGTAAACCATATGGAATTGCAGATAGTAGTACAGAACCAAAAATATTAGTATTTTAGCAGAAAATTATTTAGCCGAATATAGTCGAATTGCCCGAATAATTACGCAGGACGTCGTAGTATATTTTGGTTAATATGGTGTATTGTATACCTTGTTATAATTTGAGAATTGGAGGGTGATGATGAATTTTGTTGAGATGCCTCTAATTATTGGTAGATATTAAGTTGTAGGATTATAGCCAATGTTGAATTGTGTTGAGTTGTTGTTGAATTATTGTTGTTGTTGTTACTATATTGATACTGTTTTCACATACATAACATATCAAGTTGGAAGCTCATGCTCGGTAAGTTGGCCTGGATTGGAAAATATAAAGTTAAAGGATTATGTCTTGTTGATTCCTCTATTAACTGGAAGATTATTAAGTTGGAGGTTTTGCTCCATTGGTACCACATGTATGTGCATAAAAACAAGTCTCATTTCATGTTGCAACATGAGTTGTGTGTGGATGAATTGATTATGTTAAATGTTGCTAAGAGCTTTGAAGTGGTGATTTTGTATGAACTGATTCTAATATATTATTTATCATATGTTCTATTATATTGTTTGATATCTCACCCCTTCTGTTTGAATGTTACCCCTATGTTGGTAACGTGCAGGTAACCCAGAGTGAAGGTTGTTTACCTTCTGTAATTCAAGTCGGTGTCGTCGCTCTGATACGCAACACTCGGAGGGATGAACACTTGTTGCTTTATTGTTATGTGTTGTACCCTAAAATTTCCCTCCCATATTTCTCAACAAATGTCAGGTGAGGTCCCCAAATTGCTCAAGGAAGTTCAAGAGTTGATCTGACAAAACTCTCTCCTAAGGCAGTCTACCTCAAATTAGGGTTTCTATTTTCATCAAGATGTGTGAACCCCAAAGGACTCAAATGCTCACAATTGTCCTAATATGTTCTCAAGATCATCCATGCCAAGTTTCAAGCTTCGCAGAGGAAGTTTGTTCAGTCAATTGCTCAGATGCCTGAAAATCAACTATGCTAGGTCAAAAGTCAACTGTGGCCCACAATACAGTCAAACTTCAAGATTTTTGGTCAACATCCTCATTTTGAAGTATTATTCATCATTTGATCAAGGGTTGGTCATGATTCCTCAAGGATTGCTCACAATTCATCAAAACCCCAAAGTTGCTAAATTAGGGTTATGTAGGAAAAGTCAACTTAACTTTGAACAAGCATAACTTTCTCATACTTCATCATAAATGACCCATTAAAAGCTCATTTTGAAGAGGATTCAATTCCCTACAATTCATCTTCAGCTCCCAAGTTCAGAATATGCACTCACAAAAAGATATGGATTTTGACATTATAGGTCATTTTGAAAAGTCAACAAAAACACCTTTTGGGTCAAAGCTTCATACATGAACATGGAAGACCCAATTGAGATGAGACTAAAAGGGTTGCTTATAGGACATCCTAATATTTCTAAAAAGTCCAAGAACACCTCTCTAGGGTCAAATTTGAGAGAGTTATGCATTGGCCAAGTTGACCTTTTTTGCAAAATTGCCAAAAGTCAAATGTGCTCAAATTTGCATTTTTTGCTAAATGGGCCCAACTTTTTATGCTTGCACCTCAATTATAATGTGGTCCAAGACTCAAATGCTTATCCACCAATTTTTTTCTTCATTTTTCAATTTATTTTGATTTTTTATTAATTGAAAAGTGAATTAAATCAAATAAATGATGAAAATTATCAAAGATTTGATTTGATTGGTTTTTATTACAGGTTAGCAACCAAGATTTGATGAGCTTGCAAGATTAATTCGAATAAATGGTAATTGGAACAAAAAGAGCATGATTAGGACAAATTTGGAAGAATATCATATGCCATGAAAGACCAAATCAAATCTTCATAATGGGCAACATTCAATTCGTTTTTGTTGACCTAATGTGTTGCATTACATATACAGAAGGTATCCAAGGCAAGAAAGAGAGGTTGGCAGGCGTAAAAAGGCAGAACAAAATTCCAAATTTTCAAAGAAAAGTGTAGATCCAATCTTGCTCTACAGGTCATCTCAAGCCATCCCAGCTATCCCAATCAATCGCTGGAAGTTTCAGGAAGCTTTCCCAAGCGTTTATCGGTCATAACACGCACAAAAACGCCTTGTAAGGGTGTCATGGTTTGCCATTGTTGTACCCCAAAATTTTCCCTCTCATTCCATCAACATTTTCTCAATCACAAGACTCTTGGAACTCAAGATCAAGCTAGGGTTTGCCCTGCTCAAGACACCTCCTTGCACTGTTGACCTAAATTAGGGTTTGAGTTTGCACAGAGATGTTTTGACCTACAATGCCCAAAGTGACTTTCATACTTAATATTGGACTCACAAGTTTGTCCATACCAAGTTTCAAGCCTTGATTCAAATTTTTGCCCAGTCAATTGGACAGTTGACCTAGAAATCAACTGTATTGGGGAAAAAGCCAACTGTGGCCAATTGACAGTCAAACCTCATGAAATTTGACCCACATCAACATTATGAACTCATATGAACCATTTGATTAAGTTTGGATCACAATTCCACAAGAAATTGGATCAGATCACCAAAAGGGAAAAATGGTCATTTTTAGGGTTTTGACTGCACAAAGGCAATTTTTGACTGTTTGACCTAGCCAATGGCAAATAAAGCTCACACATGGACTCAAGGACTCAATGACATTGTCTTGACCCATTCAACAAGTTCAAAAGATCTCAAATGCATAGGATTGACAGATGAATTTTTCAGTCAACTGATTAAAATTTGACTGTACACTGAAAAGTCAAACTTTGACTTTTTGGTCAAAATCAAGTGCCAAGAGTCATTTTTCACCAAGACATGTCAAATTATGAAACTTGTTAGTCAAGAAACCCAAAAATGCAAATTAGGGTTTAAAATGGAAAATTTTCATAACTTAGAAATTTTCTAAGTTATGAAATTTTCTTAATTTTTCCTAACTTTATCCCATTTTTTCACCAAGATGCAAATGGATTCAAACAAAACTTGCAACATGAAAGTTGTAGTACATCACAAATTCTACAACTTTGAATCACAAAGTTTTCTCAAAATAGGCTTGTATCTCAAGTTATGATTTTTGGAACAAGGGTACCTAAAACTTTTAACTTAGAGAAATTTTGCCTTAATTTAGGCAGGATTTTGGCCCATCTTCATGGCCATTTTTCACATATTTACACTTGGATTTTCAAGTTTCATTTCAAATATGGATTATAGTACATTTTCCAAGCTTTACAAATTGTCAAAGAACTCCTCAAACACCCTTGTGGTTAGAGAGAATCGAATGCTTGAAGTTGGCAAAAACTCACTTTGATCCATGGCCAATACATGTTCATACCAAATTGCAAATCTGATCTAGCTAGCTTGGTTCACAATTACAGGCCTCAAAACCAGTTTGTACTCCATAATTTAATGCATATCCATTGAGCTAAGGTATTGTCTTAGTCATTAGGGCATTATACACTAGATTAAGCCTTAAATGGAAAAAGTAACAATGCCATTTTTGCTTAAACTTCACTTTATGTCAAAATAAGATCCTTGAGGCATGGGGCCATATCTCTGAGGCAAGATCAAATCTACCAATTCCAGTAACCAAGAGCAAAATATGCAGCATGATATAGGACTGGTACAGGCCTGCATTGAACATATAGACACTCTTGCTTCAAGAAGAAAAAAAGTTGCAAACCACAAGCCATCTCTCACATCTGTTAAAACCAACTTACACAAACATTGCAAACAAGTTTGATACCTCCTGACAAGCCAGAAACACGACTCTTTTGCCTCTCAAAACTCCTAGTGCACAAATTCCCCATTTTCTTGCAAAACAGGGCCAATTCTGCATTTTGCAAGCCATCTTCAAATTCCATTGTGCGTTTTGCCTAGAGATACTTCAAACACCTTCCAACCAACATACCTAAGCTATCCAGATCATCCATTGCTAGTTGTAACACCATTAAAACACATTGCCATTTTTGTTTCAAAGCTTTGCAGGTTGAGTTCTATAGCACGATCCAGGCTACTTCAAAACAAGCCAAGCATTGGAAAAGCTTCAGTGGACCTCAGGCAAGCTCAAAAGAAGCTCAAGCACCCTTGGAAGTTGCTGCATTGTCCAGCTCGAAGTCAACTGAAACAGGTATTTCATGAACTTCTATCTCTCTATTTAGGAATAGTTGGACTTAGGTTTGTGAATGAAAGATGTTGTATTCATAGCCCTGAAGCCATACATATGCTTAGTTTTCATTTATATTAATCCTGCTAGGAGAATTTCATCCATGAACTTTCTGAAAAAACTAGGTTAGAAATTAGGGCCAGAGAAATTCTCTATGGTCTTTGAGAGTTAGCTTAAGTTTTTTATATGGTTAGATTCGTTGTTTGATGCTCTACAAGTTTCATGTTATGAGTTTTGTCAAAAAATCAAAGAATCAGGAGATAGCAGTTGATGTACAAAATGCGCGTTTTTGTGAACCAAGGAAGAAGATGAAGTCTGATTGGGCTGGGCCTGGTCATTTTTGCTTCTAACACCCTATTTTTCAGTTTACACCCCCTGGCCCATTTATTTGCATATTTGTCATTATGATATTTATATTTTTTATTCTGACATTATTATTTTTTGTCCAAATATAAAAAAATGCCAAAAAATTTTTTTTATATATTTTTTCATATTTATTTGATATTTATTTTTATTTTACTAGTATAAATATGTAAATAATTTATTTTCTTTTATTAAAACTTAAATAATAATGTAAAAAATATGTTCATTTTCATTTATCATTTTATTTATATTTAAAAACATTTTCTTGAAAATACACATTTTGTAAATAATTAATTTTTATTTTTTATATATTTAATATGTTATATATATATATATATATATATATATATATATATATATATATATATATATATATATATATATATATATATATATATATATATATATATATATATATATATATATATATATATATATATATATATATATATATATATATATATATATATATATATATATATATATATATAGATATATATATATATATATATATAGATATATATATATATATATATATATATATATATATTTTATTAATATTTTACACTAAAAATATCATTTTTACAATATACTCTTATTTTTTGTACAAACCAATACATTATTGCATATAAATAATAAATAATACTATTTATTTAAAAATTAGGGTTTTGCCCTAAAATAATTAAAATTGACCCCTTTTATTATTATTTACATTAAAAAATACTTTTTACATACATAAAAACTTTTTGCATAATACATTTTATTAAACATTTATTTGTTGTATTTTATTTAATTATTGCACATTTAAATATTGTCTTATACATTCGATTTGGTTGTAATAATTTAGAATTTAATTTCTTGTCAAATACCCCCAATTCAAATTTGTACCCCCCTCCCTATATCATGTTGTAATAATGTAGAATTTAAATTCTCGCACCTTTTTATGCTTTCAATTATGCCATGATTAGACTTAGGGTTTGTATGCCAAATAAAATCAACAACTAGCTTGACCTAATCCAAGATAAACATGCATGAAAAATAAACACAATGCACACTTGCACCCTCTAGGGTTTCAATCCACTTGTTGCCTTCAAAAATGGGCCATGGTTGCATGTCAAGTACTTTGGCAAAACAAAAATAAATACCATAGTCCCTCAATGACGCTATCTGAGTTGCCTAAACAAAATGATCAAGTCCCTTAAGAAAATTGCCAAAAATACTTGACACAATTGCTATCATGGTCTATACGATGACCCGCGCCTGTCCAGTTTAACATCCTAACGCAAGGTTGTTCACCAAATACAATGGTGAAACAACACTGTTAAAAGGGTTAAAAACATAAGAAAGATCTTTTGAGTAAAATAGGGTAGACAACTCTTAGTTACTTGATCAAAAATCTTGCAAAACATCCTTGCCATTTTTCAAACACACTTCACAACACAACTTCAAAACAATTTCAAAACAACTTTCAAAACATTGAAATATCTTTTCAAAAAGACACACACCTTTGTATATATTCAAACAAGAATCATTACAAAGGTTGCCACAACGATGGACTCTTTTCAAAACATCTTTCAAAACCACACACAAAGCACCATTTCAAACAATTGAAGAGCACCATTTCAAACAATTGAAAAGCAAAGCAAGTGATCTAAGCAAGTAACTAAAAGCCCATGGATAACCATGGATAGAAAGGGTGCTAATACCTTCCCTTTCTATAATCTACTCCCCGAACCCAAGAAAACATCTCAAAGGTCTTTCCTGTGCTTTTTGACCTTTCCTTAGGATAAAATAAAAAGTCAGTGGCGACTCTTGCTAAACCGAAACATTTGCGAACACAAATGCAAAATCCCAAGTCATTTCTCCCACCGTATCACAACCATGTTTTTGAAATTCGATTATCATGATTCGTGCATTATGAGCATATTTTAATAGCATATATATGTTTGTCATCGTGTTTGTAACATGCTGGTTATGTTCAATCGAGTTTTTGATGCGTATACTGACAATTGCCATGGCTAGGGATTGAAGAGCCGTTTTAGGGCTTCTCTGTACAAATAAAATTAGGGCAAAAAAGGGGGACTATGGTGTTCAGGGGATCAAGGCAAAATGATCCATGTGCTCACCTTAAATTTATCATGCGTTTTCTTAATTTTGGAAGTTTGCAGGGTTTTAACCATGGAACCATGTCCGTAGGTAAAGGTTTACAGTGTAATACGACGACCAAGGAAGAAGAAGGCAACGTGTCTGGGCACCATTGGCTGTTTTTAAATTCCGCGCGTTTTTCCAATGAACCATCGTGTTTTATATATTATGCATTATTATTATTATATGTACAAATAAACCAAGCAGCACAGATGGCAAGCAGGTACTGGGAATTAGCATGAGGACCTGGGTTCAATCCCCAGGTCCCAACCTTTGTTCATATTATTTTTCAATAGGTGATCATGCACGCTGCTTATCAGGGGGTCCACCGTATGCCATCAACATCTGGCCATCAAACACATCTCTAGCCCAGATCCAACGTGCCATCCTTGGAGGCCTACCATGCTCCTCAAGTCAACCTACACACCAGATCCAACAAAGTCAAGCAAGCCTTAGCTATCTGGGCCCAGAAAATTCAGATTCCAAACCCCATGATTGCTAATACACAGGCCCATCTCATCTCTTCTTTATTTTATTTTTTAATTCTTTTTATACTTCCTTTAATTATTTATAATTGCAAATTAATTATTTTTTATAAAATCATAAAATCAAGAAATAAAAAAAAATTAGAATTGGATTTTTGTTATCAAAATTAATTTTGTTAATTTAATTTAGTTTAACTTAGGGCAATTTTAAATTTTTTTATATAAATAAAATTAAATAGAGATTAGGGTAAATTTCTGATTTAATTCCTTTATTTTTTCTCAAATAAATAGAAATACAAAATAGGTTCTTAGAGTGAATTAATTTATTTTTATTGATTTAAAATTAATTAGAACTTAGGGTTTTCTTTTAATTTTTCATTATTTTCTTAAAACATGACAAAAAAAAAACAATCTTCTTTTTAATCAATCGTCAATAGATTTAGTCAAGGGTCAAAACCCTAGTTGTCTCGTATTTGATTCATCGCGCGCGTGTTAATTATTTTTGCCAATATTTTTGTAACTGTTCATGGCTTGTAATAGTTAATTTAGGGCTTTTACTTATCGCTTTTTCCCGGGTTTTTGGCTATCTAATTAATCCCCCTCCCCGAAGCCTTGTAATAGTGTAGATTTACTTTCTTACATTTTAATTCCTGCAAATATTTAACTTCCTAGATGTATGCTAATAGGATTGTATGGCAAGAATGCATGACAAATTAATACAGTTAGAAAAACCTAATGTGCAAAGATTAAATAACTGAAAACAGATCACTCGCACATATTACTCTTAGGGTATACTCTCACTTCGGTTGCCTTCGGTAAACGATCATTAAGCATAGGGTGTTTTAGTGGTTGCCCTCCTGTCTAAAAAAATCAAACGTCCCATTCGAATGTTGCCTCGGAAATGTTGCCTCAGAAATGTTGCCTCGGAAATGTTGCCTCGAATATGATCTTAAGACTCTAGGGTTCTTACTAAGATGTCCTAATATTACTTTAGTGATCGTACGTCCCTTTCGAATTGACCCTTACAACTCCAACAACGGTGCTACCTATTTCCCAATAGTAGGATAACACTGTCTAAAGGAAACAAGAATAGAAACGATCTTTTTTCGAGTAAGTAGATGCTAGTAGGTACTTGCTCAAATCAAAACTTTCCACACTTACACATTTTCAAACAATTTTCAAAACAACTTCATCACACCTTTGAGGACTGATACAAGGGTTATCACGAAGTCAAACTTTTCAAAAACAAAGCACACACACAAGAAATTTAAAAAAGATGAGCAAGTACCGAAGAGCCCATGGAAAACCATGGATAGAAAGGGTGCTAACACCTTCCCTTTCTATAATCTACCCCTCATACTCAGAATATTTTGAAAAAAGGATTTTTTCTGTACTTTTTTCCTTTCCAATTGGATAAAATAAAAGTCGGTGGCGACTCTTGCTTACCGCGACATTTTGCGAACATAAAACGCAAAATGAAAACCAGCATTCAAATAGTCGGTTCTGCCACCGTATCACAGAACTGGCAACTCTGCTGGGGAGTTATAAGTGGGGTATACCTTAGAATCTAGTTCATCATAATTGCTTCTCTTGATTGCTTTATTTGCTTTACTTTTAAGGGTTTTGTTTGGGGTTACTATAGATCATACACCCGGATCTGGGAAATACCTTTTAGGCAAGTAGCAATAGACTATGAGGGAACTGTACGGCGTAGACCGATACGGTTGAAGTAGTAGCTACGTTGGTGTGGCACATTGGTTGGTACCGGTATCCCTTGTGGAGAAACAAGGAGAATACGGGGCCGCCACGTGGTGTTGTTAAGCATCAACTGACCTTAGAACCTTTAATCGCCCAACTTGGCCATTAGAAAGTAGTGAGATAGCCGACCTCGGTGTAGAGCTGAGAACTGGTTGATACTCGATGCTACACTCATTGAGACCATACTCTCAAAATAGTTCCGGCTGCAAGAAAAGGTTGCGTAAGATGAAACCATGACCGATGGAGGATGGTCAGTGATATTGAGATCCTCTAGAACCTGGTTACTTTTTTCTAGGACAGGTTGAAACCAACTTAACTTCAAGAGGGTACTACCTTTGACCTCATGCAAGCCTTTAACCTAAGGGCTTTGTGTGATTTGACTGTGTTTGCAATATTTGTGTTTGCTATACCTGTGGTTTATCATGACATCATGCATCATAACATGGCATTCATGCTTCATTACACTAACCATTTCAAAGACCAAGGGAATACAGGGCCGCTGAGTGATGTCATAAAGCACTAATGAACTCTTAGAACCTTACTTGACCATCTTAGCCTTTTATTAGGGGTAGTGAGATGACCGGCTTTGGTGCAGTCCGAAGTTGGTAGATACTCGATACTACACTCATTGAGGGTTGTTTTCTTGGAATATTTTGGTCGCTAGTTAAGTGGCTAAACCAAAACAATGAACATAGAAAACAATCTAGTGATATTGAACTCCTTAGAACCCGATTGCTATTTATAGGACAGGTTTGAGCCAACTAAACTCAAGAGGGTACTTACCTATGAAACCTCATGCAAGCCTGAGACTAGGGTTTTGTGTGACTTTCCTGTACATGTGCTTGTGCATACATCATGAACATCATAAAGCATCATATGCATCCACTAACCATTTCAAGGGTTTGGATCTTCATCTTTGTTCTTGTTTTGTAGGTCATGGAATCACTTCGCAGGAAAAAAATTCAAATCAACCTTGTGAGAATCCCTCCTCAACTCAAGGAGCTCACCTTCAGGATTCCAGAGAATTCTCTCTTCAGTGAAAGACATGGTAGACTCCTCAACTTGGTCAACACCAACATTGAAGAAGACATGGTGAAAGTTCTCTTCCAGTTCTTTGACCCCCTACACCACTGTTTCACATTCCCTGATTATCAATTGGTGCCTACTTTGGAGGAATTTTCTCAACTCCTGAGAATTCCTATTCTTCATCAACTACCCTACAACGGTATGGAAAAAGAACCGAAGCCTGAAGATGTTGCTCAAGCATTACACTTGCAACCATCTGACATCAAGGGGCATTGGGAAACCATAAGTGGTGTCAAGGGCTTCTTGGAAAAGTTTCTGTTTGAGAAGGCACAAGACTGCTGGAATTCTCTTGATCTATAAGCCTTTGAAGAGATTGTGGCACTCCTCATCTATGGTTTGGTCCTGTTCCCAAACCCTGACCAACTTATAGATGTGAATGCTGTCAAGATTTTCATATCCAGGAATCCTATACCTACATTGCTTGGGGACATCCTACACTCATTTTACACACGAACAATGAGGAAAGAGGTGTTCTCATGTGCTGTACTCCTCTCCTAGCAAGGTGGTTTATTTCTCACCTTCTACAATCAGTTTTGAAGAATGAGCAGGGTTTAAGGTGGTCACAACGATTGATGACCCTCACACATTCTGATGTACATTGGTGTTCTCGGTCCAGAGAAAATGTCATCACCATTGATCATTATGGGGAATTCCCTAATGTCCCACTACTTGGCATTAGGGGAGGCATCACCTACAACCCCTGTCTAGCTTTGAGACAATTTGGATATGCTCGGAGGGATGGCCCTCATGACATGCTGATTCCGGACCTAGTTTTTGACTTCGACAACGATGCGCAAGGACTTCGACAAAGGTTCATCAGAGCTTGGAGGATGCCTAACAAGGTGGATAGTAAGACACTGGGGCACAAGAATTCCATCCCCCTTGAGCTTTACCTCAAGTGGGTACGAACCCGCTCCCAAAATCTTATGATGCCATACTCTCACATTCTCCCCTTGATCAAAGAGCCTGTTATGGAAGGAGAGGTTCCATACACCATCCTACATCCTGACATGCCAACATCATGGGAAGAAATGAAAAAGAGTTGGATCCAACTCAAGGAAGAACGAGATACTTTTGAAGCCAGCTTCTATGCCAGTGAGAAGAAGGTTTTGGAGCTTACCCGTCGACTTCACGAGGAGGAAACTCTCAACACTTACATCGCACCAAAGAGGATGTGCAATGTCTTTTTACATTAAGAATTTTGTAATATTTCGCCCATGGGGCACTTATGTACTAACAAATTTCTTCTTAATATGACGTGCGTTCTTTTTTGTTTGCAACAAATTTGAATTTCTGAACCCTTGAATGCATTACATGAATAACATACCATTCATCATATGCACAAACAGGTCTTCACGCCAGGTTTCCTTATCTTTCTACTGCTTATTTCAGCAAGATGGATTTGGAGCAGACGGTAAAGGATCTGCAGGCACAAAATTCACAGTTCCAGCAACTCCTCATGACCTTGGCAAAGGGTCAAGAGGACCTCAAAGTTTTGTTGGAGAATAATAAAGAGAAAAAGAAAAAGAGACCTGGGGTGGCCACTTTTGGAAGAAGGTTTGAGAGCAATGCTAGGAAGGTTCTTAAGTTCCCCTTTCTTGAGTTCCCCTCAACGTCTGACGAAGGGGCCGGTAAAGGGAAAGGGACTGTTGTGCCTTCTGAATCCGAGGTTGAAGAGGAGGAAGAGGAAGAAGACGAAGACTACTCCGAACAACAGTATCCACCAGCGGATGATAAATATAAGAAACTTGAAGATAGACTGGCAGCTATGGAGTTGCAGAGGGTGCCCGGATTTGATTTTGAAGAACTAGGGCTGGTAGCTGGGATTGTTATCCCTCCCAAGTTCAAGGTGCCAACATTTGCCAAGTATGACGGTCTGTCATGCCCAAAGATGCACCTGAGGTCATATGTCAGAAGAATCCAACCCCACTCGTCCAATAAGGACCTCAGGGTACACTTTTTCCAAGACAGCTTGTCTGGCACGCAATTAGATTGCTTTTATTAACTCGAGAGATCAGAGGTTAACAATTGGGAAGACTTGGCAGCTGCTTTTTATCGTCAGTATCAATACAATGCTGATTTGGCGCCCACTCGTACTCAGTTACAAAGTATGGGGATGGCTTCCAATGAGGGTTTAAAGAGTACGCCCAGAAGTGGCGTGATCTGGCTGGAAGGGTACAGCCACCGCTATCAGATAGGGAGTTAGTTGACATGTTTCTGGGGACCCTGTCTGGACCTTTCTTTAACCATATAATCGGGAGTTCTTCCGCGGGATTTACTGAACTGATTTTGACCGGCGAAAGGGTTGAGGCCGGTATTAAGAGTGGAAAGATTCAAAAGGATGCTTCCGCATCCACGGCTGTTAAGAAACCCTTCCCAGCCAAGAAGGAAGCATCTGCTGTGTATTCTCAGAAGGGACAAGGAAGAACTGAGCACCGACCGACTGTAGGGGCTGTGATGATTCAAAACTCGTCAAATGATCAACCTCGTAACAATCAGTCGAGACCTAATCAACAACGGGTGGAAAGGCCACAACGGCAGTTCACCCGCATCAACATGACGCCCGCTCAGGTACTTCCTCATTTGTTGAAGCTGAATCTAACTAGTTTGAAGGAAGCGCCAAAGAACCCTAACACCTCCTCTCCATACTACCACTCCAATGCCAAGTGTGCTTACCATTCCGACAGTGTTGGGCACGATACCAATAATCGATGGGCGCTTAAGAACAAAATCCAGGATCTGATTGATGCTAAGGAAGTAGAATTTGATGCTCCTGAGAAGCCCAATGTTATATCTGCTCCGATGCCCAAGCACGACCACAATATTCATGCTGTTATGGAGGACACTCATGTTACTAATGTTGTTGACCTGCTGACGCCGTTACTTGTGATTAAAGAAAATTTGTTGAGAGCCGGGATCTTTCCTGGTTGTGGTAAAGACTGTTATTTTTGTTTGAACATACGAGGTGATTGCCCAATGTTGAAATCAGGTGTCCAACGCCTGATGGACACTCAAGAGATACTTTTCCAGAAAACCCCTGTTGATACCTTCAATCCTGTTACTCCTGTTACTTTTGCTACTTCAACCAATGATATTGAAATTATAACCATTTCCGACAATCCTCCCAAGGCTTGCAAAAGTCCTGTCAGGATTACACCCAACTCTGAATGTGTACCATTAAAGATCACCATGCCGGGACCTGTCCCGTACCAATCCAGCAAAACGATACCATGGAACTATGGGGGAGAAATCTTCTACCATGGTATCAAACAAATCGAAACAGTCCAAGAGATTTCTGAAGAAGAAAGCCCTGATATAGGGAACATTGCGGGTACAAGCAAGATAACCCGCAGCGGCCGGATCTTTTCTCCGGAGATTGCTCCCCCTCGAGCAGTTTTCGGACCCTTGAAAGCTGTTGTACCTGTTGGACCATCTGTGCAAGGCCCAGTGATTGAAGAATTGGATACTCCTGAAGTAAGACCATCTGCTGATACTACCGACAAGGGTAAGGGGATACTGGGAGTGCCTGTCAGGACGAAGGCTCATGCTGTGGTTATCCCCGAAACCACTCAGAAAGAAATGGATGAAATCTTGAAAATAATCAGAAAAAGTGACTACGACGTTGTGGAACAATTAGGGCAGACCCCTTCTAAAATTTCAATGTTGGCTCTTCTGCTCTGTTCTGAGGCCCATGCTAAGGCCCTAATCAAATTCTTGAAGGCGGCACATGTACCCCAAGAGACTTCGGCTGACCAGTTCCAAGAATGTGTGGCCAGTCTTACTGCTGATAATGGCCTTGGCTTTTCCGATGCTGACTTAACTCCCAAAGGAAGAAAACACAACGACGCACTACATGTCTCAGTTGAATGCAGGGGAACCACCCTCGCCCATGTCTTAGTTGATACTGGTTCTTCCTTGAATGTGCTGCCGAAGAAAGCCTTAGACCGTTTGGACTGCGAAGGGCTGACTCTCAAACCTAGTAACATCGTTGTTAGGGCTTTTGATGGTTCCAAAAGAATGGTTCATGGAGAGGTTGATATTCCTATCAAAGTAGGCACAAAAGTTTTCAACTCCACCTTCTACGTGATGGACATCCATCCGTCATATTCGTGTTTTCTAGGGAGACCGTGGATCCATTATGCCGGGGCAGTTACCTCCTCTTTGCACCAAATGCTGAAATATCCTGTTAAGGGTAAGATTATAACAGTGCAGGGCGAGGAAGAATACATGATAAGTCATCTCAATTCCTTCCGCTATGTGGAGTTGGATGGCGAGTTCATCGAAACGCCTTTCCAGCATTTCGAGGAAGTGTCTCCTGAGGTAGCAGTTGCGAAGACAATGGTTGAGGTGCCTATCGTTCCCAAGCATGTATCTAGGATGGCATCTCTCAAGGACGCAGAGGCGGTGATCAAAGAAGGGAAGAGTACATTATGGGGACAATTGCCTGACTTTCCCCATAAGATAGAAAAGTTTGGGTTAGGGTTTACTGCTCCAGGACAAAAGGCTGTGCGTTGGTCCAAGGTTGGAGGACCACCCGTCAAGACCTCACACCATGGAATCAATGCTGTAGAAGATGTAGATGAAGAGAGCCACTTTGAAGATTGGATCTTTCCGACTGTCTAAGGGGGTTTGAGCAACTGGGAAGCAAAGGATTTTGTTCCCATCACCTTTATCAACCAGTAATTTTATCTTTGAACGAATTCCCATTTTTATGGTCTGTAATAACTAAAACAATTCGCACACTATTTTCACCTCATGCCTTGCCCGGGGCATGTAGGTCCATTTGTAAGGGCTTGATTTTCTTCATAATCATATGCCATGTTTTAATGAATCATTGGACGTTTTTCATCTATAAACTGTTGTGTTCGTTTTCTTTCCTTTTGCATTTTTGTTTGTTTAAGGATGACTATCCCTTACACACACCCACACTCACAAATGCAGGTACCCATCCACTCCGGATTCCATGGGTGACTATTCTGCTTTAGCCTTCGATAACTCTGAAGATTTGGTCAATCATGCTGAGTACGAAGTTGACGAAGATTGTGAAGTGCCCGGAGAGTTAGCCAGACTTCTACAACAAGAGAGGGCCATTCTGCCTCATGAAGAGTTGCTAGAAACCATCAACTTGGGGACAGATGAAGACAGGAAGGAAGTAAAAGTGGGTGCCAACCTGGAACCAAATGTCAAGGAGCGCTTAGTGCAGTTGTTGAAAGAATATGTTGAAATCTTCGCCTGGTCTTATGAAGACATGCCAGGGTTAGACACAGATATTGTGGTTCACCGTCTCCCTACAAGAGAAGACTGTCCACCGATCAAGCAAAAGGTTCGTCGAATGAGGCCTGACATGTTTGAGAAGATTAAGGCTGAGGTAATGAAGCAATTCAACATTGGCTTTCTGGCTGTTACTTCCTATCCACAATGGGTTGCTAACATTGTGCCCGTGCCTAAGAAGGACGGCAAAGTCAGAATGTGCATGGACTATCGAGATTTGAACAGGGCTAGCCCCAAAGATGATTTTCTGCTACCGCATATCGACATCTTGGTTGACAACACAACTCAGCACAAGGTGTATTCCTTCATGGATGGATTCTCATGATATAACCAGATCAAAATGGCCCCCGAGGACATGGAGAAAACTACTTTCGTCACGCAATGGGTACCTTCTGCTACAAAGTGATGCCATTTGGACTGAAGAATGCAGGGGCAACTTATCAACGCGCCATGGTAGCTTTTTTTCATGATATGATACATCATGAGATCGAAGTTTACGTAGACGACATGATAGCTCGATCACAGACATAAGAAGAACACCTTGATCATTTGCAAAAGCTGTTTGCCAGGTTGAAGGAGTATAAGCTCAGACTAAACCCAAGCAAGTGCACTTTTGGAGTTAGGTCTGGTAAACTTGTGGGATTTATTGTCAACAACAAAGGCATTAAGGTTGATCCAGCTAAAGTGAAGGCTATACAAGAAATGCCTGCCCCCCGTACTGAAAAGGAGGTTAGAGGATTCTTGGGACGCTTGAACTATATTGCGAGGTTCATCTCTCACCTGACATCTACCTGTGAGCCAATTTTCAAACTGTTGAAGAAATATCAGGTAGTTGAATGGAACAATGATTTTCAAGTTTCTTTTGATAAAATCAAGGAGTATTTACTAGAACCTCCTATTTTGATGCCACCCGTCGAAGGAAGGTCGTTAATCATGTATCTGACTGTTTTGGATAACTCAATGGGGTGTGTGCTGGGCCAACATGACGAGTCTGGCCGAAAAGAGCATACCATTTATTACCTTAGCAAAAAGTTTACCGACTATGAGACTCGCTACTCACTGTTCGAGAAAACTTGCTACGCTTTGGTATGGGCTGCTCGCCGGCTAAGGCAGTATATGTTGACTCACATCACTTTGCTGATTTCCAAAATGGATCCGATCAAGTATATCTTCGAGAAGCCTGCTTTATCTGGAAGAATCGCTAGATGGCAAGTGATCCTGACTGAGTATGATATCCAGTATACTACCCAAAAAGCTATAAAGGGGAGTGTACTAGATGACCATCTAGCTCATCAAGCCGTCGAAGATTACCAACCTATGAGATTCGACTTCCCTGACGAGGACATCATGACATTGGACAACATTGAAAGTAACAGACCGTATGACGGACCTGAACAAGGATCCCGATGGACCCTGTACTTTGATGGTGCTTCAAATGCACTTGGAAACGGTATCGGTGCGGTACTCATTTCTCCGGAAGGCTGCCATACACCCTTCACTGCCCGACTTTGCTTCAGGTGTACCAGCAACATGTCTGAATATGAAGCTTGCATCTTTGGTCTCAAGGCTGCTATAGACTTGGGAATCAAATCTTTGGTCGTATTTGGGGACTCGGCTTTGGTTATCAGTCAAGTCAAAGGAGAGTGGGACACCAAACATCCTAATCTTATCCCATACAAAGAACATGTCCTGACGTTGTTGCCTCATTTCGAGCAGTTTACCTTCGAGCATTTCCCGTGAGAAGAAAATCAGTTAGCCGATGCTCTGGCTACAATGTCTTCCATGTTTAAACTCAACTGGGATAACGAGGCTCCCCAAATTACCATCGAGCGAATGGATGAACCCGTGCACTGTCATGAGATTAATACCGAAGAAGTAGTGGAACAACCCTGGTTTCATGAAATCCAAAGGTATCTCCAGACTAGAGAATATCCTGAAGGAGCTTCCGTCAATGACAAAAAGTTCTTAAGGAGATTTTCTGCCAAGTTCTTCCTGAGCAATGGCATCCTTTATAAGCGCAGCCATGATTGTGTTCTACTTCGTTGTGTGGACAAAGCTGAAGCAGAGTTGATCATGATTGAGATACACAGTGGCACATTTGGCACCCACTTGAGCGGACATACGATGGCTAAAAAGATTCTAAGGGCAGGCTACTACTGGTCTACCATGGAAGCTGATTGTCACCAACATTCCCGTACTTGCCACACGTGCCAAGTCTACGCTGACAAGGTACATATTCCTCCTGTTCCTCTCAACGTTTTGACAGCTCCTTGGCCATTCGCAATGTGGGGCATTGACATGATTGGAGAGATCAAGCCTACGACATCCAATGAGCATCGCTTCATCTTGGTCGATATCGATTACTTCACCAAGTGGGTCGAAGCAGATTCCTTTGCCTCCGTTACAAAGAATGTGGTTGCCCGCTTTATCAAGCAGAACCTCATATGCCGGTACGGTGTCCCCGACAGGATCATCACAGACAACGGTACGAATTTGAATAATACTATGATCACCGCTCTATGCAAACAGTTCAAGATTTATCATCATAATTCATCTCCCTATCGGCCGAAGATGAACGGTGCTATTGAAGCCGCGAACAAAAATATAAAGAAGATCATTCAAAAGATAACAGACACCTACAAGGACTGGCACGAGATGTTACCGTTTGCTTTACATGGATACCGTACCACGGCACATACTTCAACAGGGGAAACCCCATTTTCTTTAGTATATGGCATGGAAGTTGTGCTACCCATGGAAGTTCAGATTCCTCCCTTAAGGATTATGAAGGACGCTGGTTTGAGCAAAGACGATTGGATTCAGACCCGGCTTGATCAACTTAATTTGATCGACGAGAAGCGACTTACTGCTGTTTGTCATGGTCAGACGTATCAAAAATGCATGATCAAGGCTTTCAACAAGAAAGGCAGACGTCAGGTATATCAAGTCGGAGATCTTGTAATCAAGTGAATCGTCTTGCCGCAAAGTGATCCCAGGGGCAAGTGGAATCCTACTTACGAAGGACCATTTATGATTAAGAGCATATTTTCCGGTGGGGCAATGATTCTGACCACCATGGACGACTACGATTTGCCGCACCCTGCGAACACAGACATAGTCAAAATATACTCCGCATAAAACGACCCGACAAGTTGAAAACCCGAAAGGGCGACTTGGGCAAAAATGGGCATCCCGGTGAATCGAAAACCCAAAAGGGCGGTTCAGGCAAAAATTAGGGATAAAACAAAAAAAATCTGTACACCCGACAAGCTGAAAACTCGAAAGGGCGACTTGGGCAAAAAAGGGCTTCCCGGTGGATCAAAAACCCGAAAGGGCGGTCCAGGCAAAAGTTAGGGAATTAAAGCGTATGGCTATGTCTCGTCGGATTACTTTAAGAACAATCTCTTCACCAACAAGCTCCAAGCTTCTGATCAATCCAGTCATCAGCGGGCGAAGCAGCGAATGGACTAGATATTCAGAATTGTGAAGGCTATAGCAGAATGGGAATCCCATGGAATTATTACACATAGCCATCTTTCTTTTGTATAAAATTATTCAAATTTTTACGACAACATTCTCTTACTAGGATGTGTGTCTCCTTTGTACAAAGATATTCACGAAAATTAAATACAAAGATACTTCAAAGTGCAGAAATTTGCTTGCCTTTCCTTTCTTTTTACACTTATGTTTTATTTGAAAACATCCAATGTTTTGTTAAATAGGCATATGCATTTGAATATAATCACTGCTTACAAATAAAAAAAAATTGAAAAAGGATAATTACTGATAGGTTGAAGGAGTAGGAAGAAATCTTTATGCCATTCCAGAAGGAATCCCCTACGATACATCATTCAGATCCTCAACAAGGCTAAATTTGGAGTATATTTCCCCAGCAAAGTTAAGCTTCAAGATCCGCAACGGAGCCAGTGCAGTCTAAAACTTGATTCCCCAACTGAGTTAAGTTTCAAAATTCCCATCAGAGTTAAGCTTCGAGATCCCCAGTGGAGCCCGAAAACCCTGAAAAATCCTATCCCCAACGGAGCCAGAATAGTGAACATTCTCCCCACAGAGTTATTTCCCAGCAGATTGAAGATTCTCAGTCTCATTTCTCCAGCAAAAGTCTCCCAGGTTTTAACTCCCCAGTAGAGATTTTCAGAGTTTTCCTTATTCCCCAAGTAGTCAGCAGTCAGCAAGGATTTCTCATCTTCAATAATTAAAGATTTTTTGGAATCCCCAACTTTGATCAAGGATTTACTTTCCCCGACAGCAATCAAAGATTTCATTATCTCCAGTTATCAAGGATTTATTTTCCTCAGCAAGACAGCTACTCAGCTTACGTGCACATCCATTACATTCATATATCATAAACATTGATGAATTACAATTCATTGCATCACACATATCATGCTACATAACTTTGTGTTTTAGATAACATTTTACCCTTTTCAGGGTAAGATTAAAAGGCTATCATTAACAATTATTCAGATACAGTATGGATACACCCCAGACACGACGGTCATTCTACTTCTCATTCAGACTTCAGCAAACAGATACAATATGGATACACCCCAGACACGGCGGTCATCCTATTACTCATTCAGAACTTCAAGTCAAAATACAGTATGGATACACCCCAGACACGACGGTCATTCTACTACTCATTCAGACTTCAGCAATCATATACAGACTAGATACGCTCCGGACACGGCGACCATTCTATCTCTCATTCAGATTCAACTATCAACTTCAAGTTCAGATATGCTCCAGACATGGATGTCATTCTGACCCTTACACCAGAAGTTTGATTCTCCCCAGTGCAATCGCCACGGAAGTCATTCTGTCACTTATTCAGATCCCATTTATAGTCTCAGATATACTCCAGACACGAAAGTCATTCTGCTACTCATACAGATCTCAAATTCAGATACAATACAGACACACTCCAGACACGACAGTCATTATGATATTCATTCGAAGTTCAAATACAGTTACAGCTCAGATACGCTCCGAACACGGACGCCATTCCTTTGCTCATACAGACTCAGTCTCCAGATACAGTTCAAATGCATTCCAGACACGGATACCATTTTGATGATCATTCTTCTGACCTACCACATTGCAGTTCAATAAACACTCTTGGATGGCATCTTTAAGCCCATCTCCAGCGAGATTCTACCATATCCAAATGGCATCTTTAAGCCCATTCCCTCAATAATATTTTGACGAGTGCAAATTTACGGGCACTCTAGTGTCCAATCCTCTTTTACCTTCGAGTCGCAAAAGGCAAACTTGCCAATCTAACTCTTCAGGTTCAAGAAGATTGAACAAGGGCAACTGTTGTACCCAAAAATTTGCCCTCTCATTCCATCAACATTTTCTCAATCACAAGACTCTTGGAACTCAAGATCAAGCTAGGGTTTGCCCTGCTCAAGACACCTCCTTGCACTGTTGACCTAAATTAGGGTTTGAGTTTGCACAGAGATGTTTTGACCTACAATGCCCAAAGTGACTTTCATACTTCATATTGGACTCACAAGTTTGTCCATACCAAGTTTCAAGCCTTGATTCAAATTTTTGCCCAGTCAATTGGACAGTTGACCTAGAAATCAGTTGTATTGGGGAAAAAGTCAACTGTGGGCAATTGACAGTCAAACCTCATGAAATTTGATCCACATCAACATTATGAACTCATATGAACCATTTGATCAAGTTTGGATCACAATTCCACAAGAAATTGGATCAGATCACCAAAAGGGCAAAATGGTCATTTTTAGGGTTTTGACTGCACAAAGGAAATTTTTGACTGTTTGACCTAGCCAATGGCAAATAAAGCTCACACATGGACTCAAGGACTCAATGACATTGTATTGACCCATTCAACAAGTTCAAAAGATCTCAAATGCAAAGGATTGACAGATGAATTTTCCAGTCAACTGATTAAAATTTGACTGTACACTGAAAAGTCAAACTTTGACTTTTTGGTCAAAATCAAGTGCCAATAGTCATTTTTCACCAAGACATGTCAAATTATGAAACTTGTTCATCAAGAAACCCAAAAATGCAAATTAGGGTTTAAAATGGAAAAATTTCATAACTTAGAAATTTTCTAAGTTATGAAATTTTCTTATTTTTCCTAACTTTGTCCCATTCTTTCACCAAGATGCAAATGGATTCAAACAAAACTTGCAACATGAAAGTTGTATTCCATCACAAATTCTACAACTTTTATTCACAAAGTTTTCTCAAAAGAGGCTTGTATCTCAAGTTATGATTTTTTTAACAAGGGTACCTAAAACTTTTAACTTAGAGAAATTTTTTCCTAATTTAGGCAGGATTTTGACCCATCTTCTTGGCCATTTTTTACATAGTTACACTTGGAGTTTCAAGTTTCATTTTAAAGATGGATTATAGTACATGTTCCAAGCTTTCCAAATTGTCAAAGAACTCCTCAAACACCCTTGTGGTTAGAGATAATCGAATGCTTGAAGTTGGCAAAAACTCACTTTGATCCATGGCCAATACATGTTCATACAAATTGCAAATCTGATCTAGCTAGCTTGGTTCACAATTACAGGCCTCAAAACTAGTTTGTACTCCATAATTTAATGCATATCCATTGAGCTAAGGTATTGTCTTAGTCATTAGGGCATTATACACTAGATTAAGCCTTAAATAGAAAAAGTAACAATGCCATTTTTGCTTAAACTTCACTTTATGTCAAAACAAGATCCTTGAGGCATGGGGCCATATCTCTGAGGCAAGATCAAATCTACCAATTCCAGTAACCAAGAGCAAAATATGCAGCATGATATAGGACTGGTACAGGCCTGCATTGAACATATAGACACTCTTGCTTCAAGAAGAAAAAAAGTTGCAAACCACAAGCCATCTCTCACATCTGTTAAAACCAACTTACACAAACATTGCAAACAAGTTTGATACCTCCTGACAAGCCAGAAACACGACCCCTTTGCCTCTCAAAACTCCTAGTGCACAAATTCCCCATTTTCTTGCAAAACAGGTCCAATTCTGCATTTTACAAGCCATCTTCAAATTCCATCGTGCGTTTTGCCTAGAGATACTTCAAACACCTTCCAACCAACATACCTAAGCTATCCAGATCATCCATTTCTAGCTGTAACACCCTTAACACACATTGCCATTTTTGTTTCAAAAGCTTTGCAGGTTGAGTTCTGTAGCACGATTCAGGCTACTTCAAAACAAGCCAAGCATCGGAAAAGCTTCAGTGGACCTCAGGCAAGCTCAAAAGAAGCTCAAGCACCCTTGGAAGTTGCTGCATTGTCCAGCTCAAATTCAACTGAAACAGGTATTTCATGAACTTCTATCTCTCTATTTAGGAATAGTTAGACTTAGGTTTGTGAATGAAAGATGTTGTATTCATAGCCCTGAAGCCATACATATGCTTAGTTTTCATTTATATTAATCGTGCTAGGAGAATTTCATCCATGAACTTTCTGAAAAAACTATGTTAGAAATTAGGGCCAGAGAAATTCTCTATGGTCTTTGAGAGTTAGCTTAAGTTTTTTATATGGTTAGATTCGTTGTTTGATGCTCTAAAAGATTCATGTTATGAGTTTTGTCAAAAAATCAAAGAATCAGGAGATAGCAGTTGATGTACAAAATGCGCGTTTTTGTGAACCAAGGAAGAAGATGAAGTCTGATTGGGCTGTGCCTGGTCATTTTTGCTTCTAACACCCCATTTTTC